>CM053622.1:816175602-816201222 GCA_028646595.1 Phalanger gymnotis
CTGCCCCTTTGTGGGTTCTGTAGTTCTAGAATTGGTTCAGAGCCATTTTTTCATAGGTTTTTGGAGGGACTTGGTGGGGAGCTCACGCCAGTTACTGCTTTCCAGTCGCCATCTTGGCTCCGCCCCTGGGGACCTGTCTCTCAAAGTTCCAAAGAGACCCATGCTGCTTCCTGGGTATACATATATGGGGGTTGGGGTGGGGGAAGGAGTGGTTCTCAAAGGATTGAAGATTTGGAATACTCCATGTTCAATATTTGTCGACTAGTGACATTTGTGAAAATAGATCATGGATGAATTATTTTTCCTAGCTCTATAAAACAATGTTTTGTTAGTTTGGTATGGCACTGAATAATTAAATTAAGTAGAATTGTCATTTTTATTGTATTAGCTTGGCCTACCCATGAGCAAGTGACATTTTTCCAATTATTTATATCTATTTGTGTAAAAAATGTTTTATAATTCTGCTCATATAGTTCCTGGGTTTGTATTAGCAAGCAGACTCCCAAATATTTTATATTGTTAAAATTATTTTAAATGGAATTTCTCTATCTCTTGTTGCTGAGCTTTATTGGTAATATTTAGAAATGCTGATGATTTATGTGGGTTTATTTTATATCCTGCAACTTAAGTCGTTGTTTCAAGTCAGGTTTTAGTTGATCTCTGAATATATCATCATATCATCTGCAAAGGGTGATAGTTTTGTTTCCTCACTGCCTGTTCTAATTCCTTCCTTCAATTTCTTTTTCTTCTCTTATTGCTAAGGTTAACATTTCTAGTATAATACTGAATAACATTGGTGATAATGGGCATCCTTTTTTCATCTCTGATCTTATTGGGAATATTTCTCGTGTATCCCCATTACATATAATGCCAGCTGATGGTTTTAGATCCTGCTTTTCATTTTAAGGAAAAATTAATTCCTGTGCTCTTTAGTGCTTTTAATAGGAATGGGTGCAGAATTTTGTCAAAAGCTTTTCCTACAACTATTGTATTAATCATATCATTTCTGTTAATTTTGTTATTGATATGGTCAATTAGGCTGATAGCTTTCCTAATGTTGAGCCAACCCTGTATTCCTGGTATGAAATTCTGTAATTTCTTTGTTAATATTTAAAATTTGCATTGATATTCATTAGGAAATTTGGTTTACAACTTTCTCTGTTTTAGCTCTTCCCAGTTCAGGTAACTGTACCATATTTGTGTCATAAAAGGAATTTGGTAGGACTCCTTTTATGCCTATTTTCCCAAATACTTTGCATAGCATTGGAATTAATTCTTCTTTAAATGTTTGGTAGAATTAACTTGTAAATCCATCTGGCCTTGGAGATTTTTTTCTTAGGGAGTTCATTGATGGCTTGTTTGATTTCTTTTACTAAAATGGGGTTAATTATTTCATTCCTTCTTCTGTTAATCTGGGCAACTTATATTTTTGTAAGTATTCCTCCATTTCACTTAGGTTGTCAGACTTATTTTCACAGAGTTGGGCAAAATGGCTACTAATTATTGCTTTCATTCCCTCTTCTTGGGTGGCATATTCACTCTCTTCATTTTTGATACTTATAATTTGGTTTTCTTCCTTTTTTGCAATTAAATTAACCAAAGGCTTATCTATTTTTGATTTTGTTTTTCTAAAACTAGCTCTTAATCCCATTTATTGGTATAGGGTGTGTTCAGGGAAGACTGGTACCTCTGGTTTGAAGGCTACCAAGCCCTTCTCAGGCCTGCTTTCCACCTTTGGTGTCCCCCTGTTCCACCTAACTCTCACCTGTTGCTCCAAGAAGGAGTAGCAAACACAGCTGCTAAACCCTGGGAAATCATTTGGGTAGGTGGCTTAAAACAGGTGGGGGGTAAGCAAGGGGTCTCAAACCCATTGGTGAAATAGGGAGGTGTCTACCCCAAACATGTGAAGACTTCCCCTGGTGGAATGGGTGGATGAGAACAATTTGTTTCAACAGCCATGAAGATAGCTGAAGCAGGTGCTATGGACCGCTTAAAGCTTGGTTAAACATCAAAGAGACCAAGCTCATCCCTTGCATCTCAAGTCATCACTAGTCATCTTGATTCTGTCTGGCAGAGAGAGTGAGGCTGATGACTCTGTGTAACTCTGCCTCACTTAAATCTAATTTATGCACAAATCAAAAGACATCTCCCATGCCATTTTACCCATCTCAAAGTCCTGTGGTGACAGGCACGTGACTAAGCAGCAGGTGGGGATACACTGGGAGCTGTAGTCCCAATCCTGGACACCAGTGGCCCTCACTGTAGGGTCGTTTTCTCACTAGAAGCAGCAGTAAGATTTGGCAGCTCCCTTGGTGTCTGAGCAACCTTTAAAAAAAAAAAACAACAAAACTGTATTTACTTATACATTAATGTTGAGGGCTGGACTGGAGCTTAAGAAAAGAAAGAAAAACTGTCTATGATACAGAGTGTGTACAGAAGGGAGAGGAGGAAGAAGACAGGTTATGAGGAAGGGAAAAAGACACACACACATACACGCAGACACAGTATGAGGGAAGGTAGGCTGGGCAGCCACGGTCAGGGCTCTTGGCAGTCACCCGCTTCATGTAGGTTTCCAGCAGGTGCTTTTTAAAGGCTGTAGGGTTTGTCCAAAGTTCAGCTGCATGTGTGTTCAACGGGCCGTCGATGTCGGGTTCTCCCCGCAGGCTCTGGATAGACAGCAGGATGGTCCAGATATCATACAGAACTGACCACTTGTCCTTGAGGACGTCCAGATATTGCCTTGGGTGTCCGCATTAGGATGGTAACAAGGTGTGACAGATGTCACAGTGGGAGCGTAACGTGGGTAGCCGCTAGGGAATTGCAGGGGGAGCGTGTACCTTAAGTCTTCATATACTGTCCCAGCTGCCCCACTTGAAGAGATTGTCTGACTCTGGGAAGGCAGAAATTCTTTTGTCTCCAGACATCATTAGGGTCATCAATTCCTGCTATAACCTCTTGCCCAGGGACCCGCAGGCTGAGTCCGCCCCAGGCTTGGCCTCTTTACGGGCAGCGGCAGCGGCAGCGGCACTGGCAGCCACCGGGTCGTGATTCTGTGAGGCCATGGGGGACTAGAGATAAAAGAAGAGAAGCTCCCGGGCTGCAACTTCTTTAACAGCCTTTTAAGGATGCCACTGCTCAACTCATAGTGTGAGGAAGGGACAGAACAGGTGCCCTAAAGCCGATGCAATCAAGATTAGGAAGGAGGCAGAAAACTGGGAAAGAATTTTTAAAACCAGTGTCTCTGACTCATATGCACAAAAATATTTATAGCAGTTCAAAGAATTGGAAATCAAGGAGATGCCCATCATTTGGGGAATGGCTAAATAAACTGTGGTATATGAATATAAGGGGATACCGCTGTGCTATAAGAAATGAGGAACAGACCGACTTCATTATAACCTGGAATGACTTGTATGAACTGATGCTGAGTGAGGGGAGCAGAACCAGGAGATCATTATACACAATTAAGTGTCTGTAAGGACTAAGTTTGATAGACTTAACTCCCCTCAGCAATGCAAGGTTCTAAGCTCCAAAAGACCCATGATGGAAAAAGCTGTGCACATCCCAAAAAAGCCTGTTTACCTCCTTTAGCCAAACTTTCAGGTCAACAGTCGTGGTGCCAGATGGCACTGATGGAATGGCAGAACAGCACCCCATCCTCGTCAACTCTAGACTCAGGCACCTCAGGATTCATTTTTTCCTGGAGTCTGAAGCTTGATGGATCAGGTAAGTTTTCCCTATTCCTAGCTTCCAAAGGACTCCACTATTCTGGTTGAAGTCTGAAATTCCCTTTCAGATAACTTTAGGGGCAGGGATGAAATCTGCAGGCAAACGCTCTGTGTAGATCCCCTGAAAATACTCCTCAATCTCAGGACAAATTAGCACAAGTATTGCTAGCACTAGGGTCGGCTAACTAAAGACGGCCCGAATTATGTCGGCCACAACAGGGCTCTTCTGGAGCAGGCAAACTTATTTTATCTGAAAACCAAACTAGGTTTAAAGGCCAACAAAACAAAGACTAGCAGGGGTGGGAATGTTTTCACCATGGTTTTGCTGAAATGGCTGATGGAGAACAAAAGGCAGAAGCATCTTCCCTTAAGGCTTGCAAAGCTGCTTCAGCATCAGTCCCAGGATTGGCTAATTCCACCTCACTCTCCCTTCTTCTTCAACAACTCCAGCCCTAGCTGTTCCTCCACTCTTTCTGCCCTATGCCTTGCCTCCTTCCTCCCTCCCTTCCCTTAAAGGCTCAGATTCTGGGGAGGATAACTGCACTTTGCCATTACCCCCTCCCTCCTCTCCTTCCCTTACCTCCCCTAGGCCTAAGGAGGATAACTTTGCTCCATTGCCATTGTCTCCTCCCCTCCCCTCCCCCTCTTCCCTTAAGGGCTCTCTTCTCGAGGAAGACAGCTACAGTCTGGATGGAGGTTATGGAAAGTCAGAAACATCAGGGACACCGATGTTTCCCCCAAAGACCACAGAGGTGCTCCGAGCAAAGGTCGCAGGATCCATCCCTGTCAGATCTTGAATCCTTGCAAATTCCCCAACCCGCTTTCCTTGGACTAGTAATAGCCAATTCATGATGGGGATTTCTACCAAGCCTCTAATTCCCTCTCTCTGTTGATTAATTATAGCTCAGTTTGTATTTGTCCTGTCAAATTTTGTCTGTCCGTATGTGTGTCTCTGTGTCTATCTTGTGAGCTAGTAAAATTTAAAGCGCAGGCAGCCAGAGATTTCTAAGGGCTGCAGCTAGGGAAACAAACAAAACTTAACACTCTTTTCCTTATGATTTCTCATCTGGCCAACCTGGAATTACAATGGAAACAGAGCTAAAAACACTTTAGCAGATTATGGGATTAATCATTAAAAAGTTTGGAAACTGATTGGTTGGAATTACCAGAGAAAACTGCTGGGACTGTGGGTAATTCCAGGTACTCACTCAAGTTAAAATACCTCCCCCCAAGCCTGATACCATTCCCCACTTCCTCCCCAGAGTTAAAAGGGTATCTCAAAGTGGGGATTTTTAACATCCACAAGAGTTCCTGTTAACTCCTCTCATCCCCAGATCAGATTAAGAGAAGAGAATGCTGGAGAATTGTAGGAAAACCTTAAATCACACTTCCCCACCTGGCAAAAGGAGGGGAGGGGCAGCAATTTGCAGACTGGCTGTAGATCTGTGCCCTTGGGCACCTTGTAGCCCATCTTTCTAGGCAAAGCTTGGAAATGTCACTCAGGTCCTATACATTCTGCCCACTCTGTCCCAGCAGCTGCAAATCGCCCTAGGCTCAGTAAATTCTGCAGTTGTGGGGGAAGGGAGAGGTAGGTGGATTGGGCCTGTGGCCAGCATTCCCTAAGCACAGCCTCCAAGAATTATCACCACTGTGATACTGCTTCTGCTCTTGGTAAACTTCACGCTTCTCTGTTCTAGTTGCAAAAATGTATCTTATCTCTGTTTGACCCATTTCCTGACTGGTAAAAAGAAAATAATAATGGTTGTTTTTATGGGATCAAAATGATATAATGATTGTAAAATGGTTAACATAATGACTGGTATATGTTAGACACATTATTATTATTATTATCTTTCTCTAATTTAATGTAATTCTTAACTTTGAAGTGGTTTTTAAATACCAAAAGAAATAAGTTGAATAATTTCTATATGTGATAATCTGGAAATGCAGTTGATGTCATCTGAAGTTCATTGTTGCTGTATTTCTAAAATTGTATTATATTTCTAAAATTCTCTTAGATTGTAAAATTTGAGAAGACTATTATGTGGTAGAAATGGTATTGTAGCAATTTTAATCTGAATTTTCATATATATTGTTAGATTCGTTTGCTTGGGAATGGAAAGAGTCCAGGGACAACCGGATTAGCCAATCACATAGAGCTCTTTTATTATTACTGGCATGCCAGGGCCTTCCATCCTAATGATGAAAGACCCCGACTCCAGGTTTAAGGCAGAATTTATAGGGTACAGAAACAAAGAAGTAATTAGGGTACAGAAACGAAGAGGCAATTAATGCATAGTCAACATTCCGTTCCTATCAGTTCCTGGGGTCCAGACATTATCAGTTCCTGGGGTCCAGACATTATCAGTTCCTGGGGTCCAGACATCATCAGTTCCTGGGGGTCCAGATATCCCGACACCTCATGTTTACCTTCTTCTTATCTGTAAGAACAGACCCCACCTGGAGGTCAGGTCCCACCCAGAGGTAGCTAATCTTGTTGTGACAATTTTATCATTCTGCTCATATTTTCAATTATTTCCTTGTTGAGACTATTAATCCTTTCCTAGGTCCCTACAATATGAATTGGGTTTTTAAAGAGATGTGATAAAAATTTGATGATTTGAAACTGTCATATTTGGTTATAAACAAGTAATAATATGCTGACATTTACTATGATAGATTTTTTTTGAAATCTTGTCTATTATGAGAACATATATAGTGGTTTAAAGTTATAGTTTCAACATATTAATGATGAGATAAATGATTCTCTGTGCAAGGAGATTTAGAAATACATTCACCTAATTTGTTAGTGGATAGTTTCAAATTTTACATACACAATAATGTTTAGGGCATTATTACATTTCTGTGGCCTAAATGTTGTTAGAATTGTATTGTCTGAAGAAAATGATGAATGGGTTAAGAAGCTGGACCATTGCTGTAACTTAAGAAATTATAAACTTTCAAGTTTTGTCTTTTTTTAAAACGGAAGTTCAGTTAAAATTGTTTTGGCTATAAATCAAGTATTTAAACAAAGGCCTGGTTTGGGATGTCCTCTCGTAATTTTGATCAATTATGTACAAGAATTTTTGTGAATAGAAAATTTGGGAACTTTGTGATATCTGGAAATTCTAATAACAAGGAAATAATAACAAGGAATTTAGTTGTTATAATACTTTGGAAATTTAGAAAAAAGCGATTTCTCTTATAATCTAGATGTTAGGCTAAGAATTGTGCAATACATATATACACACACACACACACACATAAGGTTTAGGTGTTGTAGAATTCCTATTGAGCAAATGAGAATCCTTTGAAAAATATGGGGGTGTGGTTTTCAAGCCTTTATAATCTAAAGATATATTTATGTATGTTAATCTGGAGGTTTATGGACTAATTTGTGATGGCACTTTGGGAATTTGTGAATGAATCCCATTGTTTAAAGGTTTATTTTTTCTTTAAGGAGGAGACACATATCATTTTAGAGCTGTCCACCTTATTTTCTTCACGCAAGTTTAGTGACTATTCCTTTTAATATCAGGATAAATTTTCAAGATAATTTATTACTAAATTAATGTGATGAGCGGTAAAGCACAACAATCTTGATCTGACTTTGTAGCTCTTCCACGGCCTAAGCAAGGGTTAAAACTAGTGTTTGAACTTATCATATGTAAATAAGATTTGATTGCTGAAGTATCTCTTTCTCCCAGACTGATTATAACTAGAAAAGAGTAAACAAGCTTGAGAAACAAACATGTGTATCTATTCAGTAGTGAGATCAAAGTCAGGAACCTCTTTTCTTTGCAGGTTCCCTAAGAACTCTTGCCCACTATAAAGCCTAATAAATCTTTGCCATCTTGACTTAAAGAATGCTTGAGATTGTGAATTCATGACAGGTGACCTTGCCCTGGGAACTTTGGTTTGGGATCCCTGAAGCCCTGGGATTTTCCCCCCTCAACAGTTTTAGAGCCCGGTGTGATGTGAGAATTGGGGTCCAGGCACAGGCACCCAAGCACCCCATTGAGTAGAGAAAGTTTATCACGTGAGCTGTAAAATATACCCAGGACCAAGGGTCCTGGTGTCCTGGCCTTGGCTTCTCATTAGTTGTCTTCCAGTGAGAGAACATCTCATAGAAAACAAAAACAAGGAAATAAAATCTAGACAGAAGGAAATGTCCCCTCAGTGTTAGAATTGGGGTACTAAAGGTTAGTAATCATTTAATATCAATTTAATAACCTCAATAAGAGCCAGAGCCTGAACTAGTCAAACAGAAGAAGAGCCTGCACCTAACAGCTTCTTTGAGTCTTGGAGGACAGTCCCCAAGAGGTCAGAGTGGAGACATGAGGCCAAGAGGTCAGAGATTGCCTCCTCCTGTGTCAACAAGGCCTAGTGGGACTGATCTAAGAACATTCTTTCCTGTCTATGGCCACTAAGGATGAGACTCAACCTGAGACACTATCTTGAATAATGCCTTCTCACTGTTTGTTCAGACAGTCAGATTTTATCTAGCTCCATACATGTATGTGTTCTGTTGGCCTGAAGGGAATAAACAATATGAATGTACACATCACCTAGCCTGTTTCCCTCCTCTAACTTCCAGGTCGACAAGGTCAGGAACGGAGGTGGGCCAAGGTGGTAAATGTCTTCAGTTTGGAGGAGAGTTCAGTGGGGGTGGGCAGGTCTGGGCCCAGGCTGCAGAGAAGAAAAGGGAGCTGAGGGGGAAGGGCGTCAGGGGAGGGGAACGGCTGGGAGAACCAGGAGGGATGTAGACTGGGCATACCCTTGTGAGGAAGAACAAGAGAGTAGCAGGGGCAGAGCTGGAAGACCAGGGCATTCTGCTGAGAAGAGATGAAGTCTCAGGCAGGCTAAGGGAGGGAGAGAGGGGGTAGAGCAATAGGGAAGGGGAGCTCAGAGAAGACCAGCCTGGTTGGTGGTGGAATTCTCTCCCTGCAGTGAAGTTTAGAAAGTTTGGGGATGGCAGAGGAGAAGAGTCATTCCACCAGACTGAGGGGAGGGCAGGGCAGGATTCCTGGGACTGGGCAGACCGCACCCCCCCCACCTCAAAATAGATGGGCTAGAAGCAAAACCCTAGGATTTGAGATCTCTCTCTCTCTCTCTCTCTGCCTTCTTCCCTTGGAGATGAGATCTCTCTGCTTTCTGGCAGCCAGCTCTACACATGCAGGTGCCAGGTAAGTCTGAACATGGGCCCCTCCCTGCACCCCACTTTTGCTGGCTTCCCTTTCCACTGGGCCTCATATCTCTACTCTGACCTCTTGGTGACTGTCCTCCAAGCTTCCCAAGAGCAGGCCTCCCTCCAAGTCCTGGCTCTGGGGATTGCCCCTACTACTTGTCCAGGCTCCTTGTCACATGCCAAAGGTCCAATGATGACATCCCCAGTTTTACCATTGGGTCACAGTGACCTAGCCTACAATCAGGTGGAGGCAGAACTCTGGGTCTGGGGTCACTGAGGATATGCTTGGTCTCATCTCATCTGAGATTCCAAGCGCCCTCTGCCTCTTGGGTCCCTGTAGGAGGATGGAGGAGGGGCATGAGGTCAAAGTGAAGGATTTCTGGAGTGTGGCAAGTCCTCTTCCTGCTCAGACTACCATCACTTCTAAGCTGATACCCTTCTCCCCCTTCCTCCTGAGGTGGAGCCTCTCCCCTGAGGGCAGGGCAGGGCCTTTGTAGCATTAGGAGAACTCACCCTGTCATTCCTGGCAGGTCAGCATACACCTTAGGAAGAGAAGGCAAAGACAATGTCTCCCCCACTCTGAGATTCTTCTCTCTACCTAGGTCAGCTTGCAGAGAGCATAGCCTTTTCTTTGGAGAGAGCCTTGAACTAGAGAGAATGGCCCCTGGCACCTAGAGACCCTCATCCCAGGTGAATGCAGTCCATTCACAGACCTGACCAGCATCAGCAAACCTGGAATCCCAGAGAGCCAAGGAAGTTTTACACTGTTAGATGCAGGTTCTCTTTTGCAGTGCTGTGAGCAGAGCCGAAATTGTCCTCCTGGTTCTGCTCATGTCCTTCTGCCTCAGGCCACACAACCTTCCCAGGTCTCTCTGAATCCCTCTCATTTGCCATTTCTTAGGTCAAATCGATAAGCATTTAGAAAGTGGCTCCTCTGTGCCAAGCACTGCGCTTATCTACTGGGGATGCAAAGGAAGGTTTATAAAATAATAGCCCCTGACCTCAAGGAGCTCACAGTACAATGGGGAGAAAACATCTCATGAGCTTTGTCCAAATAAGCTCTCTCCAGTATGGATGGGGGCACCCTGAGAGGGAAGGTTCTAGAAGTGTCAGAGGCCAAGAAAAGCAGCTTTGCAGGTAAGACATTACTGGAGATATGAAGGAAGCCAGGAGGCCCATGGGAGGGAGGAGGATAGTTTAAGTATCAGAAACAGCCATTGGGAAGGCACAGGGTCAGGGCATGGAGGGTCTTGATCAAGGATCAGCCAGGAGACCAGTGCGCCTGGGTCAGAGAGAAGAGGATTAAGGTGTAACAAGACTGGAAAGGGTTAAGAGGCTGGGTACATAGTGATTTCTATTGCTAGGAGCCATATAAATATCATCTAATTTAATAATTAGGTATTTGTTAAAATAGTCAGGTCCTTGTGAGGGACAGCCAGAATAAGGGACCACATGTGGGGTACAGACAGACAGTAAATTGTGGTTCATTTATCCACTCAAGAGTCTGACTTACTCCAGAAGCTGGTGATGGATATGTGTGTCTCCCACTCTCAACTTATTAAAGATACACAGTAAGTTTATGTTATCTATGTTATTAAGAATCTAATTTTTTGGTCATTTTTTTAATTTGAAAAAATAATTCCAAATTTACAAAGGAGCCTATAAATTCTCCTTATCTGGGCAGTTCTTTTGGGACTCAGCAGGTTTTGAGCAAGGTCATCAAATCTTACCAGCCTGGGAAAGAAGTTGCCTGAAGAAAGTAATGAAGTGGTCTAGGAAAATTATAGAATTCCACCTGGAATATCATGTGGCGTTCACATGTTTGAGACAACTCAGTCTCAACAGACCCCAACCTTAATTCAGAATGGCATCCCTTCCTTGAATACAATTGGTATTATCATACCTTGGAATGCAGAAAATGAGAGAATGGCTTCAATTCCCAGGATCTGGGGACTCATTCCTAGTCTTTGAACAAGCATGGTTATGGGCCAGGCACTCTGCTAAGTGGTGGGAGTATAAAGCAAGGTGAGCAGCCCCTGCCCTCAAGGAGCTCACTTTCCAATGGCTTTGGTCAAGTCAACAAGTCAATGAGGTTTTATTCAGCTTCTGGTATGATCCAAACATCTCATAGACTCTTGGGATTCCAAGAACAGAAAAGGAAAGCAGGAGACAATTTGTAAATAACTATTAACACACCTACATACATACGTACATACATACATATATATGTACTCCCATGATCAGAAGTTAGGAGGTACAGTGGATAGAGTTCTGGGCCTGGATTCAGGAAAAGCTGAGTTTACATCTGACCTCAGACACTTCCTGGAGAGCTGGTCTCAGTTTTCTCTACTGTATAATGGTGGCAGAAGGACCTACATAACAGAGTTAGTGTGAGGATCGGATGAGATGATGTTTGTAAAGTGCTTGTGCCTGGCACATAGTAGGCACAATGTATAAGGTAAATTTCAGGAAATCAAAGAGAGAAAGTGGACCAAGAAGGGCTTCTTGTAGAAGATGGGTGGTCAGGACTGTTGAATGAGGAAGAGAGGTTGGTTAGGATGAGAACTGAGAAAGGCCCATCAGATCTGGCAAATAAAGCTCCAGCCTTAACTTTGGAGACAGTATTTTCAGGAAAGGAAAGATGAAAGCCAAGTTGTAAAGGATAAAGGAGTGAGAGGATGACAGCAAAGTGGTCCAGTGTTAGAGCTGTAGGCTTGGAATCAGGAAGACTCATGTGCATGGGTTCAAAGCTGGCCTCAGACACTTACTAGCCGTGAGATCCTGAGTCACTTAAATCACTTAGCTCTGTTTGCCTTAGTTCATCATATTTAAAACGAGCATAAGCAGGAAATGGGAAACCAGTGGTTTTGCAGAGAAAACCTCAAATGGGATCTAGAAGAGTCAGACACAACTGAAATAACTGAATAATCACTAAGGAGTGAGTGAGAGAGGAAAGGGGAAAGTTCAGCCAGATGTTTCAAGGAGTTTGGCTGAGAAAAGGAGGTGAGATAGAATGATTGCTCAAGGGTGCTGAGGGTTTAGGGAAGGCTTCCTTAAATGTGGGGGAGATGGGTATGTTTGAAGTCACTAGGAAAGGGACCAGCTGATAGAGAAAGGTTAAAAATGTGAAGAAACTGGGTGTGGGGAATGACTGAGTGTGCTAACTGGTGGGGAGGATAGGATGTGGGTAGAGATCAAATGGCCTTTGAGGTGTTTGGGCTTTCTGAAAACAAGGATCCCACTTTCCTGGATAATGGAAGAAAGAAGACACTGTAAGCTCACATGAGAGGTTGTGAGGACAGAATGCAGGCAGTTATTCACTCTACACTTAGTGAGTGCCTACTATGGCACTGTGCTTAGTAGGGGATGTTCAAAATAAGGCTAATGGCAATGTCTTCTCTCAAAGAGCTCACTGTCTAATGGGGCGGGGAGGGGGGGGGGAACAACTGTAACAATGTCGCTTGCAGCTGCTGTGGAGGTAAGGCCAGTAACACCAGCACACAGGACTGCTAGCACAGGTTCTTTGTTCCAGGGAATCTGGTGATTGCTCCAAGGAAGGTAAAGACCTCCCTCCTTGTTCCTTTGTTTGAATGATTTTGGATCTGTCACTCTGCCATCCTGAGCTTATGGCTTGAATTGTAGTGTCATGAGAATCCTGCCCTGATTGTGTCATAGGTCTGCTGTGAAGATCCAGTGTTATTTTAGGTGAAGCTCTTTGTAAATTAAATCATCCCTGCTGCTGGGAATTCTTATTTTTTTCAAATGATTGATATTATCTCTTTAAGTTTGAAAATTCTTTTTGACTAGAAGAATAAATGGAAGAAAAAAATCAGTTTCCTTCGTTCCATCAGAGGATAGAGGATATATTTGTGTGTGTTTGTTTATATTTCTTTGTTTCTTCAGATGCAGGGACCAGGTCTGAAGTGAATCAGAATACTAAAAAAAAACCTCAGCATTTCTGTGAAAGAATCTTGCCACCTTAGATTCATGAGTGACTTCAGTTTGTGAGAAATACTGGCTCTGATAGAAAGGTGGATAAAAATCCCAAAAATAACTGTAAATTTAACAAAGTCATGTACTTACAGATATTTAAAACTGAATATTGTGTCAATTTCTTTCCAACTTTATTAAATTGGGCAGGTAGACTCCCAAATATTTTATATTGTTAAAGTTATTTTAAATGGAATTTCTTCTATCTAGTGTTGCTGAGCTTTTTTGGTAATATATAGAAATGCTGATGATTTATGTGGGTTTATTTTATATCCTGCAACTTTGCTTAAGTTGTTGTTTCAAGTCAGTTTTTAGCTGAATTAGGTCTACACCTTTCTCTGTTTTTGGCTCTTCCCAGTTCAGGCAACTGTACCATATTTGTGTCATTAAAGGAATTTGGTAGGACTCCTTTTATTCCTATTTCCCCAAATATTTTTCATAGCATTGGAATTAATTGTTCTTTAAATGTTTGGTAGAATTAACTTGTAAATCTATCTGTCCTTGGATTTTTTTTCTTAGTTCATTGATGGCTTCTTTGATTTCTTTTACTAAAATGGGGTTAATTATTTTATCCCCTCTTCTGTTAATCTGGGTGACTTATATTTGCGTAAATATCCCTCCATTTCACTTAGGTTGTCAGACTTATTTCCATATAGTTAGGCAAAACAGCTACTAATTATTGCTTTAATTTCCTCTTCATTGGTGGCATTTTCACTCTTTTCATTTCTGATACTGATAATTTGGTTTTCTTCCTTTTTGCAATTAAGTTAACCAAAGGCTTATCCGTTTTAGTTTGTTTTTTTCCTAAAACCAGCTCTTAATTCCATTTATTGGTATAGGGTGTGTTCAGGGAAGACTGGTACCTTTGGTTTTATGGCTACCAAGCCCTTCTCAGGCCTGCTTTCCACCTTTGGTGTCCCCCTATTCCACCTAATCCTCACCTGTGGCTCCAAGGAGTAGCAAACACAGCTGCTACACCCTGGTAAATCATTTGGGCAGATGGGCTAAACTAGGTGGGGAGGGGGGGAAGCAAGGGGTCTCAAACCCATTGGTGAAACAGGGAGGTGTTTACCCCAAACATGTGAAGACTTCTCCTGGTGGAATGGGTGGCTGAGAACAAGTTGTTTCAACGGCGATAAAGAGAGCTGAAAGAAGTGCTGTGGACCACCTAAGGCTTGGTTAAACATCGAAGAGACCAAGGTCATCCCCTGCATCTCAAGCCATAACCAGTCATCTTGATTCTGTCTGGCCACTGGACTGTGATGACTCTGGAGGAGTGAGGCTGATAATTCTGTGCAACTCTGCCTCACTTAAATCTAATTTATGCAAAAATCAAAAGACATCACCCATGCCATTTTACCAATCTCAAAGTCCTGTGGTGACAGGCAAGTGACTAAGCAGCAGGTGGGGATATACTGGGAGCCGTAGTCACAATCCTGCACACAAGTGGGCTACAACATAGGGTCATTTCTCACTGGAAGCAGAAGTAGGATTTAGCAGCCCCCTGGGTGTCTGAACAGCCTTTTAAGGATTCCACTGCTCACCTCCTAGTATGAAGAAGGGGCTAGAAAAAGTCCCCTAAGGCCAATGCCATCAAGATTAGGAGGGAAGCAGAAAATTGGGAAAGAATTTTTAAAACCAGTATCTATGATCCATATATTCAAAAATATATATAGCAGCTTTTTTTTGTGGTGGCAAAGAATTGGAAATCAAGGAGATGCCTATCAACTGGGGAAGGGCTAAACAAACTGTGGTATATGAATGTAACGGAATACTATTGTGCTATAAGAAATGAGGAGCAGACAGACTTCATTATAACCTGAAATGACATATGAACTGATACTGAGTGAGGGGAGCAGAACCAGGAGATCATTATACATAATTATAGACACACGGTATCTGTAAGGAATATTTGATAGACTTGACTCCTCTAATCAAGGCAAGGTTCAAAGACCCATGATGGAAAAAGCTATGCACACCCAGAAAAAAATTATGGAATCTGAATGTAGATTGAGGCAAACTTTTTGCTCTCTCTTTTCTTTTGTCCTTTTTTTTGGTGTCGTTAGTTCTTTCTCATGTTTCACTCCATCCAATATAATTCTTGTTTACAACTGGACTATTATGTAAAAAGTTAAATGTGAAGGTATATGTAGAATCTAAAACTGATTACATGCTGTCTTGGGGGGGGAGGAGAAAGGGAGGGAAAGAAAAATTGGAACCCCAAAACTTGTGGAACTGAGTGTATTAAACTAAAAATAAAAATAACAAATAAATGTAAAAAAAAAAAGAAAAAAAACTTATGTCTCTGCTAAAGGTCTCATTTCTAAAGTATACAGAGAACTGAGTCAAATTTATAAGAATATAAGTCACTCCCCAATTGATAAATGGTCAAAGG
This sequence comes from Phalanger gymnotis, assembly GCA_028646595.1. NCBI lineage: Eukaryota > Metazoa > Chordata > Mammalia > Diprotodontia > Phalangeridae > Phalanger > Phalanger gymnotis. The sequence continues at coordinate 816,190,904 of CM053622.1, forward strand.
ATATGAACAGGCAACTTTCAGATGAAAAAATTAAAGCTATCTATAGTCATATGAAAAAAGGCCCTAACTCACTATTAATTAGAGAAATACAAATCAAAACAACTCTGAAGTACCACATCACACCTATCAGATTGGCTAATATGACAAAACAGGAAAATGATAAATGTTGGAGAAGATGTGGGAAAACTGGAACAGTAATTCATAGTTGGTGGAGTTGGAGAACAATTTGGAACTATGCCCAAAGGGCTATAAAAATGTATATAACCTTTGACCTAGCAATACCACTTCTAGGGCTGTATCCCAATGATATCATAAAAATGGGGGAAAAACCTACATGTAAAAATAATATAAATACCAGGGTATGCCTGAACAAGTTGTGCTATATGAATATAATGTAATACTATTGTCCTATAAGAAATGAGGAGCAGATGGACCTCAGGAAAACTTAGAAAGACTTAGATGAACTGATGCGGAGTCAAGTGAGCAGAACCAAAACATTGTACACTTTAACAGCCACATTGTGTGATGACTGACTTTCATAGATCTGGCTTTTCTCAGCAATGCAACTCCAAAAGGAAAATGCTATCCACATCCAGAGAAAGAACTATGGAATCTGAATTGCAGATGAAAGCATACTATTTGTTCTTTTTTGTTTGTTTTGTTTCTTCTTTCTCATGGCTCCTCCCATTGGTTCTAATTCTACTTCACAACATTACTAATAAAATATGTTTAATATGAACATATCAGATTGCGTGCTGTCTTGGGGAGGGGTGGGGAAGAAAATTTGAAACTCAAAATTTAAAGATGTGAATGCAGCAAACGAAAAATAAATAAATTTAAAAAGAAAAAAAGGGGAAAAAGAAATATGCCCTAAAAACTGTCTGCTTGCCCAACCTTGGCCTGATTACTGGGGCAGGCAAGGAATCCCACTTTGTGGTTAAAACAGAAACAAAAATGTACAATAATGTCTGTAAAGATTCCACTGACCATCAGTACATGGAATGTGCACACCCTCATAGACAACACAAAATCCAGGAGGCCAGACAGAGAAATAACTCTTGCTACAGGAGAAATCAGCAGGTATTGCATCCAAATAGCAGCACTGAGTGAAACGAGTCTCCGCAAATCAAGGGCCCCTCACTGAGTTGGAGCCAGATCCACCATTTTCTGGAGGGGCGGCTATGAAGGGGAGTGGCTGGAAGCTGGTGTAGGCTTTGCAGTGAAAACTAATCTACTCAACAAGCTTGTATGCCTGATAAAGGAGTGAATGGCTCAAGATAATGCTACTGACACTTGCAGGAAAATGTCACAACACCATCATGCTCCCACCTCAATGAACTCTAATGAGGCCAAAAACAATTTCATGAAGACCTGGAGACCCTTAGCACCAATGCACCAAAGAGGGCAAGCTTGAAATTCTGCGTGACTTTAGTCCTAAAATAGGCTCAGACTACCAGACTTGGCAGGGAGTCCTAGGGAGGAAGGGAGTTGGAAACAACAATGGTCATTTACTAATGAAAACTTGTGCATCTCATGACCTTCTCATCACCAACACTGTCTTCCATTTACCTCAATGCAATAAAAGTTTGTGGACACACCATCACAGCAAACCTTGACATTTAACAGACTATGTGATTGTAAGAGAAGAGACAGACAAGATGTGAGAGTGACAAAGGCAATGTGTGGTGCAGAGTGCTGGACTGATCATAGACTTATCATCTACAAAGTAGATATTCCCATTCAACAAAAGCATCAGGCCCAGGGCAAAATGAGTCCCAGAACAATCAGTGTCAACAGATTAGAGCTCTACTCTGGGCTGGAAAAGTTTGTTAGTAACTTGGAGGGAAAGTTGAGCCAACACACAGTTGGCAACAGTGGAGCAGAAAAGGAGTGGGCAGCTTTCAGAGATTTGGTGTATAGCACTGCATTGGCTCATCTGGGAAAGAACATTCACAAACATCAAGACCAGTTTCATGAAAAAATGATGGGGAAATTTAGAAGCTGCTAAATGAGAAAAGAGAACTCCATAGGGTTAGCCAGCAGGATAGTTCATCCATCTCTAACTCCATCAAAAGTAAAGTACAAGTGAAACTTAAAGAGATGTAGGAATCTTGGCTTAGTAAGAAGGCAGATGAAATTCAGTTTTATGCTGATAGCAATAATGGAAAGCCCTCTCTGATGCCCTGAAGCCTATTTATGGGCCAAAGACCTGTGCTGCATCTCATCTACTCAGTGCTGATTGAGCTGCATTGACTAGTAATAAGGATATGATCCTAGAGAGATGGGCTGAACACTTCCATAGAGTTCTCAACAGACCACCATCAATCAATACTGAGGCCATTGACCTTTTGCCTCAGGTTGAAGTCAATCCCTCCCTAGCAGAAGTTCCAACTGAAGAAGACATCTGAATGCCATTAGGCTCCTATAGTGTGGCAAAGCACCTGGTGCTGATTCTATTCCAGCTGAGGTTTACAACGAAGGGGATCCATCGCTCATACAAAAACTGATTGAAATTTTCCAGTTTATATGGGAATAGGAGGCTATCTCTCAGGAGTTTAAGGATGCCTACATTGTCCATCTCTATAAAGGCAAAGGAAATGGATTGTGCTGTGACCATCACGGGGAGGGATGGGAAGTGGGGAGAGGCTCAGTCTTTCAGTCAGTGCAGACAAGATTCTTGCCGGAGTCCTCCTTAACAGGCTGATCCTTCATCTGGAGAATGGTTATCTATCTGAGAGCCAGTGTGGCTTTGGAAAGGGCCGAGAAATGGTCAATATGGTGTTTGCGGCCTGACAACTCCAGGAAAAACGGCAGGAGTAGAACAGAGAGGTCTGTACAGGTCTGGACCTGCATTGTAAGTGAAATGACATAGGCAAAGCCAAATCTGTGTGCCAAAAAACCAACCAACCAACAAACAAACAAAAAACCCTCAGAGCTCTTAAAAGTGATCCAGCTCAACAAAAGGGGCTGTGGAGCATTCCTCCCAGTAAAAAGCTGGGCCTGATCAGAGGCTGGGGCCTGTAATGAAGCTACAGCTGGGAACAATGAACTTGTCAGTCAAGTGAACGGAGACTTCTAGGAAGGAAAATGCCAGTGGCACCTGTCCCTTCTCCCTATACTGAAGAGTTCAAGGCTTCACCCTAACTCCACCCCTTTCAAACTTCTGACACCGGTGTTAGGATTTTTACTGAGTCAGTCTCTAACCTAAGAATGCACTGAGCCCCACAAAGCAGGCCCAGAGACTGGAGTACCAGTAAACAAGTAGTTGAATTAATCAGTTTCAGAGTGAGGACTGTTTTCTTAGCTCAAGTGAAAGCACAGGTTATATACTTAAGTGACATCTGGGGAAGGAGGTGGATTAGGAACAATTATTTAGCGGTTTCCCATGACAAATCTAAGTCCCACAATAGAACAATTCTGAAGTCAAGTCTCTGGGGGCTGTGACCACCTCCCCTAAAGTACAGAACCAGAGTTCTGTGACAGGAACAGGTTCTACAATCTTTCATTCCCTTCATTAAAGGTCGAGTGATTGTGAGGAGTCAGAGCTTTGATTAATCCGTACAACCTCCACTGTAAGCTCTGACTCACAAACCAGAGGCACAGCTCTTGAGAAAACAAAATTATTAGTATAGTGATTACATATATCATAACAATTAATATGAAAATTATCATTTCCTTACAGAGGTTGTTGTATTCTGTCAACCAGGTGAAACCTATCCCTCAAAATGCAGAGAAGTCCAAGCTGGGTTGAAAATAGGAAAGTTTTATTAGGAAAAAAATCAGATATTAGTGCCACACAAAAACCCAATGGCCCAGGAGGGACAGAGGAGATTTATGCATGGAAACCACAAAGGGGAAGTGCAGAGAGGTGTTGGGGAAGAGGATGGATGATCTTTCCCAGGATCAGGTGGACACAGAAGGAGGATGTTTAGCAAGAACAGTCTACTGCAAGGCTGGTGTGGCCTACTTTGGAGAAGCGGGGTGGGGAGTACAACATGAAGGTCAGCCAGTGAACACCAGCAAAGGCATCTGGATGTGAACAAGACTATGGCTCACTGAAGGCTCCTTCCATCAAACATGCTTATTACTCTGTGTCTAGTACATGTGCCTATTAAGGTAACTCATGCAAAATGGACAGGACATATTAATCTCAGGGGATATTATCAGCAGACAAGTAAAAATTTGAGTTCCATCTTGCTTGGATGGGCTCCACTTAGTCTGGGTGTGGAAGAGGTAAGTGGTTGGGGAAGGCTGAAAGTCTAAAGGTCACTTCATCCAGCCTGAGTTAGTTAGGTGGCTTGTGTAGAGAGCTGCCAGCCATGCCCCTATAATGCAGAGACATCTCCAGCAGACACTCCTTCCTTTGAGACTGGAAGTCTGATGCCCCATCCCCCCTGTGCCAGATTGAATCAAAATTAGGACTCCCTAGAGAGATCTCAGTTATTCTTCTGTGCTTGGGAAGAAACAAAGACCTGCAACCTGCTCCCCTCCCCATTTACCCAGGCTCCCTTCTTCCCTACAAAATAATAATGAACTAGAATCATTCACCTCTACACTCCACATTAAAGTTTTTCAATCAGCTTTTAATAAAACACCATCACCTCACACCTGGACTATTACAACGGCTGCTAGGGGAGGGGTCTGCCTGCCTCAGGTCTCTCCCCATTCCAGTTCGGTCCCAGACATTTTCCTAAAATGCAGGTCTGACCATGTGCCACCCCTCTCCCACTCAATAAACTCCAATATCTTCCTACTATTTCCAGGAGCAAATACAAAATGCAGTTTGGCATTCAACACCCTGTATAATAACACTCTCCCACCTTTCCACTCTTCTTATACCTTTCTCCTCCATATTTCCTCTTCCATCCACTGACACTGGCCTCCTGGAGCAAGACTCTGCCTCCCTTTGAAAGTATTTACACATTGATTTCATTCATACAATTTCTCATTAGGGTGGATTCTCTCATGTGCAGCAAGATGGCAGGTCTTTCTACAGACTGATTACATTCATAAGCTTACTCTCCACTGTGGATTCTCTGATGGGCTAAAAGACTGCCCCTCTGTGTGAAAGCCTTTCCACAGTGACTGCATTCAAAAGGTTTCTCTCCAGTGTGGATTCTCTGATGGGCCAAAAGACTGCCCCTGTGTGTAAAAGCCTTTCCACAGTGACTGCATTCAAAAGGTTTCTCTCCAGTGTGGATTCTCTGATGGGCCAAAAGACTGCCTTTCTGTATGAAAGCCTTTCCACAGTGATTGCATTCAAAAGGTTTCTCTCCACTGTGGATTCTCTGATGGGCAAAAAGACTACCCCTGTGTGTAAAAGCCTTTCCACAGTGATTGCATTCAAAAGGTTTCTCTCCAGTATGGATTCTCTGATGTGCAGCAAGATTGTGCCTGTCTTTGAAAGCCTTTCCACAGTGATTACATTCAAAAGGTTTCTCTTCACTGTGGATTCTCTGATGGCAAACAAGATGGGCATGCTTTCTGAAAGTCTTTCCACACTGATTACATTCAAAGGGTTTCTCTCCACTGTGAATTTTCTGATGTACAACTAGATTGGACCTGTCTTTGAAAGCTTTTGCACATAAATTACATTCAAAAGGTTTCTCTCCAGTGTGGATTCTCTGATGGGCAGCAAGACTGCCCCTCTCACTGAAAGCCTTTCCGCATAAATTACACTCATAAGGTTTCTCTCCAGTGTGGATTCTCTGATGTGTAGTGAGATTGCTCCTCTGCGTGAAAGCCTTTCCACAGTAGTTGCATTCAAAAGGTTTCTCTCCAGTGTGAATTCTGTGATGGGCAGCAAGATTGCCCTGTCCTGTGAAACCCTTTCCACATAGATTACACTCATAAGGTTTCTCTCCAGTGTGGATTCTCTGATGTGCAGCAAGACGGTACCTATCTATGAATGTCTTTCCACATTGATTGCATTCAAAAGGTTTCTCTCCAGTGTGGACTCTCTGATGTGTAGCAAGAGTCCTCTTCTCTGTGAAACCCTTTCCACATAGATTGCATTCATAAGGTTTTTCTCCAGTCTGGATTCTCTGATGGCAAATAATGAGTGATCTCTGGCAAAAAGCCTTCCTACATTCATGACATTCATAAAACTTCCCCCCAGTATGAATCTTATGAGATCTATCAGGATTGGAGTCCCAGCCAGAGGCCTTCCCACACTGAGCACATGCATACCTTTTCATTCCAGAGAGAAATCTAGGCTGGCAAGGAAGAGATGAATGATGGGATAAGGTTGCTTCACATTCATTATATTCATCAGACTCCTTTCTAATGGGAGTTTGCTGATGAGTAATGAGCTTAGAGTTCTGACTCAAGGCCTTCTCATCTATGTTACTTATACAAAGCATTTCTCCAGTATCACTTTTCTGATGTCTCATGAGGTCTGAACTCCAGTTCCAGTCCATTTCCCATTGATTACCTGGATACACTGGCATTTCAGGAGGCTTCTCATGGGACTGAGAAAGCTCTACATGTTCAATGAAGCACTTGCTATATTCACTCTCCTGAGGACAACCATTCCCTGAGGTCATTTTCTTACAGTGATTTGGGATACAAGACTGACTGAATCTCCTTCCAGTTTCATCAAATTCATATTCACTCTTTGGATTTTCATCTAAGTTGATATCAGAGTCATGGATTTCGCTCCATTTGAAGTCCCAGGGACCATCACTCATGAATCTATGCAGGTCACATTTTTCCAGAAGAATTCCAAGATTTCTAGTCACCTCATGTACTTTGAACCTGGTCTCTAAATCTGAAAACAAACAAACAAAAGATATACACATATAAGTATATGCAATAGCAATGGGTAGTGGAGACTTATGTGGGTCATGACCTTCTGTAATAGTAATGTAAATTTGAAGATCTTTCCCATGCATTAATAGGCCCATGTGACCTGCTCATGTCACAAGAAACCTAAGTCACATCTGGTGGGAGGAGCTTGCTGAATAAGAGGTACAGGAAAGGGTGCAGCAGGAAATGCTCAGAGCAAGTTAGAACTGCTGTGTTTTAAGTTCTTTGCTGTTATGATAAAGTGTACTTATTGGTTTGGGGATTTGCTGGCTGCTTGGATGGGTTGGACTTATTGGTCTTTCAGAGATTCATTGTACAGCATCACATTTACTCACTTGGGTCAGAACACTTATAACCATCCAAACTACTTTGATGGAAATGATGGGGAAATGTCAAACCTAATAAAGAAATAATGAAAACTCTACAGGGCCTACCAGTCCCTGGGTTTGTATTCACAGCTGTACTCCCAGGAATTATAAACTGTCTAGAGTTATTTTCAATGGGGTAACTCTTACTATCTCTCCCTGCAGAGTTTTGTTGGTGATATATAGGAATGGTGATGATTTATATGGGTTTAAATTATACCCTGCTACTTTGCTAAAAGTACTACCTGCTTTAATAAACTTTTGAGTCTTTGGGATTTTCCAAGCACATCATCTTATTTACCAAAAAAAAAAAGTGAGTTGTATTACCTCCTTCCCTATTCTGACTACTTCTATTTCTTCTCTTATTGTTATTCATACTATTTCCAATAGAATATTGAATGGTATAGGTGACAGTAAGCACCCTTTTTTCACACCAGATCTTACTGGGAGGCTTCCACCTTATCCCCAACACTAACAATGCTTGCTGATGTCTTTAGGTAAATGCTTTTTTTTAATCAATTGAAGGAAAAATTGATAACTACCTGTAGTTTCAAGCATTTTTAAAAATAGAAATGAATATTATATTTGATTAAAGCTTATTGTTCACCTATTGATAAAAGCATATGATTTTTTTGTTACTTACTATTGACATAATTACATGAATAATTTTCTGTAAGTTCAAGCATCTCTCCATTCCCTGTAGAAATCCAACTTGGGCTCAATGTACACAATCTTTGTAATATATTGTGCTAATTCCCTAGCTAGTGTTTTATTCAGAATTTTTGCATCCATATTCAATTAAAAAATTGTCTTTTACTTTCCTTCTCTTTTTTATCCTTCCTGGTGTGGGTATTAATAACATATTGGTTTTATGAAAGGAGTTGGTAGTACCCCTTCTTTGCCTATTTTTCCAAATTACTGATTTCATATTAGAATTACTTGATCTTTAATGGTTGGTAAAATTCCCTTTCAAATCCATCTGCTCCTGATGCTTTTTTCTCAGGAAGCTCATTTGTGGCCTATTTAATTTCTTTATCTAAAATAGGTTTACTTAGGTCTGCTAGTACCTCCTCTGTTAATCTCGTGAGAATAAGGTTCCAGCACTACTTGCCCTGATTCCCATCATAGCTCATCAGAGGTTTTCAATGTTGTTTAGATTATGTGAATTCACAAGCCAGTGAAAGAAACTATTTCCACCTCTTTGACAAATTACTTTTTAAAATTTTTTTTAATTTATTGAATGAAACAAGTATTTCCATAATACAGTAGCATAAAAAGATGACTGTACATGAAACTGCAAATCTACTATGAACAACTTTCTATTCCTTTCAAACTGAGAACAGAATTATCAAATAAATTTCTTTTTTTGGTCCGTCCCCTCAGGGGTTGGTTACCATTACATATAAATAGGTATGTATATCTCTGTGGTTGTATGTCTGTGTACACGGTTTCAGACACACTGCTTTACAGTTTTCCCAACATTTTTTTTTACCAAATAATGAATTCTTATCCCAAAATATTGTCTTTACACTTCATAAACACAAGGTTATTATATTTATTTCCTGCTGTATGTTTACACTATTCCATTGATCTTTCCTTCCATTTCTTATCCAGTACCAGAGAATTTTCATACTTACTGCCTTACAGCAGAGCATAAGATCTGGTACTGCTAAACCTCCTTCCTCGACATTCTTTTTTTCATTATTTCCTTTGATATTCTTGACTTTTTCCCTTTCCCAAATGAATTTTCTTATTGCTTTTTCTGATCCAGTAAAAAAAATAATACTGGTAATCTAAGTGGAATGGCATTGAATGTATAAATGTTTGGATAAAACTGTCATTCTTATTATAATAGCAGTACCTACCTAAGAACAATTAATATTTCTCCAATTACTGAAATCTGACTTTATTTGTATATAAGGTTTTAATAATTTTGTTTATATAATTTCTGTTTTTGCTTTGGCAGTCGGACTCCCAGGTATTTTACAGCGTGTACAGTTTGAGGCAATTTGTTTTCTTCCTATACGGGGATTCTTGGAGAGCCAAGTAATTCCTGCCCTATTCTGACATCTTGCCAGAACCCCTCCCATTCCTTCCAGCATAGCATTTGCAGTGGATGTAGAGTGGGTGCACCCAGAAGACTGCACTCAATGAAGCTTCTGAGGTTGAGATGTGTCAGAATATGGATCCATTCGCTGCAACTTGTGAAAATTTTGGCCTGACAAGTAACATTAAGAGAGGAAATGGTCCTTACCCAGCGGCAGCAGGTTCTGGATATTCTCCAGCATGACCTCCTTGTACAGCTGTTTCTGAGAATGGTCCAAGAGGCCCCACTCCTCCTTACTGAACTCCACAAACACATCCTTGAATGTCACCAACTCCTAAATCATCAAAAGTCACAAGATTTAGAGCTGAGAGACTCTAGAATTCACCTCCCCCGACCCTCTTCAACTTAGAAGATGAAACTGAAGCTCAGAGAAGGATTTTCCTAAAACTCACATAACCTTTACAAGAGTCATAGCCAACACTTGAAATCAGTTATTAAGAATCTGAAGGAATATGGAGAAAAATAGTTTACATTTGAAGTGAGAGTCATGATGGAATAATAAAAGCTAGAAAAACGTCTTACTATACATTGCTTCTCCTGATGGACTTAGGGACAAGATGTGTGCTCTATTAGTGATGCCCAAAAATCTGTGGAGATAACAAGGTCATGTGTAACTCCTCCTGCGTCCTTAGTGACATATTAAGAATATCCTATGAAGATGGCGACTGGAAAGCAGTAACTGGCGTGAGCTCCCCACCAAGTCCCTCCAAAAACCTATAAAAAAATGGCTCTGAACCAATTCTAGAACTGCAGGACCCACGAAGTGGCTGAGGGAAGCAGGGCTCCAGCCCAGGACAGCCTGGATGGTCTCGGGGTAAGGTCTGTCCTGCATGGAACTCCCAGCTCCCAGCTGAGGGGAGCCAAGCTGAGCCAAGCAGAGCCCAGAGTGCGCGGCGCGGCAGACTGTGGACCAACGAGACCAGGAGTGGAGCGGAGAGTGCCCTAGCATGCTGAATTACTGAGCTGTGGCATGTACCAGACCTCACAACCCACAAACAGCAAAGACAACAGACAGAGAAGGTTAGTGGGAAAAGCTGCGG
>CM053622.1:816201722-816220108 GCA_028646595.1 Phalanger gymnotis
GCAAGAGTATGTCTGGGCTCCTGGTGTTGACCCTTGCTGGCTCTACCCCTCTGGTACTCAGGTACTCCAACTACTCAGCCACTGAAGCCCCACTTCTGTCTCCTCTGTTCCAGCATTCTTTTTTTTCCCCCCCCAAGGAATTCTCTGGGTGGGGAGGGGAGGGATTAGAGCCATTTACCTGGCCATTATGTCTCCCGGAAGCTCAAGAAGCATTTGAAACCTTTGGGCTGCAAGCCTCAGGAGCTGGTATGTCACAGTCGGTGGCGTTGCGCTGCCTCTTGTCGCTTCCAGAGTGCCGTCCTGTGTTGGGAGGCCTGGGGATCTGCGCTGGTTTCAGGCGCCCGGCTTTCTCCCAGCCTGTCTCCCACGTGGGTTTTCTGGCCAGCCTCTTCTGCTTTGGTCTCGTCTAGGGCAGCTCTGCATGCCGAGTGCTCTCCTAGCCTACAGATTCGTTCCTTCAGCCTTGCAGATTCTCCTGGCTGGGAAATTTCCCCCGGTCAGACTGCTTGCAATTTCTAACTCTCTCAAATCTGCTCAGATTCACTTTTTTATAGGAATCCAACAGAACTTGTGAGAGAGCTCCGGCAAGACGCTGTTTTCATGCAGCCATCTTGGCTCCGCCCCAGTCAAAGAAAAATTTTATGAAGACCTGGAGACCCTTACCACCAATGTGCCAAAAGAGGGCAAGCTTAAAATTCTGGGTGACATTAGATCTAGAGTAGGCTCACACTATCAGACTTGGCAGGGAGTCCTAGGGAGGAACTGAGTTGGAAATAGCAACAACAATGGTGACTTACTAATGAAAATTTGTATATCTCATGACCTTCTCATCACCAACACTGTCTTCCATTTACTTAAATGCAATAAAACTTCATGGATGCACCCTGGCAGCAAGCACTGGCATTTAATACAGGATGTGAGAGTGACAAATACAACTTGTGGTACAGAGTACTGGACTGATCATAGACTTATCATCTCCAAGGTAGATATTTCCATTCAACAAAAGCATCAGGCCCAGGGCAAAATGACTCCCACAAAAACCAATGTCAACAAATTAGTGCTCTTCTCTGAGCTGGAACAGGTTGTTGGTAACTTGGAGGGAAAGTTAAGCCAACACACAGTTGGCAACAATGGAGCAGAAAAGGAGTGGGCAGCTTTCAGAGATATGATGTAGAGAACTGCATTTGCTCATCTGGGACAGAACACTCACAAACATCAAGACCAGTTTCATGAAAATGATGGGGAAATTCAGAAGCTGCTAAATGAGAAAAGGGAACTCCATAGGGTTAGCCAGCAGGATAGTTCATCAATATCTATGAAGGCAGCATTTAATTCTATCAAAAGTAAAGTACAAGCAAAACTTAAAGAGATGTAATATTCTTGGCTCAGGAAGAAGGCAGATGAAATCAAGTTTTATGCTGATAGTAACAATCCAAAGCACTTTTATGATGCCCTGAAGGCTATTTATGGGCCAAAGACCTGTGGTGCATCTCAACTACTCAGTGTTGTTGGAGCTGCAATGACTAGTAATAAGGACATGATCCTAGAGAGATGGACTGAACACGTCTATAGTGTTCTCAACAGACCATCATCGATGAATGCTAAGGCCATTGAACTTTTACCACAGGTTGAGGTCAATCCCTCCCTAGCTGAAGTTCCAACTGAAGAAGACGTTTGAATGCCATTAGGTTCCTTTCACGTGGCAAAGCACCTGGTGCTGATTCTATTCCAGCTGAGATTTACAAGGAAGGGGGTCCATTGCTCATAGAAAAGCTGACTGAAATTTTCCAGGTTATATGGCAAGAGGAAGTTATCCCCCAGCAGTTCAAGGGTGCCTCCACTGTCCATCTCTATAAAGGTAAAGGAAACAGATTGTCCTGCAACCATCACAGGGGGAGGGTCTCTTAGTCAAGATTCTTGCCAGAGTCCTCCTTAACAGACTGATCCTTCATCTGGAAGATGGTCATCTACTGGAGAGCTAGTGTGGCTTCAGAAAGGGCTGAAAAATGGTCCACATGGTGTTTGTTGCCCAACAATCCAGTAGAAATGCCAAGGGCAGAACAGAGGTCTGTATACAACATTAGTAGATCTGACCAAGGCCTTTGATACCATTAGCTGGGAGGACTTATGGAAAATTATATCAAAATTTGGTTGCCCAGAGAAGTTCATCAGCATTGTACGTCAATTTCATGATAGCATGCTTGACTGGTTTCTAGATAATGGACGATGCTCTTGAGCTTTCCCAGGCACGAATGGAGTGAAACAAGGCTGTGTGCTTGCTCCCATGCTTTGTGGCATGATGTTTTCGGCCATGTCATCAAATGTGTTCCTTGAGGACCAATGCTGCATCAAGGTCAGCTATTGCACTGATGGTAAATTCTTCAACTTGAAGGCCAAGATCAAAGGGGAGGGAGTGTTGGTACATGATTTTCTGTTTGCTGGTGATTGTGCACTCAAGGCAGCCTCTGAAGCTGAGATGCAACAAAGATTGATTTTTTGCTGCTTGTCCTAATTTTGGCCTAACAATTAACACCAAGAAAACACAGGTGCTCCTTCAGGCACCACGCCATCCATAAGTGGAACCATGGGTTACAGCAAATGGAGAAGTTTTGAATGCTGTGGATAAATTCACTTACTTTAGTAGTGTACTTTCCAGTGATATACACACTGATAATGAGGCTGAGGCATGCATTGCCAGAGCTAGCTCAGTCTTTGGGAGGTACTGAAGGAAAGCAGGCACAGAAGAGGTATTAGACTGACTACCAAACTGAAGGTCTACAGAACCATTGTGCTGAACTCAGTGGTGTATGGCTGTGAAACCTGGACAGTCTACCAGTGCCATGCCAGGAATCTGAACTGCTTCCATCTGAACTGCCTTAGGAAGATGCTGAAGATCACCTGGCAGGATGAGATACCAGGCATTGAGGTCCTTTTTGGAACTAAACTTCCAAGCATTCAAACTCTGCTTCAGAGAGTGCAACTCCAACGGACTGGTCGTGTTGCTGGAACGTAAAACATATGGTTGCCAAAAAGACTATTTTATGGAGAACTCACAAAGGGCAAGTGTTCACATGGTGGTCAGAAGAGGCAATACCAGGACACTCTCAAGGTCTCTCTTAAGAACTCTGGAATTGATTGTATGACATGGGAGAACCACCCAGCATGGCACAGAACCATTCGGCATTGCATGCCCACAGCAGAGAAGGTGCTGTGCTCTATGAGCAAAGCTGAATTAAAACAGCTTAAAAGAAACACAGGATGCACAAATTTAGAGAATCCAGCCTACATGTTCACATGGACTACTTCTTCCTGACTTGTGGTAGAGCATTCTGGGCTCATATTGGTCTAATCAGCCACAGTCAGACACACTGAAACTTGACTCTAAACCCCGCTCAGACAGCATTTATAAAAGAGAGAAGAGAAAAACCACAGGACATAACTGGACCTGCATTATAAGTGAAAACACACATGTTAAGCCAAATCTGTGTGCCAAAAAAACAACTACCAAACAAACCAAAAAAACCCCACAGGCCTTATCAAAGTGATCTAGCTCAACAAAAGAAGCCATGGAACATCCTTCACAACAAAAAGCTGGCTTTAATCAGAGATTGGGGCCTGTAATGAAGCTATAGCTGGGAGCACTGAACTTGTCAGTCAAGTAAGCTGAGACTTCTAGGAAAGAAAAATCCTGTCCCTTCTCTCTGTACTGAAGAGTTCAAGGCTTCACCCTACCTTCACCCCTTAAAAACTTCAGACACCAGGGTTAGGATTTTTATTTAGTCAGTCTCTAACCTGAGAATGCTCTGAGCCCCACAAAGCAGGTATGGAGATTGGAGTTTAATTAATCAGTTTCAGAGTTAGGACTGTTCTCTTAGCTGAAGTCAAAATACAGGTTATATAGCTAAGTCAGAACTGGGAAAGGAGGGGGAAGATGCATTACAAACAATTGTTTAGTGGTTTCCCATGACAAATCAGTAAGTCGCACAATACAATTCTGGAGTGAAGTCTCTGGGGGCTGTGACCACCTCCCCTACAGTAAAGAACCAGAGTTCTGTGGCAGGAACAGCTTCTATAATCTTTCATTCCCTTCACTTAAGGTTGAGTGATTGTGAGGAGTCAGAGTTTTGTTTCATCAGTTCAAACTTCATTGTAAGCTCTGACTCACAAACCAGAGATGCAGCTCTTGAGAAAACAAAATTATTACTATAGTGATTACATATATCATATCGATTAACATGAAAATTATAATTTCCTTACAAAGGTTGTTGTATTCTGTCAACCAAGTGCAGCCTATACCTCAAAATACAGAGGAGTCCAAGGTGGGTTGAAAGCAGAAAAGTTTTATTGGGAAGAAAATCAGACACCAGTGCTATACAAAAACCCAACAGCCCAGGACGGGCAGGGGAGATTTGTGCATGAAAACCACAAAGGGGAAGTGCAGAGAGGTGTTGGAGACACAGATGGATGATCTTTTCCAGGAACAGGTAGACACAGAAGCAGGATGTTTAGCAGGAACAGTTGACTACAAGGCTGGTTGGCCTAGTTTGGGGAAGGGTGGGGAGGGGAGTATAACAGCAAGGTCAGCCAGTGAACACCAGCAAAGTCATCTGGGAGTGAGCAAGACTGTAGCTCATTGCAGGCTCCTTCCATCATATATGCTTAATCTGTGTCAAGTGCATGTACCTGGCAAGGTAACTCATGGAAAATGGACATGTTAATCTCAGAGGAAGTTCACACCCTGCAAGTTCAAACTTGATTCCACTGTGCTTGTTTGGTCTCTGCTTAGTCCAGTTGTGGGAGAGGTAAGTGGCGGGGCGGGCTGAAAATCCCAAGGTCACATTAATCAGCCTGAGTTAGTTAGGTTGCCTGTGTAGAGTGGTGCCACTCCTGCCCCAATAATGCAGAGATGTCTTCAAGCAGACACTCCTTCCTTTGAGCTTGGTGATGATGCCCCATCTCCCCTGATGCCAAACTGAATGAGATTTAGGACTTCCCCAGAGAGGAAGCAAAGACCCGTAACCTGTTTCCCTCCCCATTAACCCAGGCCCACTTCTTCCCTACAAAATAATAATGAATTAGAATCACTCACCTCCATCTACATTACAGTTTCTCAATCAGCTTTTAATAAAACACCATCACCTCACACCTGGACTATTACAATAGATGCCGGGGGAGGGGGTCTTCCTTCCTCAAGTCTCTCCCCATTCCAGTCCAGCCCATCATTTTCCTAAAGTGCAGATCTGACCAGGTCCTACCCCTCTCCCACTCAAATTCTAGTGTCTTCCTACTGTTTTCAAGAGCAAATAAAAAATGTTTGGCATTCAAAGCCCTGCTCAACAAACCTTTCCCACCTTTCCAGTCTCCTTATACCTTTCTCCCCCATATTTCTTCTTCCATCCACTGACACTGGCCTCCTGGAGCAAGACTGCCTCTTTTTGAAAGGCTTCTCATTAGTGTGGATTCTATGATGTGCAGCAAGATGGGAGGTCTTTCTGAAAGTCTTTCCAGACTGCTTACATTCAAAATGTTTCTCTCCACTTTGGATTTTCTGATGTGCAACAAGACTCTTCCTGGTTGTGAAAGCCTTTTCACATTCATAAGGTTACTCTCCAGTGTGGATTCTCTGATGGGCAAAAAGACTGCCACTCTGCGTGAAAGCCTTTCCACAGTGATTGCATTCAAAAGGTTTCTCTCCAGTGTGGATTCTCTGATGGGCAAAAAGACCTCCCCTCTGTGTGAAAGCCTTTCCACAGTGATTGCATTCAAAAGGTTTCTCTCCAGTGTGAATTCTCTGATGGGCCAAAAGACTGCCCCTGTGTGTAAAAGCCTTTCCACATTGACTGCATTCAAAAGGTTTCTCTCCAGTGTGGATTCTCTGATGGGCGGCAAGATTCCCCTTTTCTGTAAAAGCCTTTCCACAGTAATTACATTCAAAAGGCTTCTCTCCAGTGTGGATTCTCTGATGGGAAGCAAGATTGTACCTGTCTTTGAAAGCCTTTCCACAGTGATTACAATCATAAGGTTTCTCTCCAGTATGAATTCTCTGATGGACACCTAGTTTGCTTCTGTATGTGAAAGCCTTTCCACAGTGATTACATTCATAAGGTTTCTCTCCACTGTGGATTCTCTGATGGTCAACGAGATGGGAGCGCGTTCTGAAAGTCTTTCCACATTGATGACATTCAAAAGGTCTCTCTCCAGTGTGGATTCTCTGATGTGCAGCAAGACGGTAACTCTCTATGAAAGTCTTTCCACATTGATTACATTCAAAAGGTTTCTCTCCACTGTGGATTCTCTGATGGCCAACAAAATGAGAATGCTTTCTGAAAGTCCTTCCACATTGATTACATTCAAAAGGTTTCTCTCCACTGTGGGTTTTCTGATGGGAAGCAAGACTGGCCCTGTCTTTGAAAGCCTTTCCACATAAATTACATCCAAAAGGTTTCTCTCCAGTGTGTATTCTCTGATGGGAAGCAAGACTGCCCCTTTCATTGAATGCCTTTCCACATAAGTTACATTCGTAACGTTTTTCTCCAGTGTGGATTCTCTGATGTGCAGTAAGATTGCCCCTCTGTGTGAAAGCCTTTCCACAGTAATTGCATTCATAAGGTTTCTCTCCAGTGTGGATTCTCTGATGGGCAGCAAGACTGCCCCTCTCATTAAAAGCCTTTCCACAGTGATTACATTCATAAGGTTTCTCTCCAGTGTGGATTCTCTGATGGGCACCAAGTTTGCTCCTGTTAGTGAAAGCCTTTCCACAGTGATAACATTCAAAAGGTCTCTCTCCAGTATGAATTCTCTGATGAGCACCAAGTTGGCTCTTGTATGTGAAGGCCTTTCCACAATGATTACATTCATAAGGTTTCTCTCCACTGTGGATTTTCTGATGGGCAACAAGATGGGAGCTCCTTTTGAAAGTCTTTCCACATTGATTACATTCATAAGGTCTCTCTCCAGTGTGGATTCTCTCATGGTCAGCAAGATGGTACCTCTCTATGAAAGTTTTTCCACATCGATTACATTCAAAAGGTCTCTCTCCAGTGTGGATTCTTTTATGTGCCGCAAGACGGTACCTCTCTATGAAAGTCTTTCCACATTGATTACATTCAAAAGGTTTCTCTCCACTGT
Organism: Phalanger gymnotis; assembly: GCA_028646595.1. Taxonomy (NCBI): domain Eukaryota; kingdom Metazoa; phylum Chordata; class Mammalia; order Diprotodontia; family Phalangeridae; genus Phalanger; species Phalanger gymnotis. The sequence goes on from CM053622.1 coordinate 816,208,851, forward strand.
GGATTCTCTGATGGCCAATAAGATGGGAGTGCTTTCTGAAAGTCTTTCCACATTGATTACATTCAAAAGGTTTCTCTCCACTGTGGGTTTTCTGATGGGAAGCGAGACTGGCCCTGTCTTTGAAAGCCTTTGCACATAAATTACATTCAAAAGGTTTCTCTCCAGTGTGGATTTTCTGATGGGAAGCAAGACTGCCCCTTTCGTTGAAAGCCTTTTCACATAAATTACATTCATATGGTTTTTCTCCAGTGTGGATTCTCTGATGTGCAGTAAGATTGCCCCTCTGTGTGAAAGCCTTTCCACAGTGATTGCATTCATAAGGTTTCTCTCCAGTGTGGATTCTCTGATGGGCAGCAAGACTGCCCCTCTCATTGAAAGCCTTTCCACAGTAATTGCACTCATAAGGTTTGTCTCCACTGTGGATTCTCTGATGTGCAACAAGATTGCCCTTGTCTCTAAAAGCCTTTCCACAGTGATTACATTCATAAGGTTTCTCTCCAGTGTGAATTCTCTGATGGGCACCAAGTTTGCTCCTGTTTGTGAAAGCCTTTCCACAGTGATTACATTCAAAAGGTCTCTCTCTAGTGTGGATTCTCTGATGGGCACCAAGTTGGCTCCTGTATGTAAAAGCCTTTCCACAGTGATTACATTCATAAAGTCTCTCTCCAGTGTGGATTCTCTGATATGTAGCAACACTGGAGCTGTGTGTGAAAGGCTTTCCACACTGATTACATTCATGAGGTTTCTCTCCAGTTTGGATTCTCTGATGTACAGTAAGAGTGCCTCTGTCTGAGAAAGTCTTTCCACAGTGATTGCATTCATAAGGTTTTTCTCCAGTATGGATTCTCTGATGGCAAATGATGAGTGATTTGTGGCTAAAAGCTTTCCTACATTCATGACATTCATAAAACTTCCCCCCAGTATGAATCTTATGAGATCTATCAAGATTTGAGTCCCAACCAAAGGCCTTCCCACACTGAGCACAAGCACAACTTTTCATTCCAGGGTGAAATTTAGGCTGGCAAGGAAGAGATGACTGATGGGATACGGTTGGTTCCCTTTCATTATATTTATCAGGCTCTTTTCTAATGGGAATTTGCTGATGAGGAATGAGCTTAGAGTTCTGACTCAAGCCCTTCCCACCTTTATTACTTACACAAAGCGTTTCTCCAATATCAGTCGTCTGATGTTTAGTGAGGTCTGAACTCCAGTTCCAGGTCATTTTCCACTGATTACCTGGATACACTGGCATTTCAGGAGCCTTCTCATGGGACTGAAAAAATTCCACATGTTCAATAAAGCATTTGCTATATTCAGTATCCAGAACAGAGTCATTCCCTGAGGTCATTTTCTTACAGGGATTTAGGACACAAGACTGACTGAATCTCTTTCCAATTTCATCAAATTCATATTCACTTTTTGGATTTTTATTTAAGGTGATATCAGAGTCATGGATTTCTCTCCATTTGAAGCCCGAGGGACCATCACTCATGAATCTACGCAGGTCACATTTTTCCAGAAAAATTCCACAATTTCTAGTCACCTCAATTACTTCCAACCTGGTCTCTAAATCTGAAGAAAACAATCAAACACATATACACCAAAAGATATGCACATATAAGTATATGCAATAGCCACAGGTAGTAGTCTTAAGTGGCTCATGACCTTCTGTAATAGTAATTAAATCTGAGATCTTTCCCACCCATAAATAAAAGTCCTGCTTATGTCACAGAAAACCTAAGTCACATCTGGAGGGAGGACCTTGCTGAATGTAACAGGAAAGGGTACAGCAAGAAATGCTCAGAGCAAGCTAGAACTGCTGGAGGAGAGGACATAGGCAAGCAGGCAGCTAGGATTTGTGAGTGTTTATGGGAAGGCACCAGCAGAGGGGAAGGTTATGGGATGGCAAGGCTCCATGCTTCGATATTGTGTTTTAAGTTCTCTGCTGTTATACTAAAGTGGACTTACTGGTTTGGGAATTTCCTTGCTGCTTGGATGGGTTGGACTTACTGGTTTTGGCATCTGGTTCTCTGGTGTCTGAATAAATATTTTACTTCTTCTACCTTCTAAATGGAGAGTCGCTTTTATTTTGCAATACATAACTACATAGGCATATTCAAATAATTGTTGACATTGTGATTATTACCTTCCTGATACACCTTCACATCACAATCCAAAGGCAACAAAATTTTATGTGCTCTTGGAGCAAACACTGGCATTAAAATGACTATCACTGAAAGGAGAAGAAACAGAAAGGCTGTGAGAGTGACAAAGCAAGTGTACACCCCAGAGTGTTGGACCCATCAGAGACTCTTTCACTCCAAGCTAAACATTCACATTCAACAAAAGCAGCAGCCACAAGGCAAGATGGCTACCAGACTTAATGTCAACAGATTAGAGTGATTCTCCATGGGAGAACAGTTTGTTACTAACTTGGAGAGAAAACTGAGCCAACACAGGGTTTGCAGCATTCCAGCAGAAAATAAGCGAGAAGTTTGCAGAGATAAATTGGACAACATCACATTTACTCACTTAGGTCAGAACACTTGTAAACATCCAAACTGGTTTGATGAAAATGATGGGGAAATGCCAAACCCAATAAAGAAATAATGAAAACACTACAGGGCCTACCAGTCCCTGGGTTTGTTTTCACAGCTGTACTCCCAGGAATCATATAGTGTCTAGAGTTATTTTCAATGGGGTATCTCTTACTATCTCTCCCTGTAGAGTTTTGTTAGTGACATATAGGAATGGTGATGATTTACATGGGTTTCAATTATACCCTGCCACTTTGCTGAAATTATCAACAGCTTTAATAAACCTTTTGATTGAGTCTTTGGGATTTTCCAAGTACATCATCATGTCATCTACTCAAAAAAGTGAGTTTTATTACCTTATTCCCTATTCTGATTACTTCTACTTCTCTTATTATTCATGGTATTTATAACACAATACTGAATAGTATAGGGGACGGTGGGCATCATTTCACACCAGATCTTACTGGGAAGGCTTCCACCTTATCCCCAATCCAAATAATGCTCGCTGATATGTTTAGGTAAATGATTTTTTTTAATCAATTGAAGGAAAATCTGTAACTACCTATACTTTCAAGGATTTTGAATAGAAATGAATGTTGTATTAGATCAAAAGCTTATTCTTCAGCTACTGATGAACCAATTTTTTTTGTTACTCTTGGTATAATCATTTTCTGTAAGTTCAAGCATCCATTCATTCCCTGTAGAAATCCAAATTGGGCTGAATGTGCAATCTTTGTAATATATTGTGGTAATTCCCTAGCTAGTATTTTATTCAGGATTTTTTCATTCATAATCATTCAAGAAACTGGCTTTCCTTCTCTTCTTTATTCTTTCTGGTGTGGGTATCAATACCATATTTGTTTCATAAAAGGAGTTTGTAGTACCCCTTCTTTGCCTACTTTTCTAAATCATTGATTTAATTTTGGAATTAGATGATCCTTAGTGTTTGGTAAAATTCTCTTTCAAATCCATCAGCTTTTTGAATTTATGGAATGAAACAAGCATTTGCATAACAAAGTAGCATAAAAAAGATGTTTGTACATGAAACTACAAATCTACTATTAATAATTTCTATTCCTTTCAAATTGAGAACAGAATTATCATATAAATTTCTCTTTCTTCTCCCTCCCTTCAGAGTTGGCTACCATTACATACAAATAGGTATGTGTGTGTCTGTATGTTTTGTACATTTTCAGACACACTGCTTTACAGTTTTCCCAACAATTTTTTTTTTACCAAATGATGAATTCTTATCCCAAAATATTAAGTCTTTATACCTCTCAAATACAAGGTTATTTGCTGCTGTATGTATACACTACTCCATTGATCTATCTGTTTCTTTCCCAGTACCAGAGAGTTTTCATACTTACTGCCTTACAATAGAGCATGAGATCTGGTACTGCTAAACCTCCTTCCTTGAACTTCTCAAATACAAGGTTATTTGCTGCTGTATGTATATACTATTCCATTGATCTATCTGTTTCTTACCCAGTACCTGAGAGTTTTCATACTTACTGCCTTACAGCAGAGCATAAGATCTGGTACTGCTAAACCTCCTTCCTTGACATTCTTTTTTTCATTATTTCCTTTGATATTCTTGACTTTTTCCCTTTCCCAAATGAATTTTCTTATTACTTTTTCTGATCCAGTAAAAAAATAATACTGGTAATCTAAGTAGAATGGCATGGAATATATAAATGTTTGGATAAAACTGTCATTTTTATTATATTGGCCCTGCCTAGCCATGAACAATCAATAGTTCTCCAATCATTGAAATCTGATTTTAACTGTATATAAAGGTTTTTATAATTTCATTTATATAGTTCCTATTTTTGCTTTGGCAGTTGGACTCCCAGGTACTTTATAGTGTGTAGAGTTTGAGGCAATTTGTTTTCTTCCTTTAAGGAGCTTCTTGGAGAGCCAAGTAATTCCTGTCCTATTCTGACATCTTGCCAGAACCCCTCCCATTCTTTTTAGAGTGACATTTTCAGTGAAGTAATTAGACACCTTCACAGAGGAGGAATATGGCATCAAGGCCAGAAACCTGACTTGTGGTAAACTATTTAACCTGACAATGTGACAAACCAAGACCAAAGTAGATGAAGAGCTGGTACACACAGAAGACTGCATTCAATGAAGCTTCTGAGGTTGAAATGCACCAGAATATGGATCCATTCTCTGCTACTTCTGAAAATTTTGGCCTGACAATTAACATCAAGAAAAGAGAGGAAATGGTCCTTACCCAGGGACAGCAGGTTCTGGATATTCTCCAGCATGACCTTCTTGTACAGCTGTTTCTGAGAATAGTCTAAGAGGCCCCACTCCTCCTTAGTGAAGTCCACAAACACATCCTTGAATGTCAGCAACTCCTAAACCATCAAAAGTCACACGCTGAGACTCCAGAATTCACCTGGTGCAACTCTCTTCAACTTAGAAGAGGAAACTGAATCTGTGGAGGAGGTACCAAGGTCATCGGTAATTCCTCCAGTGTAGTGACATATTAAGAATATTTTATGAATACTTTGTGATAAGTTGAAAGTACTGCATATTCTGAGAGAATATCAACTGGGATTAGAGATGGAGCTAACGTATAAGAAAGATGTTGACGATTCACAAAAAAATAAATTATTTCAACATGTGGCTACAACTCTAGAACACTGGGGTTAGGTTTAGGGAGTCAAAAGAATAAATCAAGAGGCAGACAGATGGAGGATTATACCAGAAAGTGGCAACTTCATCAAATCTTTTGATGCTTGGGAGAGCTCATACATTTTTCCAATCTGCTACATGCAAAACATGTTTAGCCAAGGCACTTGGCATTTGGTGCTGTTCATTTCTAGCACAATGGTATCATTCACTGTTTAAGAAGTTGTATTATTGTGGAGCAATTCTCTTTCTCATAGATAAAAATCTCTTTGCCTTTTTATCATTTTGATTTCATGGAAAGCATCTGATTTATCTTGTATTTGTATATTTCACTTATGGCTTCCTTTATTTCTATTACTGAACTTCTGAGCAATCAGAGAATTTTTTAGTCTTTTACTGATTTTTTTTTAGATTCCCAAGAATTTACAATTCTTTTCTTTTCACTAAGTCTTCTGAGTCATGACTCTTCATTGCCCTGTATTTATTCATAGGATGAACCATCACTAGAGGAAGGCCATGCTTTTCTTCATTGACAATTCATCTCTGGAATCCCTAACCTGTTCTTCTCAGCTCCTGCACATCTCTTTCCTTCCCCATCCTCCCACATTCTCTCTTCCCCACCATGAGGTGAGCTCATGTACTCCAAAGACCTACAAAAGAAGAGGGTCAGATCACATATCTCCACATTGGCACAACTGCACCTTGGTGTGCTACACTGGAAGTTCTCATTGACTCTGCCACCATGTCCCAGTGTCTTTTGTCCAAAATCTCTTCCTTTAGTGTGTTCTCTTCCCATTGAAAGTATAATCTCAGGGGCAGGTAGGTGGCATAGCGAGTAGACCACTGGCCCTAAAGTCAGGAGGACCTGAGTTCAAATCTAGCGTCAGACACTTGACACACTTACTAGCTGTGTGATATTGGGCAAGTCACTTAACCCCAATTGCCTTGCCTTCCTCCTTCCAGAAAAAAAGTGTAATCTCTGTGGGGACAGGAGAGTCTTCTTTTCTGTCTCAATCCCCAGGCATCAACACAGTGCATGGCATTATTCAGTTGTTTCAGCTGTATCTCATTTTTCTAGACTGCATTTGAGGTTTTCTGAGCAAAGCTACAGGAGTAGTTTGCCATTTCCTGCTCATGCTCATTTTAAAAATGATGAACTGAGGCAAAGAGAGTTAAGTGACTTAAGTGGCTCAGGGTCACACAGCTAGTAAGTGTCTGAGGCCAGATTTGAACTCACCGACATGCACCTTCCTGATTCCAAGCCCAGTGCTCTATCCACTGGGCCACCTTGCTGCCCTCTACTCACTCCTTAACCCTTTACACAACCTAGCTTTCATCCTTCCTTTCCTGAACCGGCTGCCTGCAAACTTAGCATTGATACTTTAAATCTCAAATCTGGCAAACTTGTTCTGTAAAATTTGGATGCAGTTAAAAGACCATACTTATGGATCCAGAAGGCCGCAGATTCTCCACCCCTGCTCTAGACTGCATGAAGACACCAGGATACAGTCATTTGGATCCAATAACACTCTTCATTCTTCTCTTTATCATTTCTAAACATATAGCTTTAATACCAAATTTTAAGATTATTTTTCATGAAGGTATGACCTACTGATAGAGAGTAAAACATCATAAGTATCTATATAACTTTTACATGGATCTTTACCACATCATAATTTAGTTTAGGACAAACTCAGTTCCATTTGCTGCCAGGACCTCAAAATATAGGGCCCACTACTGTGGATTAGTCTACTGCCAGAGTTGTATTGTGGCAGTCTTCCTACTTAGAAGGAGAAGGGACTCAGTCCACGAACAGGATGGAATACGGAGAATGGGAGCTGATGGACAGGTGAGGGAAGAAGAGCTCCCAGAGGGATACAGTGTAATGCATTTTGGCACAAATATAATGTGATCCTTGGAGTGGAAGTGGGAGCACTATGACAGGGTCAAGGCAGAAAAGGGGTAATTCCCATGGCCGTGGCATTGCAGTTGTTGGAAACCAGGAATAGGGGTGGAGAGGAAGGCATGGCCCTGGGTTTCTAGCCATGAGTGTGAATGCAGGAAGAAGATGATCATGGGTGTCAGTACTAAGGCAGAAAGAGCTTTCTGGACTCTCTCAGAAAGGTCTTGGGTCATGGAGGCCCATAAGGCCTTCTTCTGCTCTCCCATAGGGCCCACTTATCTAGGCAACTTCTGCATTGGACTGCTCCTGCTGGCACACTCCCTGGCTGGAATTAACAGCCCTTTTCCTTGAGATAAAGATGTCACCTAAAAATCCAGTGCTGGGCTTGCAGGTTTCCAAGTAGGTCTGAACCAAGAGGTCAAAATGTTCAGGTGGCCTACCTGTCTTCTAACTGACTAGACTGCAAAGACCAAGAAGTGGTCTTTGATGCTCCCATCATGCCATGATTGCTGCTTCACTGAGCCCTCCAGAGCCACATTGCTACGCCCCCCCCCGCCCCAGGCCCTTTCTTTCATGAGGAAAACTCTCAATTCACCCAATTCTTATTTCCCTACTGCTACTCTCTGCCCATCTTCATGCCACCCCCTCCCAATCTCTTTCCTCCTTTAACTCTGGGAAGCACAATCACGCCTTTGGCGCTCATATCCCCCAAATCTGAACACTGAGGCTTTCACACAGAAAGTGGCTGAGGGTTTATAAAAGTGAATTTTTAAGAAACTATGAGTGACTCCTTTTGATGCTGTATTGGCTGTTCTGAGGTCAATGTCCTCAGTGTCTCCTTCAGTACCTTCTTCCCCCACTCTCTCTGAGAAAACTCACAGGACTCACTTCCTGTCCTGTTATTCTGTCTAAGAAGGCACAGAGGGTTTAGCAAATGCTGGTTAACTACCTGACTAATCCAGCAGCTACCCTTTTCTTTGTACTGGAGTAAGTAGCGATGCTAAGCACCTTTGTAACAGAACTTTCTGGCTCTAAATCCACATTTTCCTTCCTTTCCTGAAGATGTCCCTTTCCCTCTCTCTGTCCCCTAACTTGATCCTACCCCAAACTGCTTTGTAAGCCTGCCTATAAGACCTCAGGGATCCTACCCAAAGGATGGGTCATGTAGCTTAGCAGAAGAGCCTGTCTCTATGTCCTCTGTGCTACTGTGAGACACACATGTCCATCAGGGAGTGTGTCACAATCTTTAGGGGATAAATAACAAACAGCTCACTGTCTGTCTATATCCTGTGCTCCCTTATTCTGGCTGTCCCTAGCAATAACCCTGACAATTCCCACAACAGGATCAAAGGAGATAATATTTATGTGGCTCCTGGCACTTAGCAGACACCATGTAACCAGCCCCTCAACACCTTCTAGTCTTCTTACACCTTGGTCCTCTTCTCCCCTCTGACCTAGGGACATTGGCCTCCTGGATGATCCTTGACAAAGATCCTCCACCTTCTAACCCTGTGCCTTCCCAATGGCTGTCTCTCATGAGGGGAATGTCCTCCCACCTCACCTGGGCCTCCTGGTTTCCTTGACTTCTCAGGTAACATTTCACCTGAAAATAAGCTGTTCCTGGTCCCTTCCCTCTCATAGAGCCTCCCATCCATACTGTACAGAGCTTTTCTCCCAATTAGACTGTGAGCTCATGGACAGCATGGACTGTTATTTCTTTAAACTTTCTTTGCACAACCAATATGTTAGCATGGTGCAAGGCACAGAGGAGCCACTTTCTAAATGCTTACTGATGTGACTTAAGAAATGGTAACTGGGAAGGACTCAAAGAGATCAAGGGAAGGTTTGTGTGGCCCGAGGCAGGAGGAAATAAGCAGAACCAGGAGGACAATTTCTGCTCTGCTGAGAGCCCTACAAAGGACAACCTATGTCTAACAGGAGGAAGCTTCCTTGGCTCTCTTGGATTCCACCTTTGCTGATGATGCTCAGGTCTGTGGATGGCCTGCACTCACCTGGGATGAGGGTCTCCGGCTCCCAGGGGCCATTCTCCTTGCTCTCTCTCTTGGGAATAGGCTTTGGTCCTTGGCAAGCTGACCTGGGGAAAGAGAAGAACCTCAGGGTGGGAGAGACACTGACTTTGCCTTCTCATCCTAGGGTGGATGCTGGAGTAACAGGTGAGCTCTCAGAGCAGTTACAAAAGTCCTGCTCTGCCCTCAGGGGAGAGACTCCACCACAGGAGGGCAGCAAGGAGGGTCAGGCTTGGAAGTGAACTTGGTCTGAGCAGGAAGAGGACTTGCCACCCTCCAGAACTCCTTCCCTTTGGCCTCATGCCCCTCCCCCATCCTCCTACAAGGACCCGGGAGGCAGAAGGGGCTTGGGATCCCAGATTGAATGAGACCAGTCAGAGCCTCAATGGCTCGGGACCTTGAGCTCTGCCTCCACCTGATACTATGGGTGAGATATGTGGGTCAGACCACTGTGACCCAATGGTAAAACTGGGGATGGCACCTGTCAACAGAATTGTACTGTGCAGGTCTCTAACCTGGGCATGGCCAGAGGCAAAACTCAGCAGATCAGAAGCAGTTGTGCCAGCAGCCAAGGAGGGATTTAATTAATTCATTTCAGAGGCAGGGGGGAGGTTTGCAAACCTGAAGTCCTCTTTTGGGGAGGGCTTCCCCACATGGGGTAAAGGTAGAGTTTACACACAGGCAAATCACAATTGGACTGGATCAGGACAATCTTTCTTAGGTCTTGAGTTGCCATTTCCAGGGCAGACTCATGCAGGGCATTCCTGGGTCCTGCGGGAAACAGTTCGTTAGTTGATTGTCTCAAGTCTTGAGGGTCGTGGTTACTTTGTGGGGCACAGAGCCAGTGTTCTGGGGCAGGAACAGGTTTCACAGTCTCTGATTCACTTCACTGAACTTAGAGAAGCACAGGAATGTCCAAGTTGTCAAAAGTTGATTGATCACTTTGAGTTGCTGTGAACCTCTGACTCCCAAGCCAAAATCCCCTGGGAAAATGGAAGTTCTGAATTTATGTTCATTACACATAGCATATCAATTAATATAGGAATCATTAACCCCTTTACACAGCCTAGGATATCTGGGATGTGACAGGGAGCCTGGACAAGACATAGGAGCAACTCCCAAGGCCAGGACTAGGAGGGAGGCCTGCTCCTGCCAAGTCTGGAGGACACTCAGCAACAGGTCAGAGGGGAAAAGATGAGACCCAATGGAAAGGTCAGCCAGCAGAAGTGGGGTGTGGGGAGGGGCCCTTGCTGAGACCTGCCTAGCACCTGCATGTGCAGAGCTGGCTCCCAGAAGTCAAAGAGATTTCTGCTCCAAAGGAAACAGGCAAAGAGATTTCACAAAGGGAAGAAGGCAGAGAGACCTTAGCTTCAAAGGAGGCAGAGAGATACCAGCTTCTAGCACTTCTGTTCCCAGCCAACCTGCTCTGGATGGGTCTTCCTAATTCCAAGAATCCTGTCCAGCCCTGTTGTCCATCCTATAGACTGACCCCTTCTTCTCCCCGCCTCCCAGGCTTTGCCCCAGGGAGAGAATTCCACCAGGGCCACCACCCACCTGGCTGGTGATGTCTGAGAGCTCCCTTACCCTATTTCTCTACCCCCTCTCTCCCTCCCTCCCTTAGCCTTCTCTGGGAACTCAAATCTCCTGATCAGAATCTCCTGCTCTTCCAGCTCTCCCCCTCCTACGCTCATCTTCTTCCCCACAAGGATATGCCCAGCCTACCTCCCTCCTGGTTCCCCCAGACAAAAATACACAACTTTATAATCACCTCAATCCAAAACAAAAATGTCCAAATAAAGTCGTTCTTGGGGGTATGTCCTTTTCCACATACTCCTCCAGCCCCAAGTCCTGAGTGAGATAGGGCAACAAAGCCAAAAGGGTGGGGTCCTTGGGGATCCAGGGTACTTCCTCCTACCCACCACAGACAACTCTACCCTACCCTGCACTTTTTTTTCCACTGATTCTATCTTGAAGGAGGCCTCCACTAACTGGCCAGTCCTCATCAAGATGTTCTGAAGGAATTAACTAGAGACCTACCTCCCCTGGCCCCACCAGGCATTCCAGGCAAGGGAAAACATGCCCACTGAAACAAACTCTGCAACTCCTGAGACCAAGCTTAACATTCCCCTCAAACCCAAATCTCCT
>CM053622.1:816220608-816236977 GCA_028646595.1 Phalanger gymnotis
TCCAGGCTGTCCTGGGCTGGAGCCCTGCTTCCCTTTGCCACTTTGTGGGTTCTGCAGCTGTAGAATTGGTTCAGAGCCATTTTTTTTATAGGTTTTTGGAGGGACTTGGTGGGGAGCTCACGCCAGTCACTGCTTTCCAGCTGCCATCTTGGGTCTGCCCCCCCTACTATAGTTTTGATGTCTATTTCTTCCTGTAACTCCCTTAACGTCTCCTCTAACAATTTGCATGCTATACCACTCGGTGCATCGATGTTAAATAATGATACTGCTTCATTGTTTATGGTGCCTTTTAGCCAGATATAGTGTCCTTCCTTATCTCTCTTAATTACATCTATCTCTGCTTTTGCTTTGTCTGAGATTAGGATTGCTACCCCTGCTTTTTTAATTTAGCTGAAGCACAATATAATCTACTCCAGCCTTCTAGCTTTACCCTGTGTGTATGCCCCTGTTTCAAATGTGCTTCTTGTAAACAACATATTGTAGGATTTTGGTTTTTAATTCATTCTGCTATCCATCTCCGTTTTATGGGAGAGTTCATCCCATTCACATTCACAGTTATGATTGGTATCTGTGTCTTTTTCTCCATCCTATTTCCCCATCCCCGTTTATGCTTTTATTTTTCCCTTCTCCCTATCACTCAAAAGAGTTTTGCTTTTGACCGCTGCCTTCCTCAGTTTACCCTCCCTCTTGATTCCCCTCCCTTATGTTACCCTTTTCCCGTTGCTAATTCTTCCCTCCCTTCTGAACCTTTTCTTTCCCCTTTCCCCTCCTACTGTCTGTAGGACGAGTTTGATTTCTATACTTATCAGAGTATGTTATTCTCTTGTATTTGCCATATTGGGTCTTAAGAAATCTCACCATTTTTGATGCTTGTTTTCACAAGTGGGCCATTGTTGCCCATTGATAAGAGAATCCATGCTGGAGGGAAAACTTATGAACATATGTTTAGTGTGAAGTTTTCTGATTTAATTCCAATCTTGCTGAACACCAGAGAATCCACAGTGAAAAGAAGCCTTATAAATGTAATCAATGTGGAAGGTCTTTCACACAGAGCTCCCATCTTGCTGAAAATCAAAAAAATCCATAACACAGACAAACTTTATGAATGTGGCAGAGTTTTATTTATCACTGTAAGTTTATTGGACATAAGAGAATCCACACTGGAAAGAAACTTTAGGAATGTAATCAATGTTGTAAAGCCTTTCAGGCAGGTCATCCCCTATTTCCCATCAGAGAATTCATTCTACATAGAAATCTTACCACTGTCATGAATACACAAAGGTATTCAAATTGATTACAGAACTAGTTCAGCAGTAGAAAAATCATTCTGAGAATCACAATATGGACTCATTGTTGGAAGGACTTCAGTCTCTTACTTTACATCAGAGGACTCATATTGCAGAGAAGACGGATCAGCGCTCTCAAAGAGAACATGCTTTTCTCTGGAAGAGCAAGATCACTAGATGACAGAATATTCACATTGGGGTGAAGGCTTATAAAAGCTGTAATTGTGGAGAGTGCTTCTTTCACCGAGACTTAGGGACAAAACTTTTAGATCTGATTGACGAGGGAATGCCTCTTGATGTAGCACACTCTTCAGTAGATCTCCAATATGATCCCTCTTTAGACATTCCAGATTTTATTCTGTGCATAAAGTCCTACAAATGAAATGAATTTTTATCAAAAATTGTGTTGTCATTACTACTCAGTACTTCATGGCATTCATATACTATACCTTCTTCAACAATTCCCCAAATAATCGGTACTCACTTTTTGTTCTGTCATTTACTGGCACAAAAACTCCTCATCTTGGTATCTCTTGAGTATCGGTTTCTGAAATGCTTTCAGCAGTGAGGTAACACAGGGGATAGAGAGCTGTGTCTGCAGTCACAACCTGAGTTCAGATTCAGTCTCTGAAAGTTAGTATTTGAATGACACTCAGCAAGGCACTTAACCTATTCCTGCCTGAGTTTCCCCATGTCTAGAATAGAGATAATAATAGCACCTACCTCTCAGTTTGTCAAACACTCTGCAAGATTTAAGTCAGTATGGAAATGCTAACTTTTTCAATGATTATTTTTTCCTGGGTCCTCAGTCTTAAAGTAAAGCCAGTATGCTTAAGCCACTGGAGAGGTGAGACACTTTTTCGTTCATTTAAATTGACACTCTGAACAGTGTAGATTAAAACAATAGTTCTAAATAAAAGAGTTCTGGATTTGGAATCAGGAAGATTTGGGTTCAAATCCTGACAAGTACTCTCTAGCTCTTTCACTCTGGACAAGGAACAACCTCTCTGTGCCTCACCTTACTCATCTCTAAAATGAGAAGATTTACCTCACTGGCTTCCATAATCCTTTCCAGCTCTAAATATGTGTTCTAACCACAAGTACATTCATTTGTTTCTTTCCACAGCCTCTCCCAATATTCTAGGAAGGAGGCCTAGCAGGAGCACATCTGAAACTTTCAGAAAACTGGAGTCATCGAACCTGTTTTGTCCTACTTAAAAATTATAATCTTGAGAAACCGAGGAGTTCTGCTGTGTAGTAAACAAAAGATGAGTAGAATAACCATGTGTTCAATCTACAGACTTCCACTATGGAGCCAGGACTTACTAACTTCTACAGAGTGGTGGAAATATTGGAAAGTAGTCTGGCAGAAAACAGGTAAAGGCCAGCCTCTCACACTATAGACCAACATTTGCTCCTAATTCATACATGGCTTAGATATGGAAGGTCACCTCAAAAACCATTTCTCTGTCCTAAAGGCATTATTCACTCTTCTACCTTGCATTTTTTTCTCCTGGTTTATTTCTGCATTTGTAGGCAGTTGAATACATATACAGGTCATCAGAAGAATTGCCATTTCTGTAGTGTTTTAAGATTCTCAAATCATTTTGCCCACATAATCTCCTTTGGGGTTCACAACAGCCTCAAGAAGGAAGTACTCCAGAGACTGTTGGCCCCATTTTACAGAAGAGAAAACTGAGGTTCACTGAGGCAATGGTCACATATTTAGGAAGTTTGGTTGGCAGAATTGAAACTCAGATCTTTCTGAGCCCAGCTGCAGCATTTTCCTCTTTCACATGGTCTTTAGAGTTTAAAGGAGTTTGGTATAGGACCCAACAGCTTTAGGTCTAGAGTTAGAAGGCCTGAGTTCCAGTCCTGATCCTTGGCAAGTAACAACCTCTCTGAGTCCCAGTTTCCTCATCTGTAAAATGGGAATAGTGTGATGTGCAGCCCTGACCTCAGAGGGTTGCTATGAAGAAAGTATGAGAAACTGTCAAGTTAGGATGAGAAATGCCAGACCCCTCTCCCTCTCCAGCTCCCTCTTGTTTATTGTCTTCACCTTTCAAATGGAAGCTTTTGAACATCAGAGACGGGCTTTTTCCTTGTGTTGGTGTCCTGACACTTTCTCCACACAGTGCATAGTACACAGGGAGCACCTAATAAATGCTTTTGAGTTGATGACATAGGAATTATCAAGTGTGACTAGAAACTGCTCCTTTGTTCCTCTCCTTCCCACATCCATCTTTTCCTAGCATATCTTCCTCACTTAGGTTCACGGCTCAGTGTCGCTTTCTGGTGATGGGTAGGGTAGGGAGCTAAGAGTGGAGGCCTTTCTTGTTGTTCTAGGATACTTAGCCTCCAGATGCTGTCCATGTTGCATGTTCCTCTCCCTGAGGTTGAAGGGAAAACAGAAATAACGAATGGAGGGGACATTTATCCCTTGCTCTGCCTCCTTTCTCTGTCAGCCTCATACCACCTCACATTTTTCTGACTACAGCCCCATCATTCCCACAAGACCCTCCTGTCATGCTTTCCCACCCCTGCCACCTGCACATCCACCTGCCTCTGTCCCCTTGAGCTTCCTAAAGCCCTCCCTCTGCCTTCAGGTGGAAGTGCCTCCAGCACCACTTGGAAGCTGACAGAGCGCCCTCAGCTAGGGCTCTTGTTACTGTCACTTCTATTTGGAACTCAGTGAATTTTCCCAGAAAAAAAGACGGATGGAAAGCATAGGGGACAGTGCTGGATCTGCAGTCGGGAAGATCCAGGTTCAAATCCTGCCTGAGGCATTTACTAGCTGGGTGACCCAGGCAAGGCATTGAACCTCTTTCTGCCTCAATTTTCTTATCTGTAAAATGAGGACAATACCAGCCCCTCCCTCCAGGGTTGGTTTGAGGATCAGATGAGATGATATTTATAAATCACTTTTCAAACTTTAAGGTGCCATATAAAACCTGGCTATAATATTATGATGTTTTAGCAATATCCTAGGTTAAATAGGGTTTTTCTGCCTATAACATCATGGCCTAATTAATGTAGTGTCATACTTGGAAGCCAAGAAGACTTGGATCCTAATCCATTCAGGTGCAACCCACAGTCTTTAACTAGTGGCATGCCTGGGATCTTGAGCTGTCCAGCTCTGCAGATGAAGGTCTGAGCTGTCATAGGTAGACAGTTAAGGAGTGTAACACTTCAAGAATCTAGAGTAGACATGTATCCTGGTATCCCAGTGAGAGTTGTCTTGGCAGGGAGGTCTGGGGCTAAACCGTTGCTGGTGAGTATTATTCTGTGGGGTGGTTGAGATTCCCAGCACAGTGATGTTACATGTGTATGCCCCCACCAGGTCCCAGGAACCAGGTGCAATGAAGACCATAAACGTCACATTTTGGACCTGTATGCAGGGTTCAGGGCCCAAGGATCTCCCCATACAGACAGTGGGGTCCTCAGTCAGCCTTGTAAAGTTTATTTTCACTGGGGGACTCGTGCTATTGATCCTATCTGCCTTGACCTTGGGACAAAACCACTGCAACCCGCTGCCCACCAGGATGACATCCAGTATTCTTTACCCCCATGCCTCCACCCTTACCCATGGGGAATTTGGTACAAAAGTCCATCTTTGTTCTTCCACTTTATCTTTTTCTCCTGCTGCAATCACGATGTTCTGCAGGAACATCATTAGCTGGACCAGGAGCTTTCTGTTTCTCCTCTCCATCCTCAGCTTCTTTTGTATTCTGAATGTCATCATTATGTTGGCCAATGTAGTCACAGGGTCGGATATTTTTCTCTGGGATTCAGATCTACTGGGGAAACACAAGCATAGCCTTGCCCCCATGTTACTAGCCTAGCTGGCCCTCCCCAGCACCCTGTTCTCGGGTCCTTTCACATAGCTGGTATATTTTCTTGATGTTGCAGTTTTTGTTTGTATGAATTAAAACATTTTTCTGCCGGGGTTAAACTGTGATGGTCTGCCAACAGATCACTGATGGTGTATATTACGTGATCCAACCTTCTCCTTAAGAGGTCATTCCTCTCCCTTCTCCCCCTTTCTTTTGTTTGTCAAGCAGGACCTTTATATCTTTGTTATGTCTTTCCACTGTTGCTTGGCCTGTAGGATTATGTGGGATACCTATAACATGCTGTATCCCAAATGTACAACAAAATTTCTTAAATGTGCTGCTGCTGTAGGCAGGACCATTGTCTGTTATTAATGTTTGGGGAAGCCCTAAAATAGCAAAACAAGCCATGAGATGGTCTGTCATATGCATAGCCACTTCTCCTGATTGGAATGGCCATAGTATAAGAGGAAAACGTGTCTATGGTGACATGTATATATTGTAACTTCCCAGACCATTGGTAATGGGTCACATCCATCTGCCAAAGTCATACGGGCTGTAAAGCCCGAGGACTGATGGACATCTTAGCAGGGGAAGGCAGGCAAGGAATACATCGTGTACACGACTTAACTATGTTCCGGGCTTGTTCTCGTGTGACGTGAAATTGCCTGTGGAGCATTTTAGAAGATCGATGAAACTTCACATGCCATTGTTGTGCTTCAACAAAGGAGAAAGAGTACATGGTCAGTTGGTCAGCTATATGATTCTCTTGTACTAGAGGACAGGGAATGTTGGTGTGTGAATATATGTGTGGACAGAATATAGGTTCCCTACGTTCTTCTAGGAGGTTTTGTAAGGTCATAAAAAGTTGATATATGGGGGAGTTCCGAACATATTTTACATTAGCTGTCTCAATATGTTTGAGCACATATATAGCGTACTTGCTGTCAGAAATAATGTTTGTGGGTCCAGAAAAGTCCTGAACTGCAGCAATTACAGCATAAAGCTCGTTATGTTGAGTGGAAGTAAAGGGTGTATGGAGTATTTTCTTTATGGTAGGCAGTACACAGTAGCAAGCTCAGTGGTCCCAAGTTGCATCAGTAAAGATAGTTACCGCGTGCTTCAATGGCTCGGTTTTGATTACTGCGGGAAATATTCATTGATAAGGGCTCACGAATTGAAAAACAGAATGTGTCATGATTGAGTCCATACGCCCCTGATATACTGACCGAAGAATCTGCCGATCAGGATCATCATTGATAAGGTGATCCACTTGTTTATTATTATAAGGCTGATGAACAGCGCTGGGGACCTCTCCTGTTAATAAAGTAGATGCTTTTCAGTAGAAGCTGTGCCACCAATTGAGGATAAGGGGAAATGCTTTTGGAGGCTTGAAAAGGTAAATATATCCACTCTATAATCTTCCCTTGTTGATATAAGGCCCCAAATGGAATCTTAGGGGTGGGAAAAACAGTGATCTCTAATGGCTGGTTGGGCTGAATCTTACTGATCTGACATTTTTGGAGAGCTGCCTCAATTTGTAAGAGTTGCTGTGAGGCTTGTGGCATTAATTGACAAGGAGAACCAGGATTCGGGTCTCCCCTTAGGCTGTTAAACAATTCTCCAAGCTGTTAAGTGTGAATATTAAGATAAGGATAAAGCCAAATGATATCACCCAATAATTTTTGAAAGTCATTGAGCGTTTTAAGTTCCTGTCTATGGATAGAGGTTTTTGCCGGTGTGATCCAGGTGTTGTTAACAGTTTGTCCTAAATAATCGTAAAGAGGAACCAGCTGTATTTTATCAGGTACAATAACAAGCTCACAGTTATGCAGCTGATCGCTTGCGTCTTCCAGAAACTTGGCTCAGAACCTCACCTTGAGGATGTGAGCAGAGTATGTCATCCATGTAGTGGATAAGATATGCCTCAGGATAACCATGTCTTATAGGCTGTAAATACTGTGCAACATATTGTTGACACATAGTGGGGCTGTTTTTCATGCCTTGAGGCAGAACTTTCCACTGAAATCTTTTATGGGCCTCCCTAAGATTGACAGAGGGAAGGGACAGAGCAAAATATTTGCAATCTGCAGGATGCAAGGGAATGGTATAGAAGCAGTCTTCTAAATCAATTATCCATAAGGGCCAATTCTTGGGAATCAAGGCTGGGTTCAGGAGGCCTGGTTGAAGACTACCCATGGCCTCCATTCTGTCACTGACCTTTCTTAAATAAGTTAACATTCTCCATTTTCCAGATTTTTGTCTTTATAGCAAAAATAGGAGAATTCCAGCGGCTGTTAGAATTTTCAATATGTTCTGCTCTCAGTTGCTCTTTAATAATGTTGGTAAGGGCCTGTATCTTTTCTGATGTTAAGGGCCACTGCTTGACCCATACTGGGGATCCCTCCTTCCAGGTTATTTTGGGCACTTGTATCTTGTTTCTTTTCGCAGTGACCCTAGCTAAAAATTCTGAATAGGGTTTGACTGTATAATAACTTTCATATTCTCTAAGAGGTCTCTTCCCCAAAGGTTAATAGGCAGCTGCTGTAAAATATATGGCCTGAACCTTCCAGCTTGTCTTTCTAGTTCCCATTGGCCATCTGGCACTTTGACCGGGGGTTGTGACTGTCCCTCCTCCTTGTAAAGCCATGTCACCCTGTTTGACTGGCCAAGCCTTTGGCCAAAATTGTGCAGCAAAAATAACTGACTTGTCTGCCCTGGTGTCAACGAGGCCCTCAAATTCTTGATCCTCTATTGCAATCTTTAAGGTAGGCCTTTTGTCTGTCACACTTTGAGCCCAGGACACTTCTCTACCCATACTACCAAATCCCTGGGCACCTCTTGCCCTGGGTCAATGGTGACTGGTGGTTCTATATTCAATTAAGACTAGCTGGGCTATCCTCTCTCCCTCTTGTATACTGAGGGGATTGAGAGAGATGGTGTATTTGAGCACTTCAATTTCTCCAGTATAATCAGAATCAACTATGCCAGGGATTATCATTAAGCCTTTAAGAAAGGAGCTACTCCAGCCAATAATGAGTCCAGCCGTCCTGGGTGGTAATGGGTCATAGACTCCAGTAGAAATTGAGCACACCCCAGTAGATGAAGATAGTGAGTAATGAATTGTGGAGGAGACATTGAGACCAGCACTCCCTGGGGTGGCATGAACAAGGTCATTTACTGTGAGGCATGAAATGTCTTTGAGGCTGGGATTGTCTGTAGGGTAACTAGAGATAGAGCTGCCCCTAGTGTTTGCCGGGGCCAGGGCTGGCACTGGGAGCAGTTTCCCAACCTACACTCAGAGGCCCAGCAGTATCCCTTTCCACATTTAGGGCACGGTGTTGCTGGAGGCATGGATGAATTTCTTTTTATTCCCCTAATGGAGGTTCTGCAGTGTCTCTGAAAATGACCAGACTTTCCACAATTGTAACATTTAGAGCCGGGTCTGGCAGGTTGCTGATCACAGCTGCCATCACTTCAGCAGTATAGGCAATAGTGCCTACTTTCCAGCACCTTTGAATCATTTCTGAGATCACCATATGTGGGCCCCCTCCCAGCAGTGCCTGCAGTCGGCATTGCAGTTTTCAAAGGCTAATTTTTGTAACGAAATAGTAACAGCATCAGTATCTCCTACACTTCTCTGAATAGCCTGGGTAAGCCTATTGAAAAAGTCAGGAAATAGCTCTTGGGGTCCTTGAGTGATTTGTGTAAAGGAAGAAACATGGTCTGCTTTTCCTGGCAGTCTCTGCCAAGCAGCCTTGGCACAGTTCATAATCTGTTCATACGCCTGCAGCTCATAAGTGATTTGGTCCTGGAGCGCAAAATACTGGCCAGTCCCAGTGAGCTGCTCAAAGCTTATGTTAACCTGTATCCTTTGGTTTCTCTTTGCTTGCTCTAAGCATTTTTTTAAAAAGTCCGATTTCCAAACCAAATAATCCCCACCATCTAAGGTGGTTTTTGCCAAGGTGTACCAATCCTGAGGGCACACTGCCTGGAAGAAAATACTTTCAATGATGGTCTGTACATAAGGGCTGTTGGCTCCATAGTTAGAAGCTCCCTGTTTGAATTCTTTTAGGGTTTTTAAATCCAGGGCTACATGCTCCCTAATAAACTGCTGCTTATTTTGGGGATCCTGCCATTCAGAAATGGGCAGCTGCAAGAAGAAAGTCTAAAGAGACATCATCCCCATGCTCTTTAGCCCTTCTTACAATTTATCCTATAACTCCTTATGGTTCAGGGGCTATTTTAGGTTCCCAAATGCATGGATTGGATTTATAGTGAGGAGATGGAGGAGGGTGGAGGGAGACTTCGGCTGTTCCCCTGAGTCATATCCTAAGTTGCTTTTTTCTGGCACTTTGCACTTGGATTCTAATAAGTGTGCAAGTTTCTCCTCTTGCTCCATTCCCATAGCCACATCTGTCTTTAAAATTTTTGTACCAAGAAGTACTGCTTCAGGCTTTTGCAAGCATATTTTTAAAATGTTCCATATTGAAAAAGCTGTTATCAGGAATGCTGTAGGTCCCGCATCCATGAAGTATTCACTCATCTTGTTTCCTACAACCTCCCACTTCTCTAGATCTATAGTCCCTTCAGTGGGGAACCAAGGACATTTTTCTACAATTTCCACGAATTCTTGTAACTGGCTGGAGGTTATCATTAGTCCTGTCTCTAACCAACTTTTTAAAAACTTTTAGATAATATTCTTGATCCTTTTCTCCTCACTGTTATTGTCCCATTGTGACTTATAATTCCCGTATAAGCCTGGTGATACTTAGAAAAAGAAAATTGAGAGAAAGAGTTATGGACCTTGACTGAAAGTTTATCACCATTACCTAAGTCGACTGTGTCTGCTGACCAGAACTCCTTTGTACATCCAGGGCTTTGTCTCTGGGAGACTCACTCTCGCAGACCCTCTGTTCTCCAACCCTGTCTGCTTCAGGTGTCTGTGTTCCTGATATGGTCCTTGTGTCCGCGACGCAGTCCCTGTTCTCGGTCCACAGCCCCACATTGGGCGCCACCTACCACCAGTGGAGGTGGCACTGCTTGTGTGTGTGTGTGTGTGTGTGTGTGTGTGTGTGTGTGTGTGCTGCTGGCACTATGTGTGTTCAACAGTGTGCTTCACTGTGTATGCTAAGGATGCCAGAGAGAGTAAAAGAAGCACGGGCCAGGTGGAAGAGTATAGGACAACTCCGTTTATTGAGCAGAAGCTGTGAACTTACATACTCTATGGAATCAGATAAGTGGACCAAGTGTTGCACTGCTTTGTTACTTTACTGGGACATCCTGCCACGTGCCTCACGTAGCCCATATAGCTTAGATACACCATGCTAACTGTATTGAAACATTACTGTTCTTTCCCATGCGGATAACAGTTTATCTTGATACGGTCTCACCTAGCAGGGAGACCTTGCCTCAGATGGCTGTGCCTTGCAGAGGCCTAGGGAGGCATTATCAAGATATAGCTGGAACTCCACATGCTGTCCAGTACTTTCCCAGGGGAAGTTAGAAGGGAGTTGGCAAGCCGATATTCCTAAGTATACAGCCCAGAGAAGAACAAGTGCAGGCTAAAAAGAAAACCTGGCATGTAACCTTCTCAAAATGGACTATCTCAGAGCTGGCCCTCTACAGAAAGAATATCTCAAAGACAAATTGTGAGTCCCTAAGGAAAGATATTCTCAATCACAGAGACAACATTCTCATGGTTATCCAGCATCAAATCAGAGGAGCCTCTGAGAAGGACTCAGGAGTTTCCAGTTTCCAGTCCTTCCAGATGAAGTCATATCCTGAGATGTAACTGCATGTTGAAATGTCAAACATTCCTGCTCCAGAAGGGACCTGTCTCTCAAAGTTCCAAAGAGACCCATGCTGCTTCCAGGGTGTACACATATGGGGGTTGGGGTGGGCCAGGAGTGGTTCTCAAAGGATTGCAGATTTGGAATACTCCATGTTCAATATTTCTTGACTAGAGACTTATGTGAAAATACATCATGGATGAATTATTTTTTTGAGATATATAAAACAATTTTTTGGTAGTTTGGTATGGCACTAAAAAATAAAATTAAGCAGGATCATCATTTTTATTGTATTAGCTTGGCCTACCCATGAGCAACTGACATTTTCCCAATTATTTAGATTTGACTTTATTTGTGTAAAAAGTGTTTTGTAATTGTGTTCTTACAGTTCCTGCATTTGTCTTGGCAGGTTGACTCCCAAATATTTTATATTGTCTACAGCTATTTTAATTTATTTTGTCTATTTTATATTGTCTACAGCTATTTTATTTATCTCTTGCTGCTGAGCTTTATTGGTAATGTGTAGAAATGCTGATGACTTATTTAGTATCCTGCAACTTTAAGTTGTTAATTGTTTCAAGTCAGTTTTTAGTTGATTCTCTAAGTAAATCATCATATTATTTGCAAAAAGTGATAGTTTTATTTCCTCGTTGACTATTCTAGTTCCTTCCTTCACTTCTTAGCTTTCTTCTAGTACAATATTGAATAATATTGGTGAAAATGGGCATCCTTTTTCACCTCTGATCTTATTGGGAATGCTTCTAGTTTATCCCCATTACACATAATGCTTGCTGATGCGTTTAGACACTGCTTTTCATTTTAAGGAAAAATTTATTCCTATGCTCTCTAGTGTTTTTAATAGGAAAAGGTGCCGAATTTTGTCAAAAGCCTTTTCTACATCAATTGCAGTAATCATATGATTTCTGTTAATTTTGTTATTGATATGGTCAATTAAGCTGATAGTTTTCCTAATGTGGAGCCAACCTGTATTCCTGGTATAAATTGCTGTAATCTCTTTGTTAATATTTAAAATTTTTGCATCGATATTCATTAGGGAAAATGGTCTACAATTTTCTTTCTCTGTTTTAGCTCTTCCCAGTTGAGGTAACTGTACCATATTTGCGTCATAAAAGGAATTTGGAGAGGATTCTGGGAAGATGGCAGAGTAGGTCAGAAAGTTCCAAGCTCTCAAAATTTCCCCCCACAAAAGGGTTAAAATAGCACCTAAAGGCAAACCAGTGTCTCTGAGAAAGGTGTCATCTCCAAAATATACAGGGAACTGAGCCAAATCTACAGGAATACAAGTCATTCCCCAACTGAGAAATGGTCAAAGGACACAAACAGGCAGTTCTCAAAGGAAGAAATCAAAGACATCCATAGGCATATGAAAAAACACTCCAAATCACTACTGATTAGAGAAATGCAAATCAAAACAACTCCCAGGCACCACATCTCTCCCGCCAGATTGGCCAAAACGACAAGACAGGAAAACAACAAATGCTGGAGAGAATGTGGGAAAACTGGAACGTTGCCACATTGCTGGTGGAGCTATGAACCGATCCAGCCATTCCGGAGAGCAACCTGGAACCATGCCCAAAAGGCTACAAAAACATTCATACCCTTCGACCCAGCAACACCACCTCTAGGGATGCATCCCAAAGAGACCACACAAGTAGGAAAAGGACCCACGTGCACAAAAACATTCATAGAGGCTCCTTCTGTAGTAGCAAAGAACCGGAAATCAAGGGGATGCCCCCCAACCGGGCAATGGCTGAACAAGCCGCAGTACACGAATGCAATGGAACACCACTGTGCCACAAGAAATGGGGAAGACAGAGACCTCACAACAACCTGGAAAAACCTACATGACACAATGCTGAGTGAGCAGAGCAGAGCCAGGAGAACACCACACACAACCGCAGACATACTGATTCTGCGATGACCAACCCCGACAGACCTCAGCAATACAAGGGACAAAGACAACTCCAAAGGACCCCCGAGGGAGAGAGCCATCCACATCCAGAGAAAGAGCCACGGAGTCTGAATGCAGATCGAGGCAAACTGTTTGGTCTCCTTTTTTTTCTTTTGTTTTTGTTTTCTTTTTTTGGTTTTGTTTCTTCTCTCTCACGTTTCATTCAATTAGTCATAATTCCTCTCAACTTGACTATTGTGTAAATAAGTTCAATGCAAAGCTATATGTAGAAGATATATCAGATTCCATGCCATCTTGGGGAGGGAGGCCGGGGAGTGGGGGAAGAAAATCTGGAACTCAAAAATCATGCGGAACTGAGTGTTGTAAACTAAAAATAAAAAAATCTTAATTAAAAAAAATACACCTCAGTTCCCAATGATAGACTCACATTTAAACTGTAAAGTCTTTATTCTTTCATTCAAAAATATTTCTGACTAAAAAAATTCCTTCAAAGTCCTAATAATACTTTACTAATACTAATAAAGAATAAAATCAGAAAAAAAGAACGTTTTAAAAGTACTGTGCAATTGGTTTGAGAAGTCTCCTACCAAGTATGTGACTTACTAAGTATTGTTAAACCTAAGAGCCAACTACCATCCTTTAGTCCAAATAATGCACAAGCTACAAGGTTTATAACATGGTAAACTAATTTCAGAATCTCTCTTTCACATTCCCTGGGGACTCAGTAACCATTACTTCTGGTTAATTGGCATGAACAGCTCTGGACCCAGAGGTGTAGAAACTGAACATGGTTGTCACTAGTTCAGAAAGATCGTAGTAGTGTTTCCATCCCCAATCCTTCCGTGCATTGCTATCATCAAAATTCATTGGCCAAGTATCAGCTATGGCCTGGCGAACTGTGTCTATATTGTATGTGATCTGGAACTCAGGTACATGCTTGACAATTTCCTGTGCCAGATCTTCAGGGGTAAAACTCATGGCACTGATGTTGTAAGTTCTCTTGGGGAGAGAATCTGCAGAAGTTTCCATGATTTCCAGTGTAGCTCTAAGGCAGTCATCAATGTACATCATGGGAAGCCGAGTGTCTGGTTTCAGGTAACACTGAAACCTGCCACTTCTTATAGCATCATGGAAAATCTGAACTGCGTAATCAATTGTTCCTTTGCCAGGCTGGGAATCAGCAGAAATGATTCCAGGATACCTCAGGCACTCAGGAAGTCTAAGCCATACCGATAATGATAATATTGTCCTATGAGCTCTGCATGAACCTTGGACACTCCATAGATGGTTCTAGGTCTCTGAACATGGAGATCAGGGATTGGGTTCCGAGGGGAACAAGGTCCAAAAGCACCAATAGTGCTAGGCACAAAGAGTCGCAGACCGTGTTCTGTTGCAATGTCCAGAATATTATGCAAAGCAATATTTACATTTCTTGCTAAGGGTACATTAGCTTCTCCAACAGCACTTAGCAGGGCACTATAGTGAATGAGCCATGTGATTCGATTGTTTACCACTATTTCCCGAAGGTTCTTATAATCCAAGATATCAGAATAAATAAATGGCCCACTGTAGAAAATGTGATCAGAAGGTTTCATAATGTCACATTGTCCTTTCCAAACCGTTTCCTCAAAAGTTTAGCAAGTCCGACTCCAAGCTGTCCAAGACCCCCTGTAATTAGTACTCGTGGATGCTCTGTGTCAGAAACTGATGCGGAATGAAAGTTAGCATCAGATGGAACTTGGCCAGCTGAAATACTGAGAAACTTAACAGGAACAATGGGAATCAGACACCTGCAGGCAGATCTTGGTAGTACCTGGCTGAAAACTCGATTCAGCAACTGAAATGGCATTTTTCTCTTTGAAGTATCCCTTCTCAAAGTCAGTCCCTTTCGACGCCACAGCCGCTTCCCCCACCAGATGCTCTAGAATTCGGATTCGCTCGGTCCTCCGTCTCAGACAGTTCTTCTCTACGCCACCTCCTCCCCAGCCAGGAGTCCTAGCCTGAGCATTTAGACATGAAGACTGCTAGCTCCACGACTGCCAGAGGGAGAAAATTTGAAACTCAAAATTTAAGGAAGTGAATGCTGCAATCTAAAAGTCTGTAACTTTAAAAAAAAAAAAGAACAAAGGGGAAAGGAAAAGAAAATGTGCCCTAAAAACTGTCTGCTTACCCAACCTTGGCCTGATTACTGGGGCAGGCAGGTCAAAACAGAAAAAAAAATGTACAATAACATATGAAAAGAAGATTCCACTGACCATCAGTACATGGAATGTGTGCACCCTTACAGACAACACAAAATCCAGTAGACCAGACAGACAAATAGCTCTTATTCCAAGAGAACTCAGCAGGTATGGCATCCAAATAGCAGTCCTGAGTGAAACAAGGCTGGAAAATGAAGGCCAGCTTACCGAAGTTGGAGCTGGATACACCATTTTGTGGAGTGGCTGCTATGAAGGGGAGTGCTGTGAAGCTGGTGTAGACTTTGCAGTCAAAACTCATCTACTCAACAAGCTTGTATGCCTGCCAAAACAAGCAAATGAGGGGCTCATGACAATGCTACTGCCACTTGCAGGAAAAGGTCACACCTCCACCATCAGTGCCTGTGCTCCCACCATGATGAACTCTGAGGTCAAAAAAAATTTTTTATTTTATTTTTATTTTATTTATTTATTTTTTTCAGGTTTGAAGTTCTTTTTTTTTAATTTTTTTTTATTTTTAGATTGCAACAAACAGTTCTACATAATTTTGGGTTCCAGATTTTCTTCCTTCCCTCCCCGCCTCCTCCCCAAGAAGGCATAGAGTCCCATATAACTTCCAGGTATAATTAGGCATTGAATTAATTTATACATTTTCTCATGACTCATGAGAAAGAAGAAACAGAACCAAAAAAAAAAAAACCAACCCAACAACAAATACAAAAGAGAGAAGAAAAAAAAGTGGAGGGGAAAAAAGGCGAGAATGAAGTGTGCCTCGATTTGCATTCATACTTCGTAGTTCTTTCTCTGGATATAGATAGCCCTCTCCATCATGAGTCCTTTGGAGCTGTCTCTGCATATTGTGTTGCTGACAAGAGCAAAGTCTGTCAGGGTTAGTCATGACAGAATCAATATATCTGTGGTTGTGTGTAATGTTCTTCTGGCTCTGTTCCGCTCACACAGCATTATGTTATATAGGTTCTTCCAGGTTGTTATGAAGTCCATATCATCCCTACTTCTTATAGCACAGTAATATTCCATTACCTTCATATACCACAGCTTGTTCAGCCATTTCCCAATTGATGGGCATCCCTTTGACTTCCAATTCTTAGCTACCACGAAAAGAGCCACTATAAATATTTTTGTACATATGGGTCCTTTTCCCACTTGTGTGATCTCTTTGGGATACAACCCTAGGAGTGGTATTGCTGGTTCAAAGGGTATGAACATTTTTATAGCCCTTTGGGAATAGTTCCAAATTGCTCTCCAAAATGGCTGGATCAGTTCACAATTCTACCAGCAATGTAACAATGTTCCAATTTTCCCACATCCT
>CM053622.1:816237477-816279389 GCA_028646595.1 Phalanger gymnotis
AGGAGATTTGGGTTTGAGGGGAATGTTAAGCTTGGTCTCAGGAGTTGCAGAGTTTGTTTCAGTGGGCATGTTTTCCCTTGCCTGGAATGCCTGGTGGGGCCAGGGGAGGTAGGTCTCTAGTTAATTCCTTCAGAACATCTTGATGAGGACTGGCCAGTTAGTGGAGGCCTCCTTCAAGATAGAATCAGTGGAAAAAAAAAGTGCAGGGTAGGGTAGAGTTGTCTGTGGTGGGTAGGAGGAAGTACCCTGGATCCCCAAGGACCCCACCCTTTTGGCTTTGTTGCCCTATCTCACTCAGGACTTGGGGCTGGAGGAGTATGTGAAAAAGGACACACCTCCAAGAAGGACTTTATTTGGACATTTTTGTTTTGGATTGAGGTGATTATAATGTAATGTACTTTGTGTTTGTTTAACGCCCTGTGGCCACTCTGGTAATGAGTTGTTATGTATTTTGCAAATGTGATGTGTTTATTTTGTGGGGATTTTGTTGTACTTTAGAAATGTTAACGCCTATGTAATGTACACCAAAGATTTTGGTCCCCATTGTATAGTTGATGTGTTTTTAATTTGAAGGTCTTCCCATACATTAATAGGCCCATATGTCCTGCTTAAGTCACATGGAATCCTAAGTCGCATGAAGCCTGTGGTGGAAGGAGCTTGCTGAATGAGTGGAACAGGAGGAGATGGAGCAGAAAGGTAGAGCAGTTAGAGCTGGAGGGTTGTGATGCCCTCTGACCCTGAAGAAGTGTATATATACTCCAAGGTTAGAATTTTGCTTTGGGGCTCACTCAAGGGAAGCCTGTTGCTGTTTGTAGCCAGATTAGACTCTGGATGGCAGTTAAGGAACCCCCTCCCCACCCTTTGAAAAACCCACATCTTGGTACTTCTCTCTAGTGACTGTGTATTGCTTTTGGTCAGTTCATTTGTGTTATCTTCTCTGCTTGTAATTTCTGTTTGTATTTTCTTTGAACTTCAGGGTGCTGACTTTTTCCTCTGAACTAAGTGAATGATGTATGTATGTTTAATCAAAGTAAAATTGTTAACCCTTTTTGAGTTGCTTTTCTTTAGAGAAGCAGATCAAAGAAAGTGCTAGCAGCAATCCTGGGTGCTCGTGTTATTGGCCTTATCCCTCTACAGCAGCTGCAAGTAGCAACATTGTTGCTACAATATCTGGAGAGAAGCTATTTCCCCCAAATTCAGTTTATTTCTTCCACATTAGCAACTAGAAGCCATCCCTGACTCTTTACTCTGTCTTGGCTCCCTTTCCCAATAGCACATTAGGTGCTAATGCTTTTTGTTTATCCTTTCAATTTGTTTAAGGCTAAAAGTGGTATATTGTTATCTCCAAGTATTACAGTTTTGCTGTCTATTTTTGCCTTTCATTTTTTTCCTTCAAGAGCTATCTGTCCCTCTCTCTTCCACTATTTTGCTGAACCACATTGGAATACTGGCTACAGGAAGAATTCTCTCTTATGGGGCCAAGTAAACAAAACTGCCCACATGAGCCGTTTCCATTTAAAGGACCTGTCCAGGAACTTAACTGGATTGACTTCACTAATTAGGCATTGCCAGGGTGTGGGGGGGAATCTACACTGAAGGTGACAGATCTCTAGGGGTCTAAAGTTCAATTCTCTCCACATCAGTTCCACTCAGTACATTCCAGTGGCTCCCATAATATCTGTGTTCAATTAGAAATGTATCTGTTTGCTATTTCAGAGTTCTCAGAACCTGGCCCCAGCTATGTCTCCAAGTTGGTTACACACAGTTCTTCTTCACATAGCACTGAGCTGCCAAACTGGCCTTTTGGCTTCCTCTCCTTTGTGATGCTCCATCCCAGGCTTTGTCTTTATCCTGGTGGTTCTCATGGTTATCATGACATAGTTGGAATGCTTTTAAAATCCCTGAGTTCCCTTGAAAAGCTCAAAAAAAGTGAGGAGTCAGTTTTACCATCAAGCCAAGCAGATATGTACATATATATATAAATATGTGAATATATAAATCTGTATGTAAGTATGTATGTATGTTTATTTCTTCTTTTGGCTTCATTTTTCATCCCCAAAATTTCCCTTTCCTCTCCAGTTGAGGACATGATAACCTCCTCCGCTCCTGTACCTGGGGGATGAGTGTCAGTCTATGCCCTGAGGCCCAGTAACATTTTCCACCATGGAGGCCCTCCCTGCCTGCCATTCCCCATTGTCATATAAGGCCTAGGAGGCTGAGGTCTGTCTTTACTTAATAATAATAATGATGATACCAGAAGGATCATTAAAGATTCTGTGGTGCAGTATTGTGCTCCCCCTATCCCCCAGTAGCTATCCCAGGTCAGTTCTTCTCTAACCTCTTTCCTAATTTCCTGCCATTCTTGTGCCCCATAACCAACATGTCCTGTTTCCTGCACCTCTCATATTAGAACCCAGGTTTTGAGGGGTGAAGAGAGAAATAGTGAGGCCTCCCAGGGGGTACATTTCAGTTGCTTAATCAGGTAACAGCCAAAGCCCTAGACTTAGAGGCAGATGTGAAAGTTTATATCAGTAGATAAAGTTTATAATGTGAGCTGTAACATGCAACTTGGGACCCAGGGGTCGTGATGTCCTGGTCTTAGCTCCTTACTAGGATCTGGCAGTCTTCCACTGAGAGAAGATCTCTTCAGAAATAAAAACAAGACAGAGGGAAATTTCCCCCCAGTGTTAGGATTGGGGTATGGAAGGTCATGAATAGAAATCAACCAAGGAGGTAAATGTCTGCAGTTTGGAGGAGAGGTCAGTGTGGGTGGGCAGGTATGGACCCAGGCTGTAGAGAAGAAAGAGGGCCCTGAGAGTGGAGGGAATGCGAGGGGTGACTGGGAGTACCAGAAGGGAGGTAGGTTGGGCATATCCTTGTGGGGAAGAAAATAAGTGCTGCAGATGGAGAGCTAGAAGAGCAGGGATTTCCATTGAGAAGAGTTGGAATCTCAGAGCAGGCTAAGGGAGGGAGGGAGAGAGGGGGTAGAGAAATGGCAGAAGGGAGCTCTCAGAGATCACCACCCTGGTGGGTGGTGGCCCTGGTGGAATTCTGTCCTTGGGGTGAAGATTGGAAGCCTGGAGGAGGGCAGGATAGAAGAGGGGTCAATCTGTAGGATGGACAGCAGGGTTGGGCAGGACTCTCAGGATTAGGAAGATCCAGCTAGAACAGGTTGACTAGGAATAGAAGTGCTAGGAGCTAAGTTCTCTCTGCCTTCTTCCTTGGGATCCAAGGTCTTTCTGCCTTCTTCCTTTAAAGCTGAAGTATCTCTTCCCTCTTCCCTTGGTGGTGAAATCTCTTTGCCTTTTACTGTGGAAGCTGAGATCTCAGTGGCTTCCCTAAGAGCAGAGATCTCTCTGACTTCTAGGAGCCAGCTGTGCACATGCAGGTGCCAGGAAGTTACGAACAAGGACTCCTGCCCGTACCCCACTTCTGGCTGACCTTTCCATTGGGCCTCATCTTCCCCCTCTGACCTCTTGCTGAGTGTCCTCCAGACTTGCCAGGAGCAGGCCTCCCTCCAAGTCCTGGCTTTGGGGGTTGCTCCTGCGTCTTGTCCAGGCTCCCTGTCACATCCCAGATGTCCTAAGCTGTATAAAGGGGTTAATGATTCTCATGATATGTGTAATGAATATACTAACTACCTAGGTTTATCAGAACTACCATTTTCCCAGGGGATTCTAGCTTGGGAGTCAGACTCCCAGTAGCCCAAAGTGATCAATCGACTTTTGACGACTTGGACATTCCTGTGCTTCTCTGAGTTCAGTGAAGTGAATCAGAGACTGTGAAACCTGTTCCTCCCCCAGAACGCTGGCTCTGTGCCCCACAAAGTAACCACGACCCTCAAGACTTGAGACAATCAACTTAAGAACTATTTCCCACAGGACCCAGGAATGCCCTGCATGAGTCTGCCCTGGAAAGGGCAACTCAAGAACCAACTACTTGACCCTTGAGTTTTTCCTTGGGGTATGTGTGTTGGCAAACCAAATGGGCTCTTAGCACTCAGTTCAACCAAGTGCCCTTGAAGAGTTTGGCATTTGTTTCCTTGAGTAGATTGGGAGTTGTGGTGACCTCCTTGCTTCAGGGGAGGGCCTAGTTTACACATGAGTTTGAGTGACATGTTTGGGACACCAGAGGCTTTTAGACCATGTGGGTTTAAATCACCTCTTTTTTTGACGATTTTAGGTCACGTGGGTGAGTTGCATGTGTGACTCACCCTTGACCCTGAAAAAGATATAAAAAAGATATAAAACCAGGGGTTGGCTTTCTCTTTTTCTACATGGGCAAAAAAGTAAAGCACTGGTCCCCTCTGAGAGCGCTTTCATTTATCCATCAACTCCCATTCTCCCTACTTCATCCTATTTGGCGACTGAGTCCCTTCTGCTTCTTAATAGAAAGACAGCCATAATAAAACTCTGGCAGTAGACTAACTCAAAGGAGGGAGCCCTATATTTTGAGGTCCTGGCAGCAAATGGAACTGAGTGTGTCCTAAACTAAATTATTATAACGTGGTCTCCTCTAAAGTCACATGGACACTTGTGATGTTTTACCCTCTATCAGTGGGTTATACCTTTATGAAAAATACTCTTAAAATTTGATATTAAGGCCTTATGTTCAGAAATTATGAAGATAAGAATGATGAAAGTTGTTGGATCGAAATGACTCTATCCTGGTATCTGCATGCAGTCAGTCTAGAGCAGGGTGGGGGAACCTGTGCCCTTCTGGATCCATAAGTGTGCAGCCTTTTCACTGAACCCAAATTTTACAGAACAAGTTTGTCAGATTTGGCAATTAAAATATCAATGCTAAGTTTTCAGAGAGCCCTTTCAGGAAAGGAAGGATGAAAGTCAAGTTGTATATAGGGTTAAAGAGTGAGTAGAGGGCAACAAGGTGGCCAGGTGTAATATTAATTAAGTTGGGACTTTTTTTACTATTTTGGAATGCTAAATTACTTGTCTTTGATTGAGCCTTACTAGGTGCAAAGCCCCAGGCCCAAAGCCCTAATCACTAGGTGCTAAGCTAATGTGGGTGTGAAGCTCCCAGGGCCCTAATGGGAGTTGCTAAGACCAGAGCCAATAGTATGAGCCTAAGTTCTGGATATTTGATGACAACCAAAGACTGTATGAAAAGAAAGAACAGAGCTATTTGCCTGAGGCTGTCACTCCTGGAGGAGTGTTGGCATGGGACTCTGGGTAGCTGCTCTAAGAGCTTCCTGGTTCTTCAACCCAGATTTTGATCGTTTCTTGGTAACTATGAATTGTGATCTGGTCTGTTCATATTGTGTATGTTTGTAACTTGTTTGTATTTGATCTGAAGTTCAGGTTGCTGGCTTTTCCTCCAGAACTAATTGAGTTTATATGTATATGTTGGATTAAAGTAAGGCTGTTAACCCCTTAACATTACTTTCCTTAGTAAAGCAGATCGAAAGAATCTGTGCCGGCAGTACTGGCGGCATTCTTGTTGTTGGGCTTGTGTTGGTCTTTTATTCCACAACATCTGCTAGCCAATTTGTTGCAACACCAAGTGGTAGAGCACTGGGTTTGGAATCCAGAAGACTCCCCTGCATGAAATCAAATCTGGCCTCAGACGCTTCAAAGCTGTGTGATCCTGAGTCACTTATGTCACTTAATGCTGTTTGCCTCAGTTCATCATTTTTAAAATGAGCATGCGTAGGAAATGGCAAACCACTCCTGTAACTTTGCTCAGAAAACCTCAAATGCAGTCTAGAAAAGCCATTCACAACTGGAACAACAGAATAATGCCATGCACTGTGTTAAGGCCTGGGGATTCAAACAGAAAAGAAGAAAGACTGTCTTGTCCCCATACAACACACCAAAGGAAGAGATTTTCGACAAAAGACACTGGGACACGGTGGCAAAGTCAATGAGAAGTTCCAAAGTCGTGCGCCAAGGTGCAAATGTGCCAATGTGGGGGTGTAACTCTTCTTATGTAAGTGTTTGGAGTACATGAGCTCAACCCATGGTGGGGAAGAGACAATGTGGTAGGATGGGGAAGGAAAGAGATGTGCAAGAACTTCTGATAAGAACAAGTTAGGCATTGAATAGATGAATTATCAATAAAGAAAAGCAAGGCCTTCCTATAGTGATTGTTCACATAATGAATTTAGGAGTCATGACTCAGAACTTCTAGTGAAAAAAAATTATAAATTCTTGGTAATCTGAAAAAATGAGGAAAGACTACAAAATTCTTTAATTGCTCAGAAGTTCAATAATAGGAATAAATGAAGCTATAAGTAAAATATGCAAATACAAGATAAGTCAGATGTTTCAGTGAAATCAAAATGATGAAAAGGTAAAGAAATTTTAATCTACAAGAAAGAATTGCTCCACAATAATACAACTTCTTAAACAGTGAATTGTAGTACTCTGCTAGAAATGGAAGAGTATCCAATGCCAGGTGCCTTGGCTAAACCCATGTTTTGCATGTAGACAATTGCAAAAGTAGATGAGCCCTCCCAAGCATTAAAGGATTTGAAGAAGTGGCTGCTTTCTGGTGTGATCCTCCATCAGTGTGCCTCTTGACGCTTTTGACTCTCAAAGCTTTCGCCCAATGTTGTAGAGTTGTACCAACATGTTGAAATAATTGATTTTTCATAAATTGTTGATCTTTCTTATACATTAACTCAATCTCTAACCCCACTTGATAAAATATTATATTTTAATGGAGGAAGGAACCTCTCTTTTCTCTATAATTAAATATTTAAAATGAATGGATATATTCCTTGAACAATTGAAGGCAACTATAAAGCAAAGACAGAAGGTGTTTTGATTATGATGCATCCTACCCAGGGTCATCTCAACCCTTCCGTATAAGAATAGAGAACTCTTCTTTACTTGGTGGAAACAGTCTCTTGCACTCAGCTGAGGCCAGATATGAGTAATCTCTCTTTAGAATTCTATTCATGCTTTTTTCTACTTTAGACTTTATTACAGACTTTTAGCAAATGACTTGATTTTTGCTTTGTTCTCTCCTCAGGGATTGCTGTTGTTGTTTATTTTCCTCCCAGAATGCACAGTAATAACCCACTTCTCACAGAATGTTCATGGAATATTCTTAATGTGTCACTTAGGACACAGGAGGAATTTCCCATGACCTTGCTATGTCCTCCACATACTCTTGTGCAGCACTAATAGAGCACATGTCTTGTCCCTGATTCCATTGGGAGAAGCATTGTATAGTAAGACAGGAGCTATATAAAGGAAAGTAGAAAAACCTTTATATACAAATCAAATCAGATTTAAATAATTGGTGAAGTATTAATTGTCATGGGTAGGCAGGGCCAATTTAATAAAGATAATTTTATCCAGACTGATTTATATATTCAATACCATTCCAGTGAAATTACCAAAATTTTTTACTCATTTAGCAAAAGTAATAAGAAAATTCATTTGGGAAAACAAAAAGTCAAAAATGTATCAATGGAAATAGTGAAAAAATATGAAGGAAGGAAGTTTAGCAGCACTACATCTTATGCTCTCTTGGAAGGCCATAAGTATCAAAACTCTCTGGTACTGGGTAAGAAATAGAAAGATAGATCAGTGGAATAGTGCATACATTCAGCAGTAAATAAACACAGCAATGGATTTGAGAAGTGTGAAGACTTAATATTTTGGGATAAGAATTCATTATTTGGTAAAAAAAATTGTTGGGAAAACTGGAAAGCAGCGTGTCTGAAAGTGTGTATACACACACACACACACACACACACACACAGACACACAGACACGTACGTTCCTGTTTGTATATACTGGTAGCCCACTCTGCGGGGTGGGGGAAGAACGAAAAAAATCTTTATGATAATTCTGTTCTTAATTTTAAAGGAATAGGAAGTTGACCGTAGTAGATTTCTAGTTTCATGCACAATCAGCTTTTTTATCGTACTGTGTAATGGAAATGCTTGTGTCATTACATAAGTTCAAAAAAATTGTTTTAAATAATTTGTCAAAAAAGTAGAAATCATTTCTTCCTTTGGCCTGTGAATTCACATGATGTAAGCACCATCGAAAACCTATGATGGGATAGAAGCAATAACAGTGTGGGCCAAGTGGACACTTTGTCTAAGACCTGCTTAATATCCAATATGATAAAAGTGTGTGGCTCCATGACGATTTGTGGAATACATTTCAAACTATCTTAACTAAATACCAAAGTATATTTTAAAAAAAAGGACAAAAACCCGGGAGTTACCCCAAAAGGAGGATATGTTAGCACATTAAAATGTGTTTTAAGAGGTAAAATAAAATAAAATAAAATTAGATAGGGAGAGGTAAAATGGAGCAATTATCAGATAGAAATTAAATATCTAAGTAACACTATTTTAGAAAAAGAAATCGAGCAGGCTATAAATGAGCTTCCTGAGAAACGAGCATCAGGAGCAGATGGATTTGAAAGGGAATTTTATCAAACATTAAAGATCAACTGACTCCAATATTAAATGAATGATTTGGAAAAATAGGCAAAGAAGAAGGGGTACTACAAACTCCTCTTATGAAGCAAATATAGTAATGACACCCACAGTAGGAAGATTAAAAAAGAGAAGGAAAATAATAGACCAATTTCATGGAAGAATATAGATGCAGAAATCCTAAATAAAATACTAACTAGAGAACAACCACAACATATTACAAAAATTGCTTATTCAGCCCAAGTTGGATTTCTACAGGGAGTGGAGGGATGCTTGAACTTACAGAAAATTATTCACATAATTGATTATATCAATAGTAACAAAAAATCATATAGATATATCAATAGCTGACAATTAAGCTTTTGATCAAATACAACATTCATTTCTATTAAAAATCCTTGAAACTACAGGTATTTATAGTTTTTTTCTTAATTTGATTTTTAAAAAAGCATTTACCTAACATTAGCAAGCAGTATTTGTGTTGGGGACAAGCTGGAAGCCTTCATAGTAAGATCAGGTGTGAAACAAGGATGCCTACTGTCACCTATAGCATTGAATTTTATATTGGAAATACTAGGTATAACAATAAGAGAAGAAATGGAAGTAATCAGAATAGGGAACAAGGTAATAAAACTCACTTTTTGGTAGATGATTTGATATGCTTGGGAAATCCCAAAGACTCAATCAAAAAATTTATTAAAGCAGTTAATTTTAGCAAAGTAGCAGGGTGTAATTTAAACCTATATAAATCATCAGCATTCCTATATCACCAATGAGAGATAGTAAGAGATACCCCACTGAAAATAACTGTAGACAGTATATAATTCCTGGGAGTACAGCTGTGTAAACACACCAAGGGAGTGGTAGGGCCTGTAGAGTTTTCATTATTTCTTTATCAGGTTTTGCATTTTTCCATCATTTTCATCAATTTGGATGTTTACAAGAGTTCTGGCTCACATGAGTAAATGTGATGCTGTACAAGAAATCTGTGAAAGCCCCTTCCTTCTTTTCTGCTGGAATGCTGTAAACCCTATGTTGGCTCAGTTTTCTCTCCAAGTTAGTAACAAACTGTTCTCCCATGGAGAATCACTCTAATCTGTTCACATTAAGTTAGGTAGCCATCTTGTCTTGTGGCTGCTGCTTTTGTTGAATGTGAGTGTTTAGCGTGGAATGAATAAGTGTCTGATGGGTCTGTCACTCCGGGATGTACACATCCTTTGTCATTCTTACAGCCTGTCTCTTCTCCTTATAATGGTACAATCTGTTGCATGCCAATGTTTGCTCCAAGAGTACGCAAAGTTTTGTTGCACTTAGGTTGATGATGAGGTCATGAGTGACATAAGTCTCAAGTAACCATTGTTATTACATATACTTATGTGTGTATATGTTTTGGTCTCTGTTTGACTGTTTTCTTCAGATTTAGAGACCAGATTCGAAGTAAATGAGGTTACTAGAAATCACGAAATTTTTCTGGAAGAATATGACCTGCATAGATTCATGAGTGATGGTCCCTGGGACATCAAGTGGAGAGAAATCCATGACTCTGATATCAACTTAGATAAAAATTCAAAGAGTAACCATGAATTTGATGAAATTGGAAAGAGATTCAGACAGCCTTCTATCCTAAATCAGTGTAAGAAAATGACCTCAGGGAATGACTGTCTTCAGGAGAGTGAATATAGCACATGCTTTATTGAACATGTAGAGCTTTCTCAGTTTCATGAGGAGCCTCTCAAAATGCCAGTGCATCCGGGGATACAATGGGAAATGGCCTGGAACTGGAGTTCAGACCTCATGAGACATCAGAAAAGTGACACTGGAGAAGGGCTTTGTGAAAGTAATAAAGGGGGGAAGGCCTTGATTCAGAACTATGAGCTCGTTACTCATCAGCAACTTCCCATTGGAAAAGATCCTGAAGAATATAACGAATGTGATGGAACTTCATCCCAGCACTCATCTCTTCCTTACCATCCTAGATTTCGCCCTGCAATAAAAAGTTATGCATGTCCTCAGTGTGGAAAGGCCTTTGGTAGGAACTTAAATCTTGATATATGTCATAAGATTCATACTGGGAAAAAGTTCTTTGAATGTGATGAATGTGGGAAGGCTGTCTGCTACAGATCTCTCCTAATTGGCTATCAGAGAGTCCACACTGGAAAGAAACTATTTGAATGTAATCAGTGTGGAAAGGCTTTCACAATGAGGCAGACTCTTGCGAACCATCGGAGATTCCACAGTGGAGAGAAACCTTTTGAATGCAATCAGTGTGGAAAGACTTTCACAATGAGTTCTCATCTTGCTACACATCAGAGAATCCACACTGGAGAGAAACATTATGTATGTAATCAATGTGGAAAGACTTTCACCCACAGGTTTTCTCTTGTCGTACAACAGAGAAGCCACACAGGAGAGAAACCTTATGAACGTAATCAATGTGGAAAGACTTTCACACAGAGGTCTAATCTTGCTGTACATCAGAGAATCCACAGTGGATAGAAACCTTTTGAGTGTAATCAAAGTGGAAAGAGTTTCAAAAAGCATTGCCATCTTGATGCCCATCAGAGAATACACACTAGAGAGAAACCTTATGAGTATAATCAATGTGGAAAGGCTTTCAGAGATAGGAGCCATCTTGCTGGACATTAAAGACTTCACACTGAATAGAAACTTTTTGAATGTAATCAATGTGGAAAGACTTTCAGAAGGAGCTACCATCTTGCTGAACATCAGAGAATCCACAGTGGAGAGAAAACTTTTGATTGTAATCAGTGTGGAAAGGCTTTTAAAAACCAGAGCAAACTTGGTGCCCATCAGAGAATCCACCTGGAAAGAACACTTATGCATGTAGTCACTGGAAAGGCTTTCACAGACAGGGCAGTCTTGTTGCCCATCACAGAATCCACAGTCGAGAGAAAGCTTTTGAATGCAATCAATGTGGAAAGGCTATCACATAGAGGCAAAATCTTGATGCCCATCAGAGACTCCACAGTGAAGAGAAACCTTTTTTATATAATCAATGTGGAAAGACTTACAGAAAGAGCTCCCATCCTGCTACACATCACACATTATAAGTGTGGAAAACCTTTCACACAGAGCCACCATCTTGCTTTATGTCAGAGAATTCACATTGGGGAGAAACCCAAGAATGTAATTAATGTGGAAAATCTTTCACAGCGATCTCCATTGTTGTTATATATCAAAAAATTGATACTGAAGAGAAGTCTTATGAATGTAATAAATGTCAAATAATTTCACACTGACCTGAGATTTTGCTAAAAATCAGAGAATCCCCACTTGAGACAAACCTCAGTGTCATGTATGTGACAGCTTTTAGTTATCACCCTTAATTTATGTACCAAGACCTTTAGTTACTTCCCTTAACATGTGGAACTTGGGAGAAACTTTATGAATATAATCAAGTTGGTACTGCCTTCAGGCAACAATCATCTATTTTCCATCTCAGAATTCGTTTAAGTTAGAAATCTGATCATTGTCATGAAGAAGGAAAGGCATTCAGATGGAGTTGAGAGCTTCTTCAGGATTAGACAAACTATTCTGTGGAGCAGTTCCCTATGAGCTCAATGTGGGAAGACTTTCAGCTAGAAATTATCTCTTATTTCCTATCAGGATTCACTGTGTAGAGAAACCTCATAAATGTGCTCATGGGGCCATGCTTTTCTCTGGAGGAGGGTGATCAGTAAACAGCCCTGTTCCTATAGGAATGAAGGTAGAAAAAGGCAATGGATGTGGGAATGGCTTCTCTTAGAGCTCCTCCTTAACTGTACTTTGGAGAAATTATGCTGGAGACAAAGCTTTGGGATCTACTTACCAAGGCAAGGCCTCCTGCTGCAGCACAGACTTCATTAGACCTCACAACAAGACCATCTCTAAATTCCATCCTGTGCATAAAACCCTATACACTTAAGGATTTTTCTCTGAAATCCTAATGTTTATCATCCTTCCTCAATATTTCATGACATTCATAGCCTTCATTTCTTCAGCCATTCCCCCATTAATTGGTACTCACTTTGTTTCCTGTTGTATGCTGTCAGAAAAATTCCTTCTTTCAGTGTTTTGATACCTATTGGACATTAATTTCTGTAATGCTTTCTTCAAGGGGCTGGATGACCTGGCGAATGAAGTGCTGTCCTTGGAACCACAAGGCCTGAATTCCAGTTCAGCCTCTGGCACTTCCTACTTGTATGTCCCTGGGCAAGTCATATCACTAATCCTGCCTGAGTTTCCCCATCTGTAGAATGGGGATAATAAGGGCATCTACCTCCCAGAGTGAGGTGAGGCTTTAATTAAACAATATTTGTTAAATGCTTTGCAAACATTAAATCACTATGGAAATACTGCTTATTTTTATGACTATCATTCCTTGGGTCATTAGTCTCATAGTAAAGTCAGTTGGCTAAAACATATGGATAGGTCAACTGAGAAAGAGAGGGAGACAGAAAGAGAAAGAGACATAGAGACAGACAGTCCCAGACCTTACCCAAAGGAAATTAGCTTACCTTAATACCACAAAGAAAACTCATTGTCTTCAACCAATTGCAATGTATGGAGTAAAGCATGCTCTATTATTTGAGATCTGTTGATATTGTTTTAAGCTAGTGGGCCTTTTAAAAAAAAGAAATAAGGAAATGATCAAAGACAAATGATTATCACATGAATATAATTACTGAACCCCTGTCAGTGGAGGGAGTGGCCCTAGTTAATCAGATGTTTCCATTTCCTAGGGGACATCAGCAAGGTCATCAAACAAGATGCCAAATGAAGCCTCTGGTAACTATTTGTTGGAAGTGTCACACAGGACTGAACACCAGAACAACCACAATGTGCCAGGCACTGTGCTAAGCACCGGAGATAGAAAAAGTGGCAAACAACCATCTCTGCCCTCAGGGAGCTTACAGTATAAGAGGAGGCAATCTATAAATAAGTACAAAGTAAGCTATACACAGGATTGATGGGACATAATTAGCAGAGTGAAGACACTGGAATTAATAGAGGTAGGAGAAGAATTGCTGTCAAAGGCAGTATTTTAGCTGGGACTTAAAGGAAGCCGGGAAGGTCAGTGGTCACAGCAGAGGGTGCTGAGTATTCCAGGCAGAGGGGACAGCCAAAGAAAATGGTGGGAGCTGAAAGCTGGAAGATCTCGTGAGTGAAACCTCCAGGATGCCAGTGTCACTGGATGGAAGAGGAAGTGTGGGAGAAAAACATGTAAGAATACTGGAAAGGTGGCGGGGGCCAAGTTATGCAGGGCTTTGAATGCCAAAATGAGCATCTTGTATTTGCTCCTGGAAACAGTAGGTAGCTGCTGGAATTTGAGTGGGAGAGGGGTGTGACATGGTGAGACCTGTACTTTAGGAAAATGACTGGGGTTGGCCTGCAATGGGGAGGCAGGCAGACCCCCCTCCTCCAGCAGCTGTTGTAATAGTCCAGGTGTGAAGTGATGGTGTTTTGTTGAAAGCTTAATGTGGAGTATACAGGTGAATGATTCTAATTCATTATTATTTTATAGGGAAGAAGGGGGCCTGGGTAAGTGGGGAGGGGAGCAGGCTACAGATCTTTGTCTCCTCCAAGGCAAAGAAGAATAACTGAGATCTCTCTGGGAAGTCCTCAATCTTGATTCCATCTGGCATCATTGGTGGATGGGGATTCAGATCCCCAAGCTCAAAGGAAGGAGTGTCTACTTGGAGACTTCTCTGCATTATTGGGACAGAGCTGGCAGCACTGAACACCAGCCACCTAACTCAGGCTGGGTAAAGTGACCTTTGGACTTTCAGCCCTGCCCCCACTTACCTCTCCCACATCTGGACTAAGAGGAAGCCAACCAAGCAGGGTTGAATCAAGTTAGAACTTGCCTGCTGAGAACTTCCCCTGAGATTAATATGTCCATTTTCCATGAGTTACCTTACTAGAAACATGCACTGGATACAGAGTAAGTGTGTTTGATGGAAGGAACCTGCGGTGAGCCACAGTCTTGCTCACTCCCAGATGCCTTTGCTGGTGTTCACTGGCTGACCTTGTTTTTGTGCCCCTCCCCCCTCCCCAAACTAACCCAAACTGGCCTTGTAGTCAACTGTTCCTGCTAAACATCCTCCTTCTGTGTCTAATCCTAGGAAAGATTGGCCATCCTTTTCCCCAGCAACTCTCTGTACTTCCCCTTTGTGGTTTTCATGTATAAATTTCCCATGCCCATCCTGGGCTGTTGGGTTTTTTACGGCACTAGTGTCTGATTTTCTTCCTAATAAAACTTTTCTGCTTTCAACCCACCTTGGACTCCTCTGCATTTCAAGGTACAGGCTTCACTTGGTTGACAGAATACAACCACCTTTGCAAGGAAATTATAATTTTCATATTAGTATGTGTAATCACTATTATAATTTGTTTTCTCAAGAGCACTAGTTTGGGAGTCAGAGCTCACAATGAAGCTTGAACTGATTAATTAAAGCTCTGACTATTTACAGTCACTCAACCTTAATTGAAGGGAATCAAAGATTTTGGAGCCTGTTCCTATCACAGAATTCTGGTTCTGAATTTTAAGGGAGGTGGTCACAACCCTTAAAGACTTGACTCCAGAATTGTCCATTATAAAGAAAGCAGGCAAAGCAGGCAAGCATGCTGTAATGGAATTGACATACAATGCTGATGAACTTCTCTGGGCAAAAAATTTTGACGTAATCTTCCATAAGCCCTCACAACTGATGGTATCAAAGGCCTTGGTCAGATCTACATACATTATGTACAGACCTCTGTTCTGCTCTTGGCATTTCTCCTGGAGTTGTCAGGTAGCAAACACCATATTGACCATTTCTCACCCTTTCTGAAGCCATGCTGGCTCTCAGGTTGGTAACCATCTTCCTGAGGAAGGATTAAACTTAAGGAGGACTCTGGGAAGAATCTTGGCTCCAATACCTAAGAAAGATACCTACCCTTTGATGGTCACAGGACAATCTATTTCCTTTACCTTTATTGAGATGGACAATGGAGGCATCCTTAAACTCCTGGGGGATAACCTCCTCTTGCCATATAACCTGGAAAATTTCAGTCAGCTTATGTATGAGCAGTAGACCCCGATCCTTTTTAAATCTCAACTGGAATAGAATCAGCATCAGGTGCTTTGCCACGTGAAAGGAACCTAATGGCATTCAAACGTCTTTTTCAGTTTGAACTTCAGCTAGGGAGGGATTGACTTCAACCTGAGGTAAAAGGTCAGTGGCCTCAGCATTGATTGATGATGGTCTGTTGAGAACATTATGTAAGTATTCATCCCATCTCTCTAGTATCGTGTCCTTATTAATCAATGTGGCTCTGTCAGCACTGAATAGTTGACTTGCTCTGCATAGGTCTTTGGCCCATACATAGCCTCAGGGCATCATAAAAGTGCTTTGGATTGTTACTATCAGCATAAAACTGAATTTCATCTGCCTTCTTACTGAGTCAAGAATCCTACATCTCTAAGCTTTGCTTTTACTTTACTTTTGATGGAATTCAATGCTGCCTTCTTAGAGATTGATGAACCATCCTGTTGGTAAACCCTATGGAGTTCTCTTTTCTCATTTAGCAACTTCTGAATTTCCCCATCATTTTCATGAAACTAGTCTTTATGTTTGAGTGTATTCTGACCCAGATGAACAAATGCAGTTCTATACAACAAATCTCTGGAAGCTGCACACTCCTTTTCTGCTCCACTGTCGCCAACTGTGTGTTGGCTTAACTTTCCCTCCAAGTTAGCAACAAGCTGTTCCAGCTCAGAGAAGATCTCTAATCTGTTGACATTAATTCTTCTGATAGTCACTTTTCCTTGGGCCCTGATGTTGTTGTTGTTGAATAGGAATATCTACCTTGGAGAGACCAAGTCTGTGTTCAGTCCAGCACTTTGCATCACACATTGCCTTTGTTATTCTCACATCTTGTAATTGCAATTTAGATTTGAAGATTTTTCCCACCCTTTAATAAGCCATGTGACCTGCTTACATCACAGAAAGCCTAAGTCACATGTGTTAGGAGGAGCTCGCTGAGAGGAAAAGGAAACTGTGTCACAGGAAATGCTGAGTGAGTAGTTATGGAAATCTGAACTGAGGGAAAGAGCAGATTGTGGTGGCTGTGATTGTTTTGCTTGTTGGTGGCATGGGCCCTGGCAGGAGGCAGATGTTTTGAGGATGGTGAGGCTCCAGGCTGTGATACTGTGTATCAAATTCTTTGCTGCTGTGATGGATTGGGCTGTTGGTTATGGGATCTAGTCCTCTAGTGTTTGAATAAATGGTTGAATTGTACCTTTTATGTGGAGAGTGTCATATATTTTGCGATACAGAATCACATAGGCATTTTGACAGTTATTATCTGTACTGTGACTATTGCCTTGCTGATACACTTGTCTGTCTCTTAAGAATCACATAGTCTATTAAATGTCAATGTTTGCTGTGATGGTGCATCCACGAAGTTTTATTGCATTTAGGTAAATGGAACACAGTGTTGGTGATGAGAAGGTCATGAGATGCACAAGTTTTCTTTAGTAAGTGACCATTGTTGTTGCTGTTTCCAGCTCCATTGCTCTGTGGGACTCCTTGCCAGGTCTGATAGTCTGAGCCTACTTAGGATTAAAGTCACCCAGAATTTTAAGCTAATCCTCTTTTGGCACATTGATGATAAGGATCTCCAAGTCTTCATAAAATTTTTCTTTGACCTCATTTGGGTTCATCTGGAGCATAGGCACCGATGATGGTGGTGTGACCTTTTCCTGCAAGTGGCAATAATATTGTCATAAGCCAGTCATTCACTTCTTTTGGCAGGCAGAGAAGCTTATTGACTAGATAAGTTTTGATTGTAAAATCTATGCCAGCTTCATGG
This sequence comes from Phalanger gymnotis, assembly GCA_028646595.1. Taxonomy (NCBI): domain Eukaryota; kingdom Metazoa; phylum Chordata; class Mammalia; order Diprotodontia; family Phalangeridae; genus Phalanger; species Phalanger gymnotis. Next base: position 816,254,756 of record CM053622.1, read on the forward strand.
TGCTGCCCTTCATAGCAGCCACTCCAGAAAAAGGTGTATCCCACTCCAACTTTGGTAAGCTGGCCTTCATTTGCCAGTCTTGTTTTACTCAGGGCTGCTATTTGGATGCAATAGCTGCTGAGTTCTCTTACAACAATAGCTATTTGTTTGGTCTACTGTATTTCGTGTGCACGTACTTATGGTCAGTGGAATCTTCTTTGCAGTTATTATTACACATTGTTTTCTGTTTTGACCATAGAGTGGGATTCCCCACCTGCCCTAGAAATCAGTCCGGGGTTGGATAAGCAGACAGTTTTAGGGCAGATTTTTTTTTTTACTCTTCCTTCTTTTTTGAAAAATTTATTTATTTTTAGTTTGCAGCATTCACTTCCCAAAATTTTGAGTTTCATATTTTCTCCCCCTCTCTTCCCTGCCCCCTGGCCAAGACACCATGCAATCTGATATATTCATATTAAATATATTTTCCTGTTGGTAATGTTGTAAAGAAGAATTAGAACCCATAGGAAGAACCATGAGAAAGAAGAAACAAAACAAAAAAAACCCAAAAAAGAACAAATAGTATGCTTCCATCTGCATTCACATTCCATAGTTCTTTCTCTGGATGTGGATAGCACTTTCCATTTGGAGTTGCCTTAGATCTCTGCATTGCTGAGAAGAGCCAAGTCTATGAAAATCAGTCATCACACAATGTGGCTGTTACTGTGTATAATGTTCTTCTGGTTCTGCTCATTTCACTCAGCATCCATTCATCTAAGTCTTTCCAAGTTTTTCTGAGGTCCACCTGCTCATCATTTCTTATAGCACAATAGTATTCCATTATATTCATATACCGCAACTTGTTCAGCCATTCCCCAATTGATGGCCATCCTCTCAATTTGTAATTCTTGGTCACCACAAAAAGAGCTGTTATAAATATATTTGTACATGTGGGTCCTTTTCTCATTTGTATGATCTCTTTGGGATATAGCCCTAGAAGTGGTATTGCTGGGTCAAAGGTTATGCGCATTTTTATAGCCCTTTTGGCATATTTCCAAATTGCTGTCCAGAATGGTTGGATCAGTTCACAACTCCACCAACAATGCATTCCAATTATCCATCATCTCCAATATTTATCATTGTACTGTTTTGTCATGTTAGCCAATGTGATAGGTGTGATGTGGCACCTCAGAGTGGTTTTGACTTGTATTTCTCCAGTTAATAGTGGTTTAGAGCCTTTTTTCATATGACTACGGATAGCTTTAATTTTTTATCTGAAAATGCCTGTCCATATCCTTTGACCATTTGTCAATTGGGGAATGATTTGTATTCTTATAAATTTGACTCATTCTCTATAAATTTTAGAAATGAGGCCTTTATCAGAGACACTGGTTATAAAAATTCTTTCCCAGTTTTTTGTTTCCCTCCTAATACTGATTGCAGTGACTTTAGGGCACATTTTCTAGCCCCTTCCTCACACCAGGAGGTTAGTAGTGCCATCCTTAAAAGCCTGTTCAGACACCCTGGGGACTGCCAAATCCTACTGCTGCTTCCAGTGAGAAAATGACTCTATGGCCTGGGTGTGGGATTGTGGGTGCAACTCCCAGTGTATCCCCACCTGCTACTCAGTCACTTGCCTGTCGCCCCAGGACTTTGAGATTGGTAAAAATGGTAAAATGGCAGGGGGTAATGTCTTTTGATTTGTGGGTAAATTGGATTTAAGTGAGGCAGAGTTGCACAAAGTCATCAGCCTCACTCTGTCCTCCACAGTCATCACAATCCAGTGGAAGGACAGAATCCAGACAACTGGTGATGGCTTGAGATGTATTTTGAGTCTTTGTGTCTTCGATGTTTGACCAAGCTCGAAGTGGTCCACAGAACCTGCTCCAGCTGACTTCATGGCATTTGGAACAAATTGTTCTCATCCACCCATTCCACCAGGAGAAGTCTTCACATGTTTGGGGTAGACATCTCCCTATTTCACCAATGGGTTTGACACTCCTTGGTTGCCCTCAAACTGGGTTAGACTATCTTGCCCCAGTGATTTACCAGGGTATGGCCACTGTGGATGCTACTCCTTCTTGGAGCCACAGGTGAGAATTAGGTTGAATAGGAGAACACCAAAGGTGGAAAGCAGCCCTGAGAAGGGCTTGGTAGCCTTCACACCAGAGGTACTGGTCTTCCTGAACACACCCTACCCCCATAAATAGAATTAAGAACTGGTTTTAGGAAAAAACCAACAAAATAGATAAACCTTTGGTTAATTTGATTACAAAAAAAGAAAACCAGATTACCAGTTTGAAGAATGAAGAGTGAATATGCCACCAATGAAGAGGAAATCAGAGTGATAATTAGCTATTTTACCCAACTCTGGAAATAAATCTGACAATCTAAGTGAAATGGATGAATATTTACAGAAATACAAATTGCCCAGATTAACAGAAGAGGAAATAAATAATCCCATTTTAGAAAAAAAAAATCAAACAAGCTATCAATGAATTCCCTAAGAAAAAAATCACCAAGGCCTGATAGATTGACATGTCAATTCTACCAAACATTTAAACAGTTCAAATGCTATGCAAACTATTTGGGAAAATAGGCATAGAAGGAATCCTACCAAATTCCTTTTATGATACAAATATGGTGCAGATACCTAAAGTGGGAATAGCCAAAAAGGAGAAAGAAAATTACAGACCAATTTCCCTAATGAATATCAATGCAAAAATTTTAAATATTAACAAAGAGATTACAGCAATTTATCACCAGGATATACACTATGACCAGGTGAGATTTATACCAGGAATACAAGGCTGGTTCAATATTAGGAAAACCATATGTACTTGTGTGTGTGTCTATATATATATATTTGACCATATCAATAACAAAATTAACAGAAATCATATGATTATTGCAATAGATGCAGAAAAAGCTTTTGATAAAATTTGGCACCAGTTCCTAATTAAAAACACTAGAGAGCATAGTAATGAATGGAGTTTTCCTTAAAATGAAAAGCAGTATCTATCTAAAACCATCAGCAAGCATTATGTGTAATGGGGATAAGCTAGAACCATTTCCAGTAAATCAGGGGTGACAAAAGGATGCCCATCATCACCACTGTTATTCAGTATTGTACTAGAAATGCTAGCTTTAGCAAGAAGAGAAGAAAAAGAAATTGAGGGAAGGAATTAGAACAGGCAGTGAGGAAACAGAACTATCACTCTTTGCACATGATATGATGATATGCTTAGAGAATTAACTCATAACTGACTTGAAACAACAACTTAAAGTTGCAGGATATAAAATAAATCATCAACATTTTATATATTACTAATAAAGCTCAGCAGCAAGAGATAGAGAAATTCCATTTGAAGTAATTGTAGACCATATAAAATATTTCAGAATCTGCCTGCCATGACAAATCCAGGAACTATACAAACACAATTACAAAACACTTTTTACACAGTCACATCTAAATAACTGGAAAAATATCAGTTGCTCGTGGGTAGGCCAAGCCAATATAATAAAAATGACAATTCTACTTAATTATTCAGTGCGATACCAAAGTACCAAAAAATTATTGTATTAGCTACAAAAAATAACCAAATTCATCCATGATGTATTTTCACAGATGTCACTAGTCAACAAATATTGAACATGGAGAGTTCCAGATCAGCAATCCTTTGAGAATCTCCCCCACCGCTGCCCACCACTGTATACATACACCCTGTAAGCACCACAGTCTCTTTTGAACTTTGAGAGACAGGTCCTTTTCTGAGCAGAAATGTTTGACATTTCAAGATGCAGTGACATTTCAGGATATGACTTCACCTGGGAAGACTGGAAATTCCTGAGTCCTGCTCAGAGGGACATCTGATTTGATGCTGAATAACCATGAGAATGTTGTTTCTGTGATTGAGAATATCTTTTCTTTGGGACTCACAATTTGTCTTTGGGTATTCATTCCTTCTCATTTTGTGAGAAGAGTCAAAAGTCCATTGGAACCTTTAGATTGGTTACTTCTTGTTCTATGAGTGAAGTCTTTGCTTTGGATGAGTGGAAACCCCTGAGAAGATTCTTGTTAGTTTTCCAGAGCAGATATCTGAAGGAACAGGTATTTGGTCAGATGAATGAATTTTCTTTTTGTGGATGCAAATCAAGTGTCTGACTGGTCTCAGACTTCTACAGAATACAATATGCTTCAAAGTCCTTTGTACTATTCTCTATGCCTTCTTAATATCTTTTTGCTCGTGGATTAGAGGATGGGATTGAACTTGGGCCAGATTTCTTTCAGAATGCTTTCCCTTTCTTCTCTCTGTGAGCAGGGAAAGAAGCACCATGGATGCCAGAGACCAAAGTCCCAAGAGGTACCTGTATAGATGAGGGACTGACAAGGAAGCTCATGGGATTCATTGTAAGCAGCCCATTATCTGGTCACCCAAATAGCAGAACTATTGGGATATCAGACATATCCTTTTGACTACTTATCCATTGAGCAGTGATTCTTGAAATACATCCTGCTGGTAGGTTCCTGTGTCTATTGGAGAATAGAGCCTTATTAGAGGATATTGGATGCAATGGTGTTTCCCCAGTTGTTAGCTTTCCTTCCAAATGATCTAGGTATTGCACCCCTTCTTTGAAGTTCAGAAATGTTTTCCCAGCCACAGTTGTGAAAGTGAGCTCATCCTGTCCTTTTTGACATTTCCTCTTGGGTTCTCTAACATTCAGATCATCTATCTTCTTTTTTATCTCCTGTTCCCATTTTGACCTCATTGTGGTGTGCGGTATCAGTCAGAATCTCATTTCTGCTAAGTCTCTTTTCAGGTTTTGCAGCAATTTTAATTAAATAAAAAGTCATCCTTCAAGCTCTTGGGTTTATGGGACACTGTTGAGTTCAGCTCTTTCTCATCTGTCCTCTTCTTGTCTCTTCCACCATTCTGCTTTTTTATTTCTCATCAGTGTTAAGTAGTTGGATGGCAGCTAATTTTTAACAAATTGTGGAATAGGAGAACTCATGGAAAGTAAAAAAAAAAAACAAAAAACAGGCAAAAAGCTTTTGCAGAAGCAAATTTATTTCACTCAACCTAACTCCTCTCTAGCTCATCCTGTGAGAAGGTAATTGATCAATTTCAGATTTAGGAAGAGTCATTGACCCCTGATCTTAAGAATTTTATAGCTTTTTTAACCCTGACATTTGTTTAATTTTCAGTTTTATATTTCTCTGACCATACCAGTTGCCTTCTTCTTGGAGTCCCTCTCCTCAGAGTCCTTACCTCCAAATGGCCCACATTTCCTTCTTGTTCTGATCAAGTCATTCTCTTGTCCTCCTCCTCCTCCTCCTCCCACAGTGGTCTCTGACAGGAGTCACTTTCCACAAATAATTGAACATGGAGTACTCCAAACTAGTAATTGTTTGATAAGCCCCCCCTGTGCACCCAACAAAGTGAGTCATGGGTCCTGGCTGAGCAAGACTGTCTTTGATGTTTCAGGATCCATTGACATTCATGGGTGTGGCTTTGGATATTACATTAAAATAATGGAGACACTTGAACCCTGCTCAAAAGGACCTGTATGGGGATGTGATGCTGGAGAAGTAGGAGAACCTCATCTCTGTGGGTAAGAATAGTTTTCCCTCGTGTTAATTTATTGCCTGAAATAGAAAAGTCTGAGGCACAAAGCTTCCAAGTATAATGATTTATTTGCAGTGCTAGTAATTGCAACCTAATCAGTTCTGCTGATTCTTCTTTAGTCGGAGACACATGGATAATTTACAGAGATTGTTTTTATAGCAAAAAAGAAGAAGAGGAACTTATAATCATGGAAAATGAAAAAATCTTAAGAAACCAATTTTGAACATAATTCAGCTGGAAAAGGCAGGTCAGTTGAGTTGTGGTTAGGCTACGTACCTCTTGAAATAAGTTGAGTGTACCTTAGAATCATAGGCAGTATTTGGAGTGTCGGTATGTTGGGGGCATGTGGGATATTTCTAGGGTATAACAATTATTAAAACTAGGATTCTATTGGATTAGGACCTGTGTCTATGGTCCTGCCTGCCAAGGCAAGATTGCCTTAGAAATCTTGTTCTGCAGGAAGACTTTTGTGTTTAGAAATGCGGCTTTTTTGATACATGTCAATATCTGCATTTGCTGGAAAGAGGAACTTCAGGGAGCTAAAGAAAAGAGGAACTTACCCAGTTAAACTTAAAAGAAAGGTGCTTTGCCTTTAGAAAAAGTATTCTAGTATTTAGCTTAATACAGCGACTATTCCTACAAAGTTTTGGCCTCTAATCAATTAAGGAAATTCATTTCTGGAGTGGAGAGCTGCGTGGTGGTGGGATTGAGAAACCCAGAAATGCCTAGCTACTGCCTAGCTAGTGGGAGGCAGGAGAGAAATTTGAATCCGGATGAATTATAAAAGGGCTTTTTTAACTAGCTTAACCTGTGCTTGGACTTAGGAAGGGACCCTTCTTCACAAGGGCTAAAAGCCCAAGTTACCCATCAGATAATGACATGAAATTAAAAAAAAAAATTTCCCCTAAATTCACTCCTAGCCAGGTGGAATTCTTGGTAAGATGATTATTTCTAACAACTAATAAGAGAAATCTGAGAATTTTTTTAAAATTCAGCTACATCTTACACCCAACAGCTTGTTAAAGATACTAACAAAAATACTGGAAACTGATCTTGTTAAAGGTAGTATGGCCAGACTGGAAGATGAACTAAGAGATGGTTGGTAAAGCTTGAGATTTTTCCAGACTTTCTGGAAAATAATAATTTGGAATTATATGAGAACATTCACTAATGCTCTACTGCCCTTTGACCTAGACTGAAAAAAAAAGCTCTTCTGTGTAAAAGATAGTCCCAGCATACTATTATCCGTTAACAAAATTCTAGAAAGAAATGGGTGCCTATTGAGGAAGGAATGGCTGAACCAGCTGTGGCAATGTGAATGCCCTTGAATATTATTTTGTTATAAGAAGAGGAAGACAGGAAAATTTCAGAGAAGCAGAAAAAGACTGGGATGAAGTGATGGTGAACAAAGAAAGCCCACTTTTGAGGACTGTTTTCACAGTGACTACATTATTTTAAACATGTCGGCAAACAATTATGAAGTGCCTACTATGTGCAAGGCACTATGTTAAGTACTAGGGATACAAAAAGAGGCAAAGACAGTGCCTGACCTCAGGGAGTTTCCAATCTAACGGGGGAGACAACACTCAAACAAATATATACAAATCAAGCAGTAGACAGGATAAATAGGAAATAATTAGCAGAGGCAAGTCACTAGAATTTTGGAGGAATCGAGGAAGGCTTCCTATAGGAGGTGGGATTTTAGTCGGGACTTAAAGGAAGCCAGGGAGGTCAGGAGTCAGAACAGAGGAGGAGCACATTCCAGGCATAGGGAACGGCCAGAGAAAATGCTTGCGGTGTATTATTAACGGAACAGTCAGAAAGCCAGTGTCCCTGAGTTGAAGAGTATGTGTTGGAAAGAGGGGAGGGGACTGCATTATGAAGGGCTCTGAATTCCAGAGCGTTTTGTATTTGATCCTAGAGACAATAGGAAGCCACTGGAATTTACTGAGTTCGGTGCTGGTGGTGGTAACATGAGCAGACTTGGGTTTTTAAAAATATCTTTAGTGATTGAATGGAGGTTAGATTGGAGTGGGGAGAAACTTAAGTCAGGCAGAGCCACCAGCATCTATTGCAAGTAATCAGAGCATGAGGTGATGAGCGCCTGCATTAGAGGGGTGGGAGTGCCAGAGGAAAGGAAGGGGCCTAGTCAAGAGATGGCAATGATGGGAATACTTCATGGCCTTCTCATTTTGAGGAATTGTAGTGAACACTATTAATTAATTCCTGATAATTGATGATGGAACCTACCACTTCCTCCACAGAGAACTGAGGAACCAGAGTGTGAACTGTGCTGTGCACTATCTGCTCCAGTCATTGTTGGTTTGTTATCCGTTTTCATTGCCATGAGGTGGGATTAGCTTGAGCAGTTTAGGGTGACAATTAAATGGCTGTTGTAAAAACAAGAGGGAAGAGCAAAACTTCTGTCTAGAGAGCTGGGCTTGGAGTCATTTACCAACCTCTCTGGGCCTTCAGATTCCCCATCTGTAAAATGAGTTTATACTCCTTGACTGACCTCTAGGGAGATCTTCTCTGCTCTATATCTATAATCCTGTGAATTTAAATTTCACTTTCATATCCAATTTTGACGACACCAGGCCTTCAAATATATACAAAAGAATATGGAAAAGAAAATGAGAAAAAATATGTTACATGGAAAAATAAACCACTGAAAGCTTGGAAATGTTTGTAACTTGTCTTTAAATTTCCATTGTTTGATAACTCTTAGCCCTACCCTAAACCAGGTGGGCATCATCATTTTTATTTTCATTAAATCCATTCCCTTTGTTTTTTTCTGTCATATTGTGATCTATATCTGTTGGTGTTGTCTTTAACTACATAGTGGCAGCCAAACTATGTTGTTCCTTGCTACCTGCTTGCTTTACTCTCTGTCATTTCACTGATGTCCTCTACCTTTCTCTAGATAAATCTTTCTAATTTTCACGGCACCAGATTGTTCTGCCAATTTGTATACTGCATTTTACTTTTTTATTTTTGGCAGGGCAACTGGGGTTAAGTGACTTGCCCAAGGTCACACAGCTAGCACATGTGTTAAGTGTCTGAGGCTGAATTGGAACTCAGGTCCTTCTGACTCCAGGGCCAGTGCTCTACTCACCACTGCATTTTACTCTTACTCTCTAACCAATTGACCATAGGTTTTTAGTTTGGGCATTTAACAAATGATTCTGCTGGGAGTGTTTATGGAGAGGCAGACACAGAGTCCCAAGCTTCCCACTTCCTGAATTTTCTGAGCTCATCTTTGTGCCTCTGTAATGATACCGACATGAAAAGAAGGCCCTTTTTCTCTGAGCCCACTGTTTTGGGTGCCAGCTATAAGTCAAGTCATTAAGCATTTCTCAAATTTACTATGGGGCAGGCACTCTGCTGAGTTCTGGGAGTACAAAGACAAGCAGAAAGAAGTGATTTCATGGCTCTAGTATGTCATTTATTTTGCATTGGTCACCTAGGCTCCCTGCTCCTTTCTTCTCACCAACTTTTCACTTCGTTCCTCTCCCCACCTCAAAAAAAGTGTTCATTCTTCCTGCTTGAAGTTTTAGTATCTTTCTCTTGGATGCAAAAGACAGAACTGGGAGCTTCAAATGAGACTGGTTGTTCCCTGAGGGCAGGGATTCTCGTTTGCCTTTCTTTGTATCCTCTTGGCTTAGCATAGAGCCTGGCATGTAGTAGGCCCTTAAGAAATGTTTCTTGGTGGACTAGTAGAGAAGAGTGGCTGCTGGCACCTTTTTGTTTCTTTCAGGTTCACTTAATCAAGAGACCAGCTACAAAAAATAGGGCTCCAGCTCTGATAGCTGTAGACAGAAAGGTAATATAATACCACTGCACTGGAAAGAAGACAACCATGAGCAGTTCAGAGGAGCACAGACAGACTTTGGAGAATGGATGTGAGCGAGGGGAGCGCATCATCCTGCTGGAGGCTGGACACTTTCCTCCCTTCACCAGGGTGATTGTGCAAAAGCACTGTGTCCACTGGTTTGGCGGAACTTCTGATCCTTCCGTTTTGTTACAAGAAAAGGCTTGCTGAAGGATGTAGGCTAAAATTCACATCATGCAATGACAAAACCACCATTATACAGAAAAATAATCACTCCCATTTATGGGACCTGAAGGCTGGCAAAGAGCTTTAGATACATTATCTCAGGATCCTCATGACCATCCTGCAAGGGTTGGGGAAACTGAGGCTAAGGGCAGTTATTTGCCCAGTCACACAGCTAGTGTCCAGAGAGGGATTAGGACCCAAGTCCTCCCCTGGCTTCCAAGTTTGACACTATATTAACTAGGCCATGATGTTACAGGCCAGTCAAAAAAACCTACTTAACCTATGACATTGCTGAGACATCATAATATTACAGACAGCATTCATATGGCATCTTAAAGTTTGCAAAGTGATTTACAAATATATTCTCATCTGATCCTCAAACCAACCCTGGGAGGAAGGGGCTTTTATGGTCCTCATTTTGCAGATGAGAAAATTGAGGCAGAAAGAGGTTCAGTGCCTTACCTAGGGTTACCCAGCTAGTGAGTGTCTCAAGCAGGATTTGAACCTGGATATTCCTGAGTCTAGACCCAGCACTCTATTCCCTGTGCCTCCCATCTGTCTTTTTTTTTCTGGGAAAATTCACTGAGTTCCAAATGGAGGTGATAGTAACAAGGGCCCTAGCTGAGGGCACTCTGTCAGCTTTGGTACTGGAGGCCCTTCCCCCTGAAGGCAGAAGAGGGCTTTAGGAGGCTCGAAGGGAGGGGAGGCAGTTGGATGTCCAGGTGATGGGGGTGGGAAAGTCCAACAGGAGGGTCTTGTGGGAATGATATTGGTGTAGTCAGAAAAATGTGGGGTGCTATGAGGCTGACAGAAAAAGGAAGGAGAGCAAGAGATAAATGTCCCCTCCTTTCATTCTTTCTGTTTTCCCTTCAAGCTCAGGGAGAAACATGGAATATGGAACATGGACAGCATCTGAGGGCTAAGTATCCTAGCAAAACAAGAAAGACCTCCGCTCTTAGACCTTACCCTACTGTTAGACATATAATACACAGGAGGCACTGGAGGTTTGGACTCCAGCCTCTAATAGGTTCGTTCTTGATTTGGTCAGATGGGAAAGACAGCTTCAAAGGGTTTAATAATAAGCTTTATTGTAGTCTGATTTTCTCTAACAGTATTGCTGACAATGGAAGCACTACAAACTCCTACCGTATTCCCTAATCACCCTTCTCATAGAGGCCTGCGAGGAGGGGGTGTGCAGCTACCCCTACATCTCGATGGGGACAATCGAGACAGGCACAACTTGTGCATTCAACCCTAAAGGGTTCCGCTAAATCCCCTCAAGCCTCAGTGGTGGCCGGTTGAGGCAAACACAGATTCCCCTTGTTCCTGTTGCTTGATGGCGGCCGATCAAGGTGCACAGGAACCCAGCTTGTGCATTCAACCACAAAGGTTCCCCAACTCACTAACCACTGACCACCTGTTTTATAGGGCATCAGAGAAGGCATATTGCCAGCAGCAGCCGCACAAGTTCATATCGCCTCATCCCTATATCTCACTGCGCAGTCACAGTGGATGTTTACAGTTTCAGCACACGTGTTTATATTATTTATCCTTATATAATGCTGTGCAAGCATGGTGGAGATGTTTTGAACCACGGGCCTGGGAACTCATATCTCATACCTGGGAAACAGAGATTGTTATGGCCATGGATCTTGGGAAACTGAGGTTGTTATGGCCATAGATCCTGGGAAACTGAACTCTAAGAAATAATAACAAAAATACACTTTACACACACTAAAATCTACCTTACACTAAAATTCACCTTACTTACACCTACCCATCACCAGAAGGGGACGGTGAGCCATGAACCTAAGTGAGGAGGACATCCTAGGAAAAGAGAGATGTCGGAGGGAGAGGAACAAAGGAGCAGTTTCTAGTCACACTTGATAGTTGCTATGCCATCAAGTCAAAAGCATTTATTAGGCACTCCCTGTGTGCCAAGCACTGGGTGGACAAAGTGTCAGGATACCAACACAAAGAAAAAGCCAGCTCTAGTCTCCGAGAGCTTCCATTCCAAAGGTGGAGACAATAAGGAAGAGGGACATGAAAAGGGGGTAGGGGAATGGCATTTCCAGCCCTAACTTGACAGTTTCTTTACAGCAACCCTCTGAGGTCAGGGCTGTACATCTCACTCTTCCCATTTCACAGATGAGGAAATTGGAACTCAGGTTACTTGCCAAGGACCAGGACTGGAACTGAGGCCTTCTAACTCTAGACCTGAAGGTGTGGGGTCCTATACCAGGCTGCTTCTTTAAACTCTAAAGACCATCTGAGAGGGGAAAATGCTGCAACTGGGCTCAAAAAGAGCCAAGTTTCATTTCTGCCTCCCAAACTTCCTGGATGTGTGACCATCAGCTCAGTGAGCCACAGTTTCCTGTTCTGTAAAACGAGGCCAACACTCCCTGCAGTACTTCCTTCTCAAAGCTGTTATGATCCCCAAAGGAGATTATGTGACTAAAATGCTCTGAGAACCTTAAAACACTACAGAAATGGCAACTCTTCTGACCACCTGTATATGTGTCCAACTTGGTACCTACAAACAGAAATAAACCAGTAGAAACAAATACAAGGTAGAAGAGTGACTAATGCCTTTAGGACAGAGAAATGGTTTTTTAGGTGACCTTCCATACCTAAGCCACATATGAATTAGGAGCAAATGTTAGTTTGTGGTGTGAGAGTCTGGCCTTTATCTATTTTCTGCCGGACTACTTTCCAGTATTTCCACTTTGTAGAGGTTCGTAAGTCCTGGCTCCACAGTGGAGATCTGTAGATTGAACACATGGTTATTCTATTCATTTTCTTTTGTTTGCTACACACCTGAACTCAATTTCTCAAGATCTTTGGCAGAGCAGGGCTCAAGGCACTGAATCATTGGCAGCTGTGGTGGTTTCCGGACTTTTCAACCCACAGACACCAACAACAACATAGCAGGTCAGTGGGAAAACTCCGTGGGACCTGGGTGAGAGAAGGGCATAGTCTGGCCTTAGACCTAGAGCAGCAGAGGTGGCTGCCACAACAGCGCCTGCAGCAGCAGCAGTGGTGGTGGCTGCTTCCAGAACTTCAGGGCCACAGACAGTGCGGGAATCAAGCAGCTGATCAGAGGGGGTGTGCAGTGATTTCTTTGCTGGCGCTGAGATAGGATCCTCTTGCTTTGCCCTGTTTGGATCTTGATTGTAGTTCTGGATGGCAGTCCTGGGGTGAGGCTGAGCCCTGGTGTGGCAGAGCTTGTGGTGGCTGTGGAGAGGGAGTCCTCCTGGCAGTTCCAAGGCAGAAAAGAGTGCTTGAGATCACTTACAGACCAGAGCACAGAACAGAAGAAGAGTAAACACCTTCTCTTAGATCATAGCACCTCATAAGAACTGAAAATTTACAGATGCCTAGAAGTAGCTCTGGGAAATAACATATGCTGGCAATGGGGTATAAAAATCTGTCTGGCGCTACAAGAAAGTAAGGGGGAATGGAATAAGTGTGTGGGAGGGAATAGGGTAATAAAAGGGAGGGCAGACTGGGGATAGGGGTAATCAGAACGCATACTATCTTGTGGGTGGGAAGTAGGGGAGAGATGGGGAGAAAATTTGTAACTCAAAATCTTGTGGAAATGAATGCTAAAATTGAAAATAAATTAATCTAAAAAAATTTACAGGGATCCTTTGGATTTTTATCTACCTTGCTATCAGAGTCAAGAGATTTCTCACAAACTGAAGTCACAAGGACCATCACTCGAATCTAAGATGGCAAAATTCTCAGAAATGCTCAGGTTTTTAGTAGTCTAATTCACTTCTTACCTGGTCCCTGCATCTGAAGAAAGAAACAAACAACTATAAACAAACACACACACAAATATATTCTCTATGTTGGGGGAGGGGGCAGGGTGATAGATATCTCTGGAAGAAAGGAGGATTCTTAGGCAAGGTGAACATGGGACTGAAAAGATTCTGAAAAGTACTTCATTTCCTCGTCCTGAGCTGGTCTATCTACCAAAGGAGGTGGGAGGAGGGCAGATACCTGTGGGCTGTGGGGACCAGGGTTTGGGAGGGATTGGGTGGGGCACCTGAGACAGACTTACTTTCTCTGCCAAAGACTCCAGGTCTTTTGATGTCTTCTCCCTCTGCCCAGAGAGTTAAATGAAGACAGTAAAGGACAGCTCCCTGGAATCTGTTCTCCAACCTTCCATGACTCCCACTATTTATATCTCTTCTCCCTCCACTCCTTTACCTTCGTAGCCAGGCAAGGTTAAACTTGGCTCCACCCTGCCCTACCTCCTGGCAGCCAGGTGTGGGGGTGAGGAGGGAAGGCTGAGTGTCCAAAGTTCCCTTTATCCAGCCTGGGTTAGTTAGGTGGCCTGGGGTCAGTGCTGCCACCCCTGCCCCAATAATGCAGAGATGTCCCCAAGCAAAGACCCCTCCTTCCTTTGAGCTGGGGGATCTGATCCCAGACCCACCCCTGTCCCAGACTGAATCAGATTTAGGACTCCCCAGAGAGCTTAATTGTTCTTTGCTTGAGAGGAGAGAAAGGTCTGTGGCCTGCCTCAAGTCTCTCCCCATTCCTGTCCAGCCCCAAAGTCCTTTTGCTAAAGTGCAGGTCTGACCATGTCACAATTCTCCCCCATTCAATGAACTCCAGTGGCTCCCTGTTGCTTCCAGGGGCAAATACAAAATGCTCTGCTTGGCCTCCAAAGCCCTGCCTAATTTACCACTCTGTTACCTTTCCAGCCTTCTTACATCTTCTCCCTCATTGGTCCTCCTCCATCCAGTGAGACAGGCCTCCTGGAGGTTTCACTCACAAGACCCTCCAGCTCTCAGCTTCCAGCATTTGCTCTGGCCTTCCCCCATTCCTGGGATACTCTCCCTTCCCTGCTGTGACAAGGCACCAATATTATACCTATCGCAAGAGAACCCCCATCCACCTCTGACCCTTCTCACCATTGCCTGGGAGGCAGGTTTACAATATGAGCACAACAAACTAGACAAAGAACTGGGAAATCAAGGCACAGAAACTCCAATTCCCATTTCCTTAGTTAATGATTACAACTGAGGTGACATCTATAAATCTGAAGGAGAATAGGATAAGGGGAGAGGAAGACCCTTTCCTTCTTCTATAGTACTTTTACAGTAAAGGAAAGCAGGTCACAGTGACCCTATTCTTATCAATAAGTCTTTATCTTATCAGTAAATCTCTATCTTATCAGCAAATCTTTAAACCAGAACCAGAAGAAAGAACAAAAAGTTTTAGGGTAAACTTTCCCAGAGGCTGAGCAATGAGAATCTTACAGCCTCAGCAGAATTTTCTATTTCCCTATTTCTTGATTTTTAAACATTTCTAAGTATACATATGAATAGACATAGAGATATATTTATACGTATCCTCCCTGCAAAGTCTTCACATTTTATTTACCTCACACATAACCTTTTTGGGGAGTAGGGAATCTGATGGGATAATGACTTTCAAAAACTTTGGAAATGCTAATGTGCTAATGATGCTCCTTGGAATTCATCCAGCCCAAGTCCCAACCCCCCCCTTTGTCTTACTCCCAGGTGAGTTTTTCCTTTTGTGTCTCCTCTATAAATGGCCCCACTCATTTGTTCCTTCATCCAGATAGCTTACAAAGATCCAGTTGCTGGAACTGCTGGAGAGTTGCCATATAATTTATGAATTTTAGGGGCAGTGTGGGGGGGTGGCAAGTGCCCTGTCTCCTGAATATCAGAGCTAGCCTGGCTCTTGGAAGTATGCTAGGAGATTAATCTCTACTCAGTGACACACTGAAGGTGTCTATGCCAGCATGGGTTTGAGACCAGACTGGGGCCTAGTCTTCGATTTTTCTGTCCGGTTTACTATTCATAACCTTTAAATAATTCCTTAGATCAAACTTATAGAAAGAGGAAGCACTCTGAGAGTGTATGGGACAAAAACGAAACCCCCCAAAATTAAACTCAGAGGCTACTCAAGTAAAAAGTAGAAAGTAATTTTATTATGATCCTGCAGGGAAATGGCAGTCTCAGAAACAACAGGAAATCGTTTGGGAGAGGCAGGGTCTAGAGGGCAGAACTTGAGCTTTATACCCTAAAGTAAACCCCCCCCCCCCATCATCACTGACCTCTTACTCTTATTGGTGGAGTCGGCTCAAAATCTCATGAGAAATCTAACCCAGGTGCAAGTGACAAGGAAACGCTAATTGAGCCAATTACAATTCTTAACAACACTTATATCCTTATTTGGCGAGGCTCCTGGAGGTAGTAGGGAGAAAGTGGTTCTGGCTTCTCTAAGTTGTAAATTCCTATAGGTCGGGTGATTCCCTAGTAACTCCCCTGAGACTTAGGCCTTGTGTTAGTAAGCAAAATGGGCTCCTTAGCACTTAGTTCAACAAGTGCCCTTGAAGAGTTTGGCTTTTGTTTTTGTTGAGTAATTCAGTGTATTTCATTGAGTCTTACTAAATGCTAAGCCCCAGGCCCAAACCCCTATTAGGTGTAAAACCTATGTGGGTGTGGATTCACAACTGGGGTGGGGCCCAAGGCGGAGCTAACTCCAGGGAGGGCCTAGTTTACATGTCTGGGACAGCAGAGGCTCTTAGACCAAGTGGGTTTAAGTCATCTCTTTGTGGCGATTTTAGGTCAGTGAGTGATTGGCTCAATTAGTGTTTCCTTGTCACTTGTACCTGGGTTAGATTTCTCATGAGATTTTCAGACTGGACTCCACCAATGAGAGTAAGAGGTCAGTGATGATGGGGGTGACTCACCCCTGACCCTGAAAAAGATATAAAACCAAGGCTTGGCCTCCTCTTCCTTGGAGCGCTTTGCCACAGCAGTGGTGGCTCTCGTGACTCTGGGCCAGCCCTTGTTCTGAGCTCCCGGGCTGAACCTAGATGTTGGTAACTATGAATTGTACTGGGTCTCTGTTGATGTTTGTAATTTGTATTTTGCTCTGAAGTTCAGGGTTCTGGCTTTTTCCCCTGAACTAAGTGAATGATATTTGTGTGCTGAATTAAAGTAAGCTTGCCAATCCCTTCACCTTGCTTTCCTTAGTTAAGCAGATCAAAAGAACCTGTGCTGTCCAGCAGCTTTCTGGGTGCTGGCTGTGGGTGGACCTTACACCCCCCACAGAAGCTGCTAGCCAGATTGTGGAAACAGGCCTAGATGCCAATCAGAAGGCCTGAGCCACACTGAGTCCATGAGAGGGCTTCACCATCCCACTCAAGAGGAAGGCACTAGCAGGTGGGGATAAAGGGAGAAAACCAGGGCAGGCCTGTAGAAGGGAGGATTTGAGCACAGTCTTGAAGGAGCCTAAGGATGAAGGGAGGAGGGAAGAGCCTTCCAGGCTGGAGGGAACAGAACTTGGGGATAGTTTTTCTTTTGAAAGAGGGTGGGGAAGGGGCAGAAAGGGCAGTGAGTGGAGCCTGTGTCTGGAAGGAGGAATAATGGGAAGAAGGATGAAGAGGTCTTTGGCACACTTGTATTCCATCTTATGGCCTCATTTTCCATTTAGTGGAATTAGGGGATTAGATGACATAACATGCCATTTATATAGGGCATAGAGTTTTTAAAACCTTTGTTTCCATGACAAAGGCCATACTGTTACAGAGGAATGTCCAGTCACTTGCCCAGATCAGACATTATCATGTCTTGGTGGAGGTTGAAGTCAGGTCTTCCTTTATGCAGGTGTCAGGGTGGATAGAGCATCAGGCCTAGAGACAGGCCTCATTTTCCTGAGGTCAAACCTGAACTCAAGACACTTAGTAGCTCTATGACTGGTCATTTAAACCAGTTTCCCTTGGTTTCCTCATCTGTAAAACAAAGTGGAGAAACCACTCCAGCACCTTGGACAAGAAAACCCCAAACGGTCAGGAACAGTGGGACCTGACTGGACTACACTGGACCACAACTTCCTTTCAGCCCTGAATCCACTGAACTGCTAGGGATAGAGGCACAGGATCCCTCTTTTCCTCCGAGTCCCTGTGATCGTTCCACCCAGGCTCTGCGATGCCGACAGCTGTGGTCCCCAGAGGGGTCTGGGGGATTTCAGGGCTCGATCCCAGATCCTCTTCTCCTCCTCAATGATTGGTACAATAAGGGGAGTGAAGGGTGTCCGTGTCTCCCGCGACAAATCAAGTTGGAGAGGGGCCGCTCTGGAACCCTCGACAAACTCAGTGGCGTTTTCAGAGTAAAGGCCGAGCTTTTACTTCACGTGGCTGAGATCAGTGACCGAAAAAGGGACCGGCACCCGGATGTTCCTCCACCGGAACCTGCTACTTTCCTTAAAGGGAACAGTTTGGGCGGAACGGGTTGATCAGGCGCTTGGAATGGAGGGAGATAGGAAGTTCCGCCCCTAGCCAGGGACAGACTAGGGAGCGACGGACTCTGGGAAACCGAGGCCGGAGATGGATGTTTTGGAAACCAACAAGCAGGAGGATCCGGTAGGCTCAAAGGCTGCTGGGAAATGGAGTCCGTAAGTGGCGCTGGCGGTAAGCGCCCTGGAAGCGGAGGTTTAGGGAACCAGTGAACAGGCGGCACCGATGGGTAAGGAGGCGGGACATCCTGTAGAAGCCGGCTAGCTTCCTGATAAGATCCTTGCCTTAGCGTTCAGGGAGAAGGGATTGTGACAGAGGAGCGGGAGAGGAACCAGATTGTGCAGCATCCTGCTCCAGGAGCCCAGGCTCGTGGGCCTGAGAGAAGGGGATCGGCAGGTAAGTGAGGTACGTCTTGTTTCCCTTTTCTGCACTAAATTTAACTAGGGGCTCCCCACATTGTTCCCGCAGCTCTGGGTCCTGGGGAAGGGACATCCAAGCGGATCGGAAGGAACTTGTGTCTGTCTCCCTTCCGGCGGCAAAACCGATTGCTCTGGAATTCAGAGCTCCGCCGCAGGCCATTTGTCCAGGTCGGGTGTGGAGGGAGCGCGGCCTGGCCTGTCGGCCTGTAAGCCCGTAAGCCCAGGGAGCACCTGGAGGCCACCTGGGCCGAGCAGCGTCCTGGAGGAGGTGGAGAGAGGGGCCGAGTGTCCCCAGACTAGGCGCCCTATCAGGAAGGGGGATTGTGCCCGAGACTGGCTGGCTCACTCTTATGTCCCTGCAGGCCTTGGGCGGGGGAGGGGGAGTGGGGGTGGGGGTTGGGGTTGGGGAGAAATCAGGGTCAGGGCCTGGGATGGATTCTGGTACCCGAGTAGGCTTAAAGTCAAGGTGGTGAAAGTTCATTGTTATGCTTTACAGGGGCAAGAGTTCTTAGGGTACCTGCGGACTAGGAGGGGACCAAGGTGAAGATTACATAGGTTACACCAAGGGAAGACACGTGCCAGATATTCGAATTGGGTGATGGGGGTGGATCAGGGCGTGGTTAGTTCTTAAAGGGAGGTGTTGTTTTAGGATCTACTACTCAGGCAGGCGTTTTACCCAGAGTTCACTGGGAAACAGGCCTGGGGGCGGGGCTATATGGAGGCATTGTTTTAGGCTGAAAGGTAACTAAGGCAACTCAAGGTCAGGGCTGACCAGGAAATACCCAGGCTGCCCCTTCAGTGTCTAGACAAGGTCAGCGTAAGGGAGAACGCTCATGTCTAGGTCTAGGTTACACGGCAATGCATCAGTGAATAGTAAATGTCTCTGATCAGGTCCCGGCCAGGTCAGCTAGGGAACAGCTGGTTCAAACTAATACATTCTATAGGGGCCGCTGGCCACTGTGTCAGGAAGAGAGGTGAAGGTTTTTTTATTTTTTCATTTTTTGCTAATTCATGCTGCCCTCAGCCTGGAGAGAAACTGCCTGAGACAGTGTTTTGAGACTAAAGAGAGCTGTGATTTTGCAATTGAGGTCCAAGCACAGGCACCAAGCACCCCATCAACCCACTGAAAATGACTAACTACAACTTCTTTCAACACTGAATCCACTGAAGTGCTAACAAAAAACATGAAATGCCCAGGTCTCCCCCACCTTTAAAAGTCCTTCACTTAACCTTCTCATCCTTAAGCTGTCTTCTTTCCTAATTTTCACAGGTCATTTCCTAGAAAAAAGTTCCCTGTACTGGATGGTCTCTCCTTTTTCACCCCCTGCTCCCTTCTCCACCTCCTGCAAATCGTGCAGACACCTAAAAGCAATGGTCTCTTTATTTGTAAAAACTCTAGCCCAGGGGTGGGAACCTGCTGCCTTTGTCACTGGAAAATTACCAGGTCCTTTCCATTATTTGAAATTATCAATGCCAGTTAGATTTTTACAAAAGAATGTGCATTTTTAAAGCAGATCTCATTGAAGTTTCTTGAATGCAGCCTTATTTGGTGATAGCTGAATTAACAACTTGAAAAGGTTCCCCACCCCTGGCATAGCCCATTCATTGGCTTTTTCCTGACTTCCCTGTAGCAGTTGTTTATTGTCAACCATCACTCTTAGAAACATAGGAATAAACAATAAATTGGTGAAAAGCCAGGAAGGGGTTAATTATATTTTACATTTCTTCTTTCTGAATGAATGGGTTCATCCCCTGAACGGAGTACAAGGACTGACTGAGACAAATGCGAGTCCTTTTCTTGACTCTCAGTTCACATCTCCAACCTGGTTCTTCATTGGCCAGATGCAACCCCGTGAGGTGCCCATGTCATGTCCCCCTGTTCGAAAGGGTGGCAAGTCCTCTTCCTGTTCAGAAAAAGTTCACTTCTAAGCCTGACCCTCCCTGCTGCCCTCCTCCTGTGGTGGAGTCTCTCCCCTGGGGGCAGGGCAGGGCCTTCTTAACTGCTCTGAGAGCTTACCTTCAGTCACTCCAGTATTCACCCCAGGATGAGAAGGCAAAGTCAGTGTCTCTCCCACCCTGAGGTTCTTCTCTCTCCCCAGGTCAGCTTGCTGAGGACCAAAGTCTTTTCTTAGGAGAGAGACCAAGGAGAATGGCCCCTGGGAGCCAGAGACCATCATCCCAGGTGAGTGCAGTCCATCCACAGACCTGACTAGCATCAGCAAACCCGTAACCCAAGAGAGTGAAGGAAGCTTTATCTTGCTAGACTTAGGTTGTCCTTTGCAGTGCTGTCAGCAGAGCAGAAATTGTCTTCCTGGTTCTGCTCATCTCATCCTGCCTCAGTCCACACAAGTCTTCCCAGGACTCTGAATCCCTCTCATTTGCCATTTATTTCTCAGGTCAAGTCAATAAGCATTTAGAAAGTGGCTCCTCTGTGCCAAGCACTGTGCTAACATGTTGGATGTGCAAAGAAAGTTTAAAGAAATAACAGTCTGTGCTCTGCATGAGCTCAGTCTAGTTGGGAGAAAACATGTCAGCATCTGTGTGCAAACAAGCTCTGTACTGTTTGGATGGGAGGTGCTATGAGAAGGAAGGGACCAGGAACAGCTAGTTTTCAGGTGAGATGTTACCTGAGATGTGAAGGAAGCCAGGAAGCCCAGGTGAAGGGGGAGGACATTCCAAGCTTCAGAGGCAGCCATTGGGAAGGCAAAGGGTCAGGGGGTGGAGGGTCTTGGTCAAGGATCATCCAGGAGGCCAGTGTCCCTGGGGGTCAGAGAAAGGAGGACCAAGTTATAAGAAGACTAGAAAGTGTTGAGGGGTTGCTTACATGATGTATGAGTGCCAAAGGTGTGGTTGTGCTTCCCAGAGTTAAAGGAGGAAAGAGATTGCATAAAGATGGCCAGAGAGTAGCAGTAGGGAAATAAGAATTGGGTGAATTGAGAGTTTTCCCCATGAAAGAGAGCAGGGCCTTGGGGTGGAGGTCGGGGGGGGGGGGGGGGGGGGGGGGGGGGGGGGGGGGGGGGGGGGGGGGGGGATGTGGCTCTAGAGGGCTGAGTGAAGCAGGAATCATGGCATGATGGTGGCATCAAAGACCACTTCTTGTCTGGCACAGTCTAGTCAGTTAGAGTACAAGTAGGCCATCTGAACATTTCGACCTCTTGGTTCAGACCTACTTGGGAACTGCAAGCCCAGGACTGGATTTTTAGGAGATATCTTTATCTCAAGGAAAATGGCTCTGTCTTCCAGGAGGAAGAGTCCAAGGAAGAAGTTGCCTAGAAATGTGGGCCCTGTGGAAAGCAGAAGAAGGCTTTATGGGCCTCAGTGACCCAAGGCCTTTATGAGAGAGTCCACCAGTCTCTTTCTGCCTCAGCCCTGAGGCCCCAGGCTGATCCTCTTCCTCCGTTCACACTTATGGCTAGAAACTCAGTCTCTTGCATTCTCTAATCCTATTCCTGGTCTCCATCAGCTGCAATGCTGTGGCCATGGGAATGGCCCCTCTTCTGACTTGACCTCCTAGTCTACCAACTTCCATCCCAAGGTTCACATTGTACCTGGGCCAAAATGCAAAACACTGGTTCCCCCTGAGAGCTCCTCTTCCCTCATCTGTACATCAACTCCCATTCTCCCTACTTTATCCTATTTGAGGAATGAGTCCCTTGTTTGTCTGAGTAGGAAGACTGCCAGAATAAAACTCTGGCAGTAGACTAATCCAAGGGAGTGAGCCCTATATTTTGACATCCTGGCAGCAAATGGAACTGAGTTTGTCCTAAAGTAAATTATGATCTCTGCTAAAGTGACATGATGTTTTACACTCTATCAGTGCATCATACCTTCATAAAAAATACACTTAAAATTCAGTATTAAGGCCATATGTTCAAAAACTATAAAGACAAGAATGAAGGACATTATTGGATCCAAATGACTTTATTCTGGTATCTGAATGCATTCAGTCTAAAGCAGGGGTGGGGAGCCTGTGGCCTTCTGGGTCCATAAGTGCAGCCTTTTAACTGAATCTAAATTTTACAGAACAAGTTGTTAGATTTGGCAACTGAAATATCAATGCTAAGTTTGCAGAGAGCCTTTTCAGGAAAGGAAGGATGAAAGCTAAGTTGTGTAAAGGCTTAAGGAGTGAGTAGAGGGCATGAAGGTGGCCCAGTGGATTGGGCACTGGGCTTGGAATTAGGAAGACTCGTGTGCATGAATTCAAATCTGGCCTCAGACACTTACTAGCTGTGTGATCATGAGTCATTTAACTCTGTTTGTCTCAGTTCGTCATTTTTAAAATGAGCATGAGCAGGAAATGGCAAACTATTATGTATCTTTGCTCAGAAAATCTTAGAAAAGTCAGACACAACCGAAACAACTGAATAATGCCATGTGCTGTCTTAAGGCCTGGGGATTTAAACAGAAAAGGAGACTTTCTTGTCCCCATAGAGGTCACGCTTTTTTTTTTTTTTTGAAGAGGGGAAGGCAAGGCAATTGGGATTAAGTGACTTGTCCAAGGCACATACATATTAAGTGTGTCAAATATTTGGGTCCAGATTTGAACTCCGGTCTTCCTGACCCTAGGGCCATTTCTCTACTCACTGCCCCACCTAGCTGCTCCCAGATTATACTTTCAATGGGAAGACAACACACTAGAGGAAGAGATTTGGACAAAAGACACTGGGATGTGGTGGCAAAGTCAATGGGAAGTTCCAAAGTAGTGCACCACGGTGCAAATGTGCCAATGTGGGGATGTATAAGCTGACCCTCTTCTTATGTAGGTGTTTGGAGTACATGAGCTCACCCCATGGTGGGGGAGAGACAATGTGGGAGGATGGGGAAGGAAAGAGATGGGCAAGAGCTTCTGAGAACAAGTTAGGGATTACAGAGATGAATTATCAATGAAGAAACACATGGCCTTGCTATAGTGATTGTTGACATTATGAATGAATACAATTCAGTGAAGAGTCATGACTCAGAACACCCAATAAAAAGAAAAGAATTGTAAATTCTTGGGAATCTAAAAAAATCAGGAAAAGAATAAAAAATTCTTTGCTCAGAAATTCAATAATAGAAATAAAGGAAGCTATAAGTGAAATACACAAATACAAGATAAATCAGGTATTTAGAGATTTTTATCTATAAGAAAGAGAATTGTTCTACAATAATACAACTTCTTAAACAGTGAATCATGCCATTCTGCTGGAAATGAAAAGCATCTAATGCCAAGTGGCTTGGCTATACCCATATTTTGCATGTAGCAGATTGGAAAAATAGATGAGCCCTCCCTCTCAAGCATCGAAGAATTTGAAGAAGTGGCCACTTTCTTGTATGATCCTTCATCAGTCTGCCTCTTTATTTATTCTTTTGATTCCCTAAACCTAACCCCAATGTTCTAGAGTCGTAGCAGCATGTTGAAATAATTTATTTTTCATGAATTGTTGACAACTCTCTTATATATTAGCTCAATCTATAGCCCCAGTTGATAAAATTTTACATTCTTAATGAAGGAAGGAATACTCCTTTCCCCACATAGTTACTCTTATTTCTCTATAATTAAATATTAAGATGAAGGAATGCATTCCATGAACAATTGAAAACAATCATTTAGGAAAGACAGAAGATGCTGGAATATGACTCATCATACCCAGGGTCATGCAAACTCTTCATTATGAGACTAGAGAACACTTCCTTGCTGGGCTGGAAAAAGTCTCATGCCACTGAGTGAGGCCAGATTGTGAGTAATCTCTCATTAGAATTCTGTTCCTACTTTTCCCCACTTCAGACTTTATTACACACTCATAGCAACCTTGCTTGATCTTGTCTTTCTTTTCTCCTCGGGGTTGGTTTTTTTCCCAGCAGAATACACAGTATTTACCAACTTCTCACAAAGTATTCATAGAATATTCTTTTTTTGTTTGTTTTTTGGAGGGTGAGGGTAGGGCAATTGGGGTTAAGTGACTTGCCCAAGGTCACACAGCTAGTAAGTCTGTCAGATGTCTGAGGCTGGATTTGAACTTAGGTCTTCCTGACTCCAGGGCCAGCGTTCTACTTGCTGTGCTGCCTAGCTGCCCCGAATATTCTTTTATTTTTTTCAGTGTCCTTTTTTTTTTAATTTAATACATTTAGTTTTCAGCATTGATTTTCAAAAGAGTTTGAATTACAAATTTTCTCCCCATTTCTACCCTCCCCCCCACTCCAAGATGGCGTATATTCTGGTTGCCCTATTCCCAAGTCAGCTCTCCCTTCTGTCACCCCACTCCCCTCCCATCCCCTTTTTCCTTCCTTTCTT
>CM053622.1:816279889-816295902 GCA_028646595.1 Phalanger gymnotis
GTCCCCAGCAGCTTTTCCCACTAACCTTCTCTGTTGCCTTTGGTGTTTGTGGGTTGAGAAGCCTGGTAACTGCTGCAGCTCACTGATTCAGGGCGCTAGGGCACACTCCACCCGGCTCCTGGTCTCGTTGGTCCGCGCCGCTGATGCTGGGCTCAGCTCTCAGCTCCGTGCGGGATAGACCTTACCCTGAGACTATCTAGGCTGTCCTGGGCTGGAGCTCTGCTTCCTTCTGCTATTTTGTGGGTTCCGCAGTTCTAGAATTGGTTCAGAGCCATTTTTTATAGGTTTTTGGAGGCACTTGGCAGGGAGCTCACACTAGTCCCTGCTTTCCAGCTGCCATCTTGGCTCTGTCCTCCCTGCCCCAAATATTCTTAATATGTCACTTAGGACATGGGAGGAATTACCAATGACCTTGTTATCTCCTCCACTGATTCTTGTGCATCACTAGTAGAGCACATATCTTGTCCCTAATTCCAGCAGGAAAAGCATTGTATATAGTAAGACATTTTTCTACCTTTGTTAGTCCACCATGATTCTCACCGAAATGTGAAATGCTTTTCTCCAGATTCCATTGGGTTCTTAATAACAGATTTCAAGTGTTGGCTATAACACTCATGAAATTTATGTAAGTTTGAGGCAAATCCCTTCTCTGAGCTTTAGTTTCCTCTTCTAAGTTGAAAAGAGTTGTACTAGGCAAATTCTGGAGTCTCTCAGCTCTAAATCTTGTGACTTTTGATGGTTTAGGAGTTGGTGACATTCAAGGATGTGTTTGTGGACTTCACTAAGGAGGAGTGGGGCCTCTTGGACCATTCTCAGAAAGAGCTGTACAAGGAGGTCATGCTGGAGAATGTCCACAGCTTGCTGTCCCTGGGTAAGGACCCTTTCCTCTCTTTTCTTGATGTTGTCAGGACAAAATTTTCACAGGTAGCAGAGAATGGATCCATATTCTGGTGCATCTCAGCCTCAGAAGTTTCACTGAGTATAGTCTTCTTCGTGCACCAGCTTTATATCCACTTTTGTCTTGGTTTGTCACATTTGCAGGTTGAATAATTTACTACCAATCAGGTGTCTGACCTTGATGCCATATTCCTCCTCTGTGAAGATGTCTAACAGCTTCACTGAAAATTTTATGCTAAGAAGAATTGGAGGGGTTCTGGCAGTATGTCAGAATAGGACAAGAATTACTTGGATCTCCAAGAATCTCCTTAAAGGAAATAAAAACAAACTGCCTCAAACTACACAGTATAAAATACCTGGGAGTCCAGCTGCCAAAGCAAAAACAGAAACTATGTAAATGAAATTATAAAAACCTCTATATACAAATAAAGTCAGATTTCAATAATTGGAGAAATATTAATTTTTCATGGATAGGCAGGGCTAATATAATAAAAATAACATTTATATATTCAATGCCATTCCACTTAAATTACCAACATTATTTTTTTTACTGGATAAGAAAAAGTAATAAGAAAATTCATTTGGGAAAACAAAAAGTAAAGAATATCAAAGGAAATAATGTAAAAAATGTCAAGGAAGGAGGTTTAGCAGTGCCAGATCTTATGCCGTATTGTAAGGTAGCACTTTGGTATTTGGTAAGAAATAGAAAGATGGATCAATGGAATAGTATATACATACAGCAGCAAATAAACATAATAACCTTGTATTTGAGAAGTATAAAGACTTAATATTTTGGGATAAGAATTCATTATTTGGAAAAAAAGAAAATTGTTAGGAAAACTGTAAAGCAGTGTGTCTGAAACTGTACACGCACACAAACAACCGACACACACCCACGGAAACATATATACCTATTTGGATGTAATGATAGCTAATCCCCGAGGTGAGAGAGAAAAAAAAGAAATTTATACGATAATTCTGTTGTCAATTTGAAAGGAATAGAAAGTTGTTCATAGTAGATTTGCAGTGTCATATACAATCATTTTTTTATGCTACTATGCTGTGGAAATGCTTGTTTCATTCTGTAAATTCAAAAAAAAATTTTTTTTTAAGCAATTTGTCAAAGAGGTGGAAATAGTTTATTTGAGTGGCCTCTGAATTCACATAATATAAACAACATTGAAAACCTGTCATGGGCTATGATGGGAGTGAGGGCAGGTAATTGCTGGAACCTTATTCTCATGGGATTTACAGAAGAGGATATAGAATATCTAAGTAAACCTGTTTTAGAAAAAGAAATTAAACAGGTTATAAATGAGCTTCCTGAGAAAAAAGCATCAGGAGCAGATGGATTTGAAAAAGAATTTTACCAAACACTAAAGATCATCTAATTCCAATATTAAATCAGTGATTTGGGAAAACAGGCAAAGAAGGGGCACTACAAACTCCTTTTACAAAACAAATATGGTATTGATACCCACACCAGGAAGAATAAAAAAGAGAAGGAAAATCATAGACCAATTTCGTCAATGAACATGGATGCAAAAATCCTGAATAAAATACTAGCTAGGGAATTACCACAAAAGATTGTACATTGAGTCCAATTTGGATTCATACAGGGAATGGAGGGATGCTTGACTTACAGAAAATTATTCACATAATTATATCAACAGTACATAACAAGAAATCATATGATTACATCAATAGCTGAAAAATAAGCTTTTGATCCAATACAGCATTCATTTCTATTAAAAATTCTTCAAAGTATATGTATTTATAGATTTTTCCTTCAATTGATAAAAAAAAAATCATTTACCTAAACGCATCAGCAAGCATTATTTGTAATGGGGTTAAGGGAGAAGCCTCCCAGTAGGATCAGGTGTGAAACAAGGATGCCCACTGTCACCTATACTATTCAATGTTGTATTAGAAATACTAAGAATAAAAAGAAGAGAAGAAATAGAAGGAATCAGAATTGGGAACAAGGTAATACAGCTCACTTTTTTGGGTAGATGATATGGTGATATACTTGGAAAATCTCAAAGACTCAATCAAAAAGTTTATTAAAGCAGTTAATAATTTTAGGAAAGCAGGATATAATTTAAACCCGTATAAATCATCAGCATTCTTTTATATCACCATTAAAGCCATGCAGGAAGAGATAATAAGAGATGCCCCAGTGAAAATAACTAGACAGTATATAATTCCTGGGAGTACAGTTGTGAAAAAAAAAACTCAGGGACTGGTAGGAGCTGTAGAATTTTCATTATTTCTTTATTAGGTTTGGCGTTTCCTCATCATTTTCATTAAAGCAATTTGGATATTTACGAGTGTTCTGACCCAGATGAGTAAATGTGATGTTGTCCAATTAATCTCTGAAAGCTTCTCACTTCTGTTCTGCTAGAATGCTGCAAACCCTGTGTTGGCTCACTTTTCTCTCCAAGTCAGTAACAAAATGTTCTCCCATGGAGAATCACTCTTGTCTGTTGACATTAAGTCTGGTAGCCATCTTGCCTTGTGGCTGCTGCTTTTGTTGAATGTGAATGTTGAGCTTGCAGTGAATGAGTCTGATGGGTTCAGCACTCTGGGCTGTATACCTCCTTGGTCACTCTCATAGCCTTTCTGTCTCTTCTCCTTCCTGTGATAGTCTTTTTAATGCCAGTGTTTGTTTCAAGAGTACACAAAGTTTTGTTGCATTTGGATTGGTAATGAGAAGGTATAACAGCAAGGCACTAAACACAATTTTGACAATAATTGTGATTATGTCTATGTAGTTCTGTATAACAAAATATAAGCAACTATCCATCTAGAAGGTCGAAGAAGTAAAACATTAATTCAGACACCAGAGAACGAGATCCCAAAACCAGTAAGTCCAACCCATTCAAGCAGCAAGGAAATTCCCAAACCAGTAAGTCCACTTTAGTATAACAGCAAAGAACTTAAAAATACAATACACAGTATCACAGCATGGAGCCTTGCCATCCCATAACTATCCTCCCTGCTAGGGCCTTCCCACAAACACTCACAAATCCTAGCAGCCTGATTGTCTGTGTCTTCTCCCCCAGTTCTAACTTGCTCTGAGCATTTCCTGCTGCACCCTTTCCCTTTCCTCTCATTCAGCAAGCACCTCCCACCATATGTCACTTAGGTTTCCTCTAAGGGAAGCAGTCATATGGGCCTGTTAATGGGTGGGAAAGATCTTCAAATTTACGTAACCATTACAGAAGGTCATGACCCACATATGTCTCCGTTACCCATTGCTATTGCATATACTTATATGTGTATATGTTTTGGTGTATATATGTTTGATTGTTTGTTTTCTTCAGATTTAGAGACCAACTTTGAAGTAAATAAGGTGACTAGAAATCTTGGAATTTTTATGGAAAAATGTGACCTGCAAAGATTCATGAGCAATGGTGCCTGGGACTTCAAGTGGAGAGAAATCCATGACTTTGATACCAACTTAGATAAAAATCCGAGGAGTGAATATGAATTTGATGAAACTGGAAAGAGATTCAGTCAGTCTTGTATCTCAAATCACCGTAAGAAAATGACCTCAGGGAATGACTGTGTTCAGGACAGTGAATATAGCAAATGCTTTATTGAACATGTAGAACTTTTTCAGTCCCATGAGAAGACTCCTGAAATGCCACTGTATCTAGGTAATCAGTGGGAAATGACCTTGAGCTGGAGTTCAGACCTCATGAGACATCAGAAAAGTGATACTGGAGAAATGTTTTCTGTAAGTGAAAAACATGAGAAGGAATTGAGTCAGAACTCTAAGCTCATTACTCATCACCAAATTCCCATTAGAAAGAAGCCTGAAAAATATAATGAATGGGAAGCAACCTCATCCTATCATTCATCTCTTCCTTGTCAGCCTACATTTCACTCTGGAATGAAAAGTTATGCATGTCCTCAGTGTGGGAAGGCCTTTGGTTGTGACTCAGATCTTGATAGATCTCATAAGATTCATACAGGGGGAAAGTTTTATGAATGTCATGAATGTGGGAAGGCTTTTTGCCACAGATCACTCATTATTCGCCATCAGAGAATCCACACTGGAGAGAAACCTTATGAATGTAATTTATGTGGAAAGGCTTTCACAGACAGGGGCAATCTTACTGCACATCAGAGAATCCACAGTGGAGAGAAACCTTTTGAATGCAATCACTGTGGAAAGACTTTTACACAGAGCTCCAGTCTTGCTGCACATCAGAGAATCCACACTGGAGAGAAACCTTTTGAATGCAATCACTGTGGAAAGACTTTCACACAGAGGGGCAATCTTACTGTACATCAGAGAATCCACACTGGAGAGAAACCTTATATTTGTAATCTATGTGGAAAGAGTTTCACAGAGAAGAGCACTCTTGCTGCACATCAGACAGTCCACACTGGAGAGAAGCCTTATGAATGTAATCAATGTGGAAAGGCTTTCACGAGGAAGGAGAGTCTTGCTGCCCATCAGAGAATCCACAGTGAAGAGAAACCTTTTGAATGTAATCAATGTGGAAAGGCATTCAGAACAAGCTCCCATCTTGCTGTACATCAGAGAATCCACACTGGAGAGAAACCTTATGAATGTAATCAATGTGGAAAGGCTTTCAGAGACAGGACCAGTCTTGCTGTACATCAGAAAATCCACAGTGGAGAGAAACCTTTTGAATGTAGTCAATGTGGAAGGACTTTCATAACACGCTCTCATCTTGTTGGCCATCAGAGAATCCACAGTGGAGAGAGACCTTTTGAATGTAATCTGTGTGGAAAGACTTTCATAGAGAGATACCATCTTGTTGCTCATCAGAGAATCCACACTGGAGAGAGACCTTTTGAATGCAATCAATGTGGAAAGACTTTCACAGACAGGCGCAATCTTGCTGCACATCAGAGAATCCACAGTGGAGAGAAACCTTATGAATGTAATCAGTGTGGAAAGGCTTTCACATATAGGAGCAAACTTGGTGCCCATCAGAGAATCCACACTGGAGAGAAACCTTATGAATGTAATCACTGTGGAAAGGCTTTCACAGACAGGCGCAATCTTGCCACACATCAGAGAATCCACACTCAAGAGAAACCATATGAATGTAATTTATGTGGAAAGGCTTTCATAGACAGAGGCAGTGTTGCTGCCCATCAGAGAATTCACAGTGGAGAGAAACCTTTTGAATGTAATCACTGTGGAAAGGCTTTTACACACAGAGGCAGTCTTTTTGCCCACCAGAAAATCCACACTAGAGAGTAACTTTATAAATGTGGCAAGGCTTTCACAATAAGGCAGAATCTTGCTGCACATCAGAGAATCCAAAGTGGAGAGAAACATTTTGAATGTAATTAGTCTGGAAAGACTTTCAGAAAGACTTCCCATCTTGGTGCACATCAGACAGTCCACACTGATGAGAAACCTTATGAATGAAATCAATGTGGAAGGGCTTTCAAAAAGAGGCAGAGTCTTGCTCCAGGAGGCCAGTGTCAATGGATGGAAGAGGAAATAGGGGGAGAAAGGGGTAATAACACTGGAAAGGTCAGAGAAGGCCAAGTTATGCAGGGTTTTGAATGCCAAACTGAGCATCTTGCATTTGCCCCTGGGAACAGTAGGGAGCCACTGGACTTTACTGAGTAGAGGAGGAAGGTGATATGGTCAGACCTACACTTTAGGAAAATTACTTTGGGGCTGGACTGGAATGGGGAGAGACTTAAGGCAGGCATACCCCCTCCTCAGCAGCTATTGTAATAGTCCAGGTGTGAGGTGATGGTGTTTTGTTGAAAGCTGACTGAGAAACCTTAATGTGGAGTATAAAGGTGAGTGATTCTAATTCATTATTATTTTTAGGAAAGAGGGGGGCCTGGATGAATGGGGAGGGTAACAAGTTACAGGTCTTTCTTTCCTCCCAGGCACAGAAGGATAACAGGTCTCTCTAGGGAGTCCTAGATCTGATTCAGTCTAGCATCGGGGTGGACCAAGCATCAGATCCCCAACCTCAAAGGAAGGAGTGTCTGCTTGGTGATAGCTCTGCATTATTGGGGGATGGGTGGCAGCACTGAACACATTCTAGCTAACTAACCTCAGGTTGAGTAAAGTGATGTTTGGACTTTCAGTCATCCATTCCCCCCCTTCCCCCCCACCCACCCACACACACCTGGACTAATAGGAGGCCAACCAAGCATGGTGGACTCAACTTTCAACTTGCCTGTTGATAAGTTCCCCTGAGATTAATATGTCCATGCACTGGACACAGAGTAAGCATGTTTGATGGAAGGATCCTTCAGTGAGCCAGTCTTGCTTCTAAGATGCCTTTGCTGGTATTCACTGGCTGACATTGCTGTTGTACATCCCCCCCACCCCACCCAAACTAGGTCAAACCAACCTTGCAATCACCTCTTCCTGCCAAATATCCTGTTTCTGTGTTCACCTGATCCTGAGAGAGATTGTCCATCCTTTCCCCCAAAACCTCTCTGTATTACCCCTTTGTGGTTTTCATACATAAATCTAACCTGCCCCTCCTGGACTGTCAGGTTTTTGTATGGTACTAGGGTATGATGTTCTTCCTAATAAAAGTTTTCTATTTCCAACCCAGCTTGGAGATAGAAGAATAGTAACAAACAGAAAAATAACTTCAAATCAGAAAATAGCCTGAACACTTGAATGAGAGGCAGTGTCTTTTAAGACACTGTCTTAAGTCTGTCTTTTAAGAAGGTTTGAGGTGGATGGCCCATGATGGTTTCAAGATGGTTTGTAAGGTGCATGCCTACTGATCATGTTTTTCAGAGTCTAACTTTCTACAATGAAAGAAGACAAACATCTGTAGCATCTTGATGTGGTTATTACAGCACTGATGATATGAGATTACAAAGTAACCTTGGAATGAAGTGTCTACTTTGATGCAGTGTACAAAAAAGAAATCAAGATTTGTGCATAGCTTTGGCCATCCATTGGGAATTCATTTGCACTTGTATGTCCTAGCTCTCTGCCAGTTTGGAAACAATTTGATGTCAGGTTGAGAAAGTGAAAGAATTTATTGCATTTAAAAGTGGACAGAGTTTGATGTAATTATTGCATAAACGCCAAAATCATTGTAAAGTGTACATGTATTGATCATGATAGTTTGGAGTCACTGAAGATACATTTTTAAAAACACATGGGTAATAGCTATCCTAAAGAAGTGATTGCTCGAAAAATCTATTCTACCTCAGGGGAATAGAGACAAGTGTCTGCCAGTCATGTTGTGGTCTCAGATATGTCAAAAATAAGAAAAAAATAAGATTAAAAAGCTTCACCAGGGAAATTTTTATACTTAATGATTTAATAGATAGCCAAATCATATAACATTTCATATATGTATAGTAAATGACAAAATATCAATTCATTTTAATAGAATATG
The DNA here is from genome assembly GCA_028646595.1 of Phalanger gymnotis. Classification (NCBI taxonomy): domain Eukaryota; kingdom Metazoa; phylum Chordata; class Mammalia; order Diprotodontia; family Phalangeridae; genus Phalanger; species Phalanger gymnotis. The sequence continues at coordinate 816,288,172 of CM053622.1, forward strand.
AGAAAAGTTGGATACAATAGTGAATATTCTTGGTGTGTATTATTACATGACAATTCATGTAATTTCTCATTTTCTCTTTCTCATTTTATCAAAAGGAATTTAAAAAGAATAACCATGTGACAGTGCATCAAAACTGATGAGTACGGAAAAGCAGGAAGATTACTTGAGGTTGATAAGACAAAATGTAAAATTAAATAGGTGTTTGAAGAAATTATTGAAGGGGCAGTGGAGAAAGGCCCTCTAGTAATGTGGAAGGAGCCCCCCTATTCACAGGGTTTAAGTCATACTTCCAGCTGCAGGGATTTGGAGATGTTCCAGGGAATCTGGTGATTGCTGCAAGGAAGATAAAGACTTTCTCCTTGTTCCTTTGTTTAAATGATTTTGGATCTGTCACTCTGCCATCCTGAGCTTATGGCCTGAATTGTAAAGTGTCATGAGAATCCTGCCTTGACTGTGTCATAGGTCTGTTGTGAAGATCCAATGTTATTGTACATGAAATCATTGTGGAAAAGCCTTTTGTTGGAAATCAGATTTTGTTAGGCATAAGAGCATTCATACTGGAGAGAAGCTATGTGGGAAGGATTTCTGCTACAGATCAATCCTTATTGGCCATCAGACAATTCACACTGGAGATAAACCTTGTGAAATAATGACTGTGCAAAGGCCTTCAGATGAAACTTTTTTCAAGTTTTCAAATTTAATTTTTCCCAATTATATATAAGAACAATTTTTAACATTCACTGAATAAAAACAAACTCAGTTCCCTTCACTCTTAATGCAGCTCTACACTTGAAAAACAGCACATCCATACTGGAGAGAAACCTTGTGAATGTAATCAACATGGAAAAACTTTGCAATGGAATAAATAATTTGTAGAACATTAGAGAATTCATACTGGAATGAAACCTTATGAATGTAATGAATATGAAAAGACTTTCCAATGGAATTCCTGTCTTATTGCCCATTGATAAGAATCCCTGCTGGAGAGAAAACTTAGGAACGTGATCAGTGCGAAGTTTTCTTATTTAATTCCAATCTTGATGAACACCAGAGAAGCCTTATAAATATGATCAATGTGGAAAGTCTTTCACACATAGCTTCCATCTTGCTGAACATCAAAAAAGTCACAACGCAAACTATGAATGTGGCAGAGTTTTTACTTATCATTGTAACTTTATTGGACGAGAGAATCCACACTGGAGATAAACTTGAGGAATATAATCAATGTTGTAAAGCCTTTCATGCAGGTCATCCCTTATTTCCCATCAGAGAATTCATTCTAGATAGAAATCTTATCACTGTCATGAATAAAAAAAGGCATTCAAATAGACTACAGAACTTTTTCAGCAGTAAAAAAATCATTCTGAGAAACTATATGGGAGTCTTTGTTGGAAGGACTTCAGCCTCTTTACATCAGAGGATTCATATTGCAGAGAAGACTGATCAGTGTTCTCAAAGAGAACATGCTTTTCTCTGGAAGAGCAAGATCACTAGACAACAGAACATTCATATTGGAATGAAGGCTTATAAAAGCCGTAATTGTGGAAAGGGCTTCTTTCACCTTGAGTTAAAGACAAGACTTTTAGATCTGATTGACAAGGGAACACCTCTTGATGGAGCACACATTTCATTAGATCTTCCAATATGATCCCTCTTTAGACATTCTGGATTTTATACCGTGCACAAAGTCATATAAATGAAATGAATATTTTCTCAAAAATCGTGTTTATCATTACTCCTCAATACTTCATGGCATTCGTATACTGTACCTTCTTCAGCAATTCCCTGAATAATTGATACTCATTTTGTATCCTGTTGTTTACTGGCACAAAAATTTCCCATGTAAATATCTGTTGAGCTTCTGTTTCTGTAATGCATTAAGCAGTTAGGTAACAGAGGGAATAGAGTGCTGTGTTTGCAGCCGCAAGTCTTGAGTTCAGATTTAGTCCCTGAACGTTAGTAGCTGAATGACACTCAGCAAGTCACCCTTTTCCTGCCTGAGTTTCCCTATCTGTAGAATGGGGATAATAATAGCACCGATCTCCCAGTTTGTCAAACACTCTGCAAGACTTTAAATCACTATGGAAATGTTAACTTTTTCAATGATTATCTTTTCCTGGGTCCTAAGTCTTATAGTAAGTTCACACATGGCTTAGATATGGAAGGTCACCTCAAAAACCATTTTTTCTGACCTAAACACAGTAGTCATTTTTCTACCTTGTATTTGTTTCTCCTCGCTTATTTCTGTGTTTCTGGGCACCAAGTTGGACACATATACAAGTGGTCAGAAGAGTTGCCATTTCTGTAGTGTTCTCCTTTGGGGGTCACAACTGCCTTGAGAAGAAAGTACTACAGGGATTGTTGGCCTCATTTTACAGAACAGGAAACTGAGGCTCATTGAGGCGATGGTCACACATTCAGGTCACCTTGGCCTCATTTTACAGAACAGGAAACTGAGGCTCATTGAGGTAATGGTCACACATTCAGCTTGGGAGGCAGAAATGGAAGTCTGCTCTTTTTGAGCCCAGTTGCAGCATTTTCCCCTCTCAGATCGTCTTTAGAGTTTATAGAAGCAATGTGGTATAGGATGCGACAGCTTTAGATCTATAATAAGAAGGCCTGAGTTCCAGTCCTGACCCGTGGCAGGTAACAAGCCGAGTGCCAATTTCATTATCTGTAAAATGGGAAGAGTGACATGTACAGCCCTGACCTCAGAGGGTTGCTGTGAAGAAAGTGAGAAACTGTCAAGTTAGGGCTGGAAATGCCATGCTCCTCACCCCTCTCCAGCTCTCTCTTGTTCATTGTCTTCACTTTTCCAGTGGAAACTTGGAGACCATAGACTGGCTTTTTCTTTGTGTTGGTATCCTGACCCTTTGTCCACCCACTCTTTGACACACAGGAAGGGCCTAATAAACGCTTCTGACCTGAGGACATAGGAATTATCAAGTGTGACTAGAAACTGTTCCTTTGCACCTCTCCCCTCCACATTCATCTTTTCCAAGGATGTCTTCCTCACTTAGGTTCATGGCTCAGTGTCCCCTTCTGGTGATGGGTAAGGTAGGGAGCTAAGAGTGAATGTCTTTCTTGTTGTGCTAGGATATGCAGTCCCTACATGCTGTACATTTTATGTTCCATATTCTTCTCCCTTACCTTAAAGGGAAAACAGAATGAATAGGGGATAGTTATCCTTTGCTCTGCCTACTTTCTCTGTCAGCCTCATAGTACCCCACGTTTTTCTGCGTATAGCCACATGATTCCCACAAGACCCTCCTGTCAGACTTTCCCACCCCAACCACCTGCACATCTGCCTGCCCACTCTCGAGCCTCCCAAAGCTGCACCCCCCACCCCTGCCTTAAGGTGGTAGGGCCTCCAGCACCCATTTGGAAGCTGACAGTGTCCCCAGCTAGGGTTTTTGTTACTATCACCTCCACTTGGAACTCAGTGAATTTTCCCATAAGAAAAGACAAGATGGGAGGCACAGGGGGCAGAGTGCTGGGTCTGGACTCAGGAAGATCCAGGTTCAAATCCTGCTTGAGACATTTACTCATTGGGTGACCCTAGGCAAGGCACTGAACCTCTTTGTGCCTCAATTTTCTCATCTGCAAAATGAGAACTATAACAACCCCTCCCTCCCAGGGGTGGTTTAAGCATCATATGAGAACATATTTGTGAATCACTTTGTAAACTTTAAGGTAACATATAAATGCTGGTATAATATTATGATTCAGCAGTGCTATGAGTTAATTTTCACTGGCCTGTGTAACAGTAAGGCAATAATAAAAATGTAGATAATACTTGTCAAAATGCCTATGTAGTTCTCTATGGCAAAGTATATGAGACTCTCCACATAGAAGGTAGAAGAAATAAACCATTTATTCAGACACCAGAGAGCCATATCCCACAAGGCATTTACCTAATCTACCAGAGCAGTAAAACATTCCATATATAATATCACAATGTGGAACTTGGCCATCCCAAAACCTCTTAGACCCGCTGCTGGGGTCTTCTCCAAACACCAACAGTACAGGTAAGTCAGCCTGTTTGGTTCTAACAATCAGGATGGCAGCCATTAGCAGCCATAACTGTTCTCTCTCTCTCCCTCCCCCCCCACCCCCAGCAACATAACTTCCTTTTCCTCTGAGGATGCTCCTCTCACCACATGTTACTTAGGCTTCCTGTGACATAAGCAGGTTACATGGCCTATTAATAGGTGGGAAAGATAAATCTAAATTGCTACTACTTTTGGCCCCCAGATCTTTCATATCCATTACATAGGGCAATGGGAATTCTGGGATAACTAGTGTCAACAGAAGTTTAAATAACAATATAACAGGGATAAAACAAGATAAGGATATAAAACAATGTTATTCCCCCCTTGAACAAATGGAGCTCAAAATCTTGGGGTAAGGGGTGAAGGTCTCATCCTCCAAAGCTCTTTCCTGTTAAAATTGGTGTAGAGCTGTCCCTGCCCCAAGCAATTTAGAGTCCTAATTGAGAGGTCAGTTCTTTAGCAAGCTGGCATCTGAAACTTAGTTGAGGCAAGGTCCAGGGATGATACATCACAATCATGGACAGGTCCATAAATGACATATCACAGTTGTGGATAGGTCCAGAGGTGACATCTGGCTTAAGTGATCAGGCATCTGCAGGTGGATGCTACTAAACCTACAGAAAACAAGTCTCACAAACCAATTTAGAAGACAAAAACCAAAAAGAAACACTCATGGCCTCAGTCACGATTGAATACATGAGTCAAGGGTACAATTTCGTAATTATTTCCTCCTAGGTAGACTACTGTTACGGTATTGTCTTTCCCATGTGCTATAATTTCTGCAGCCTTTGGAACATCGTCTGTCTTCTGTTTTACCCATATTTTATCTCCCAATTTCATTCTGTCAGTAGAACCAAATCCTTCCTTTCCTCTAATAGTTATTTTGGAATGAGGGTCAGTTTTCACAAGAGGTATGGTTTCATAAGGAATAATAATTGAACTATTCTATCATTTTTACACAACTGTATAGGTTCTTCACCTAAATTCTGGAGGGTCACAATAATTTCTCCTTGATAAGTAGCATCTATCACACCAGCCAATATATGTATTCCCTGAGCTGCTAATCCTGGTTTAGGTAATATCCGTCCAAAATGATTTTCAGGGATTCTCATACATATTCCAGTAGAGACTTTTCTTATCTCTTTTCTAAGCAACCAAAAGTTCTCTAAACAGTGTAAATCATACCCTGCCAAACCAGGTATTCCTGGGTATGGTGGTGGGACATCTTCCCTCACAGTCCAACACTCAATATTTTGGATCTTATGTGTTTGATGTTTTCTAATTTGCAGATTTGGGGTCATCATTCTGGGTAGACATGTACTTCCTCCTAATGTCTATTATTCAAATTACGTAAAGCAGTGAACAAATTATCCTTCCAATGTTGATATGAATTATTAGAACTTAACTTTCTTAACTGTTCTTTCAACAATCCATTCATTCTTTCTATCAACCCAGATGCTTATGGATAATAGGGAATATGATATATCCACTCCATACTGTTCAATACACAGTATCTCTTCATCTCATTATCTTTGAAATATGATCCATTGTCACTTTGAATCTGCATTGGGGTTCTATAATATAGACTTATAACATCTAGGGTTTTACAGGTGTTTTCCCTTGCTATTTCTCTAGTTACTACCCAAGGAACAGTTTATTACTTTTCCAACTGACATATATGACACTCCTCTGTTACTTGCTTTAACAATGAGTAAGAGATACTAATACCTCAACCTTGTGCCTATCAGTGTGTGGATGGACCCCTAAATGGCCAGCTGTGTGGTGGACCCATGTTGCTAGTACCTGATCATCAACTGCTATCAGAGTATATTCAGTAGGAAACTTTGCTAGTTGATTAGCATGCACATGGTAGTCACGTTTTGGCATAGTGAGGGGCACGTGAGTGCCTACATGAAAAACTCAAAGACATGTGCCATATATCTTCCCATAATTCTTTGCCCCAAACTTCTTTACCATGAATTTCCCAATTTTGATTTTTCCACATTGGCATCCATGTAGCCAACCCATTAGCTACTGTCCACGAGTCAGTGAATATATGACACTGTTCTCCTTTCTCTGTTTTAATAGTTTGATGTACTGCCATAAGTTCAGCATATCGACTACTTCCACCATCCCAATACTTTCCAAAGTTCTCTTAGTACATGGGCTATAGGCTACTGCTTTCCAATGTCTCCTGTGTCCCAAATATTTTGCTGTCCCATCAGTAAACCATGCACGTTTCTTCTGTTCTTCAGTCAGTCCATCATATCTGTCATTCCATTTACCAAGGATTGTACCAACTGTTGCCTTGGTTCAAACAGTTTGTCATTTCCATCAATGTCTATATTTGCTATAGATTAATGTAGAGCAGAAACTACCGTTTTGCCTGTTGTTGATCTATTCTGAATATACCATTTCCATTTCATTATGCTAGCCTCTTGAGCATGTCCAATTCTGTGAAATGCTGGGGAACTCATTACCCAAGTCATAATAGGGATTCCAGGCCTTAATATCACTTCATGGCCCAGAGTCAGTTGTTTAGTCTCTACCAAAGCCCAATATGCAGCTAACAACGCTTTTCAAATGGTGTATGTTGGATTCCAGATAAAGGTGGTTTCCTTGATCAAAATCCTAAGGGTACATTTTGGCTTTGTTGTTTCTGCCATAAACTCCAATGTGCATAGTCACTTTGTCCTGTCACTTGGGATTCCACGGGTCCACTTTTCATAGGCCATAAATCCAGAGCCAATTGTATAGCGGCTTTAGCTTCTTCAAATGCTTTAGCCTGTTCAAGTCCCAAATCAAAGTCATATTTTTTCCTGGTAACTTTATATAAGGGTTTCAAAATCTATCCAAGATGTTGAATGTAGTGCTGCCAATATCCAAACAGTCCTATGAACTTTTGGGCCTCTTTCTTATTGGTGTGGATAGGAAAATCTTGAATCTTCTGTCAAGCTTGTGGGAGAATTTCTCACAGTCCTTTATTCCATTGTATACCTAAAAACTTTACAGTTTGAGCTGCTCTTTGAATCTTTGCAGGGTTAATTTCCCATTCTTTAATTTCATATGCTCAATTAAAAGTATCAAACTTTTCTCCACTTCTTTTACATTTTCTCCCTGTATCAAAATATCATCTATGTAGTGGATAAGCTGTACACCAGGTAACTTTAATTCATCCAAATGTTCAGCCACAATCCTATGTCAAATAGTTGGGCTATGCAGCTATCCTTGTGTCAACCAGGTAAAAGCATATTGTTGGTCCTGCCATGTGAAAGCAAAGATTGCTACTGAATGTATTGTCCCTACTCCAACTCCAACTGATGACCCAGCCTTAGCAAGATGGGTCCACCAGACTGCCAGCCATTTAGGGGTCCAGGCCACCCATCGATGGGCACAGGATCGAGGTATCAGTATCTCTCATGCATTGTTAAAACAAATAACAGAGGAGTGTTGTATCTGCCAATTAGAAAAAGAAGGAACTCTTCCTAGGATAGTAACTGGAGAAATAGCGAGGGGAAAAATTCCAGCCCAAATTTGGCAGATAGATTATATTGGCCCACTACCCCAGGATAAAGGATGTAAATATGTACGTACGTGTGTTGACACCTATTCAGGTGTACTAGTGGCTTGTCCTTATAAGGACACAACTCAGAAAAACACCTGTAAAACCCTAGATATT
>CM053622.1:816296402-816327807 GCA_028646595.1 Phalanger gymnotis
AATGGATACAAAGATCTAGGGGTGGACATTGAATTGTTAGCAAGTATTTTGGGACTGATTGATTTGAAGAGATTATCTTGCTGGGACCTAGGGGTGGGTCATGTTTGTATTGTAAACAAATATTTGAGATATTCTCTATGTAATGTCACTGAATGATATGTTTTGCTTTGTTGTGAATGATATGTTTTAGTTTCCTTCGTAATTGGGTCAATGTATGTTCTAGGATACATGGCTGATTAAATTATGTATCCTAGAACAAGGGGTGGAGTGTGTTGTTAAGCAAAATTGTCTCCTTAGTATGGCTTTTGTTTCTTTTGAGTGGAAGTACTTTCAGCTGTTAAGTGCTAAGCCCCAGGCCCAAAGCCCTATCAGGTGTGAAACCTGTGTGGGTGTAGATTAATGACTTAAGAGGGGCCAAGTCGGGAACCAATGGTCTCTGGTCGTTGAGGTGGGGCTTGAGAACGCCAGAGGCTAGGCTGGGAGGAAAGGTGAGCCAAGAGACAGTTTCGAAGCCGGAAGCTGCAGAAGCCAGAAGCTGCGAAAGCAGGGCTTACCCGTGTGTAGGCCCAGGAGTGCGAGCAGGAACTTGAGGCCAGTAAAAATGATTTGGCTAAATACTATCTTGTTTTTCTGTGGCCTCCTGGTTACTCTTGTGAGGTGGGCTTTCTGGGCCTGGAGTCTTTTTATCAAGATGTCAGAATGGGGAGGCTGGTACAGATCAGCTGCGGTGGGGCCTAAATAAATTTCTTGTTGTTTTCTCCTTAGAGAACCTCTCATACCTTGCGATTTCGAACCATTCAAACATATACATGATTATATTTGAGATTATAAATTCGGCCTTCCTTCTACAGTAATCCTCTCTATTTCTTTGAGCTGGGGCTCAGCCTATTCCTTAGTATCCTTGAAGTTGTGACTCACTTGGATACAAGGGCTCAAGATCTGTAGAATTTGTAGGGGCAGTTCTTACTTCTCTATTCTGTTTGCTATTAAGCCCATCTAGGTACATTTTGTATAGCTCATCAGTTGGAATACCATCTATTCTTCTAAAATCTACCCCTGCTTTCAACAGAGCAGTAACCATCCCTTTTCTTGTCATTCTATTCTGATGTTGACTCTGCTGACCATTTACCTTTCTCTCCTGAGGAAATTTATTATTTCCCCAGTCTCTTTCACTTAACTGTGAAGTCTTATCTGGCACCTCTGAAAGAGGGTTCCCTACTTCTGCAATCGGCAGAGTCAGAATCACATGTTTATAAATGGGGGGGCGGTGCCATCTTAATGATCAAATTCCTATGAGAGACTCCCATGGGAGTTTCATAATAAACCTCGGCATTCCTCAACATAATAGTGGTCTTCATTACCTCCTCCTTTAACTTTCTCATACAGTCCCTAATAGAATACCAAGGTCTATGTGCTGTAGGATACATTTTATCAGCAGGATATTCCTCTTTACAGCCTATTGCAGCCAAAGCCGACAAATTAGTTGTTTGGTTACCCCTTTGTGAATGATAATTTCTAAAAGATTGCTCTATAGAAGAATTCTGACTAATACTTATGAAACTCATACAAGCCACAGAATCTACAGACATTCCTGCAGCCCCTTCATCATTGATTTTCACCATCAAAGATATTAACAGTTCTCCCATTCTCTGGGTGAACTTACTCAATATATCTGTGATTTCCTGCTGTATAAAATCTCCCAAAATCTCCCTGAAGACAGTATTATGATCCTTTGTTCCTTGCCTTCTTTGCTGTAAGGAGCGCACTTCTCTTTGAGAAGTCTGGTGTGATACTGTAACACTCAATGGTGGCTCAGAAGTAGCATCATAAAATGTATCATCTTGTGCCCGAGGTTCTGACATTGTATCCCCCTGTCTAGATTATCTCCCCCTGTTACTATGGTAACCAGACTGACCGATACACTCGACCTGGGCTGAACTCTTGACCTCCTTGGTTCCTCTGCCTTGTAGCTGAATTTACAACAGAAGTAGTAGGTTCCTGCTGTTCTACCAGCTGTGGTATAGGCTGAGTCTGAGTTCTCTCTCGTAATAGTCTGTCCCTACTTTCACATACAGTACGATATGCTGTGCATAAAATCCAGCCTTGGCACTTCTGTTCCTGGCTCAACAGTAACTTCTCTGAGGCATTGCTCCAAATCTCTAGGTCCTCCACTGTACAGCCTCTGCTTCCAGTCTTCACAGAGACCAGTGCCCTAAGACCATTCTCTTGCTAGGGAGCAATAATATATCCCATCCTGGGATAACCATTTCTTCCTCGAAAGCCCTTCTGTCTCTACAGATCTCATACCCTGCAATCCCATCCTCCTAGTCACCAAATGTAACAGTAAGTCAATAACAATGTAGATGATAATTGTCAAAATGTCTATGTGGTCTCTATCACAAAGTATACGAGACTCTCCACATAGAAGGCAGAAGTAAACCATTTATTCAGACACCAGAGAACCATATCCCACAAGCCATTTACCCAATCTATCAGAGCGTAAAACATTCCATACATAATATCACAACATGGAGCTCTGCCATCCTAAAACCTCTACAACCCCCTGCTGGGATCTTCTGCAAACATGAACTCACAGTACAGCTAAGTCAGCCTGTTCAGTTCTAACAATCAAGATAGCAGCCACTAGCAGCCTCTCTCTCAGCACTTCCTGTGACATAACTTCCTTTTCCTATCAGGAAGCTCCTCCTGCCACATTACTTAGACTTCCTGTGACATAAGCAGGTCACACGTCCTATTAATGGGTGAGAACGATCTTCAAATCTAAATTGCTACTACAGCTTGCAACATCATCGCCTAGTTATTATAGTGTCATACTTGGAAGTCAGGAGTGGGTCCTAATTCCACTCTGGACACTAAGGCAAATAACTGCCCTGAGCCTGTTTCCCCAACTGTAGAGTAACAGCCCCTCCCTTGTAAGATTGTTGTGAGGATCCTAAGATAATGTATCAAAAGTTGTTTGCCAGCCTTAAAGTGCCATAAATGTGATTATTTTTGTTTTGTATAATAGTGGTTTTTGTCATTGCAAAACATGAATTTTAGCCTACATCCTTTAGTAAGGAAGCCGGCAAGCCTTGTGTTATAACAAATATTTTAAAAGGGAAAGGAAACAGAGGTTCCACCAAACCAGTCGACACAGTGCCTTTGCAGAATCACCCTGGTGGGAGGACGAAATCTCCATACAGGTCCTTTTGAGCAGGGTTCAAGTGTCTCCATTCTTTCAATTTAATATCCAAAGCAACATCCATGAATGTCAATGGATGTTGACAGTCTTGCTCAGTCAGGGTCCATAACTTGTTTTGCTGGGTGCATAGAGGTCTTCTCAAAGCATTACTAGTTTGTACTAGTCCATGTTCAATATGTGTGGCCAGTGATTCCTGCCAGTAATCATTGTGGGAGAAGGAGGAGGAGGACAAGGGAATGACTTGATCAGAACGAGAAGGAAATGGAGGTTATTTGCAGGTGAAGACTCCAGTCGAGAGACACCAGTTAGAAAAGAAGGCAACTGAGAGAGAAATATGAAATTAAAAAGTAAATAAGTTATCCAAATCTCGAGATCAGGGGTCAGTGACTCTTCCCAGATCTGGATGGTGATAGACTCATACTATTTGTTCTCTCTGTTTGTTTTGTTTCTTCTTTCTTGTGGTTGCTCCCATTGGTTATAATTCTTCTTTACCACACTACTAATATGAAAATGTTTAATAGGAATATATCAGATTGTATCCTGTCTTGGAGAGTGGGGGAGAAAATTTGAAAGTCAAAATTTATGAAAGTGAATGCTACAAACTAAAAATAATAATTTTAAAAAAAAAAGAATGAAGGGAAAAAAAAAAGAAAATGTGCCCTAAAAACTGCCTGTTTACTCAACTCTGGCCTGATTACTGGGGCAGGCATGGAATCCCATTCTGTGGTCAAAACACACAAAACAATGTACAATAACATCTGTTAATAAGATTCCAATGACCATCAGTACACGGAATGTGTGCACTCTTATAGACAACACAAAATCCAGTAGACCAGACAAATGCAATTAAAGTTTGTGGATGCCCCATCACAGCAAACACTGACATCGAAAAGACACATGCAAAGCCAAATCTGTGTGACAAAAAAGCCAAACAAACAAAAAAAATCCCACAAGCCTTACCAAAGTGATCCAGCTCAACAAAAGCATTCCTCACAATGAAAAGATGAGCTTGATCAGAGGCTGCGGCCTGTAATGGAGCTACGGTTGGGAGCACTAAACCTGTCAGTCAAGTGAGCTGAGACTTCTAGGAAAGAAAAAGCCAGCGGCATCTGTCCCTTCTCCCTGTACTGAAGAGTTCAAGGCTTCACCCTGCCTCCACCTCTTACACACTTCTGACACCAGTGTTAGGATTTTTACTGAGTCAGGCTCTAACCTGAGAATGCTCCGAGCAGAACAAAGGAGGCCTAGATAATGCGGTGCCAGTAATCAAGTAGTTCAGTTTCAGAGTGAGGACTGTTTTCTTAGCAGAAATAAAAGCGCAGGTTACATACTTAAGTCACAATTGGGGAAGGAGGAGAGAAGTTGCAGTACAAAAAATCGTTTAGGGATTTCCCATGACAAATCAGTAAGTCCCACAATAGAACAATTGTAAAGTCAAGTCTGTGGGGGCTCTGACCACCTCCCCTAAAGTACAGAATCAGAGTTCTGGGACAGGAACAGGCTCTACAATCTTTGTGTAGTCAGAGTTTTGATTAATCAGTTCAAGCGCATCATGAGCTCTGATTCCCAAACCGGAGATGCAGATCTTGAGAAAACAAGATTATTATAGTGATTACATATATCATATCGATAAATAAAAAATTGTAATTTCCTTACAAAGGTTGTTGTATTCTATCAACCAGGTAAAGCCCATCCCTTAAAAATGCAGAGCAGTCCAAGCTGGGTTGAAAGCAGAAAAGTTTTATTAGGAAGAAAATCAAACACTAGTGCTGTATAAGAACCTAACAGCCCAAGACGGGCAGGGGAGATTTATGCATGAAAACCACAAAAAAGAAGTACAGAGAGGTGTTGGGGAAAAGGATGGAGAATCTTTCCAAAGATCAGGAGGACACAGAAGGGGTTGTTCAGCAGGAACAGTTGACTGTAAGGCTTGTTTGGCCTACTTTGGGTGGGTGGGGGGGGGGTGGCGGGGGGTACAACAGCAAGGTCAGTCAGTTAACACCAGCAAAGGTATCTACGAGTGGGCAAGACTCTGGCTCACTGCAGGCTCCTTCCATCAAACATGCTTACTCTGTATCCAGTGCATGTGCCTAGTAAGGTAACTCGTGGAAGATGGACATATTAAACTCAGGGGAAGTTCTCAGCAGGCAACTTCAAACTTGATTCCACCCTGCTTGGTTGGCCTCCTCTTAGTCCCGGTGTGGGAGAGATAAGTGGGGGCAGGGTTGAAAGTCCAAAGGTCATTTTACCCAGCCTGAGTTAGGTGGCTGGTGTTCAGTGCTGCCAGCTCTGTCCCAATAATGCAGAGAAGTCTCCAAGCAGACACTCCTTCCTTTGAGCTTGGGGATCTGAATCCCCATCCACCAGTGATGCCAGACGGAATCAAGATTGAGGACTTCCCAGAGAGATCTGAGTTATTCTTCTGTGCTTGGGAGTAAACAAAGACCTGTATCCTCCTCTACTCCCCACTAACCCAGGCTCTCTTCTTCCCTACAAAATAATAATGAATTAGAATCATTCACCTCTATACTCCATTTTAAGGTTTCCCAATCAGCTTTCAACAAAACACCATCCCCTCACACCTGGACTATCATGATAGCTGCTTGGGGAGGGGATCTGTCTGCCTCAAGTGTCTCCCCATTCCAGTCCAGTCCCAAAGTCATTTTCCTACAGTGCAGGTCTGACCTTGTCACTTCCCTCCTCCACTCAGTAAAGACCAGTGGCTCCCTACTGTTTCCAGGAGCAAATGCAAAATGCTCAGTTTGGCATTCAAAACCCTGCATAACTTGGCCCTCTCTGACCTTTCCAGTGTTCTTACACCTTTCTCCCCCTATTTCCTCTTCCATCCAGTGACACTGGCCTCCTGGAGCAAGACTCTGCCTCCTTTTGAAAGCCTTTCCACACTGATTTCATTCATAATGTTTCTCATCAGTGTGGACTCTCTGATGTGCAAGATGGGAGCTCTTTTTGAAAGTTGTTCCACACTGATTACTATTACAGTAATTAAGGTGGGACCTTTTTTACCCTTTTGGAGCACTTATTCAATCAAGTGCCCTTGATGTGTCTAGCCTTTGTTTCTTTGATTAAGTCAGGAGTTATTGATGACCTGTTTAACTCAAGGGAAAGCCTAATTTGCATTGCTTTGAGTTGTATGTTTGTGACACCAGAAGCTTTTAGGTCAAGTGGGTTTGAGTCACATGTTGTGATGCCCTTTGACTCTAAAAAGGGTATATAAACTCAGAGGTTACCGTTTTGTCTGGGGCTCTGACTCGCTGAAGGAGTGGTTGGTGTGGAGGGTTCTGGGTAGCCGCTGTATCTCCCTGGCTTTGGAAAAACCCAGATGTTGGTTTTGGGGCTCACTCATGGAAGGAGTATGGAGACTGAGCAAGCCAGTGTAACTGCCCCCTGGCTTTTCTAACCCAGACCCATTGATTCTTCTCTGGTAACTATGAACTGTGATTTGACAACCTGACAAGGTCTGCCTGTTTACATAATGCAGGTTTGCAACTTATTTGAATTTGCTCTGAAGTTCAGGGTGCTGGCTTTTTCCCTGAACTAAGTGAATGATACATATAGATGTTTGATTAAAGTGAGACTGTTAACCCCTTAAAGTTGCTTTCCTTAGTAAAGCAGATTAAAGAACCTGTGCCAGCAGCTCTTGTTGCTTGTCTTGGGTCTTACACCACAAAAACAGCTGCTGCTAGCCAAATTGTTGTTACAGTTACATTCAAAAGGTTTTTCTCCACTGTGTATTATCTGATGTGCAGCAAGACTCTGCCTGGTTGTGAAAGCCTTTCCATATTCATAAAGCTAATCTCCAGTGTGGATTCTCTGATGTGCAGTAAGATGGCCCCTCTGTGTGAAAGCCTTTCCACAGTGATTGCACTCAAAAGGTTTCTCTCCAGTGTGGATTCTCTGATGGGCAGTAAGACTGCCCCTGTCTTTTAAAGCCTTTCCACATAAATTACATTCATAAGGTTTCTCTCCAGTGTGGATTCTCTGATGCGCAGTAAGATTGCCCCTCTGTGTGAAAGCCTTTCCACAGTGATTGCATTTAAAAGGTTTCTCACCAGTGTGGATTCTCTGATGGGCAGCAAGACTGCCCCTGTCTTTGAAAGCCTTTCCACATAAATTACATTCATAAGGTTTCTCTCCAGTGTGGATTCTCTGATGGGCAGCAAGATTTCCCTTGTATCTGAAAGCCTTTCCACAGTGATTACATTCATAAGGTTTTTCTCCAGTATGGATTCTCTGATGGGCACCCAGTTTGTTCCTGTTTGTGAAAGCCTTTCCGCAGTGATTACACTCAAAAGGTCTCTCTCCACTGTGGATTCTCTGATGTGCAGCAAGATGGTACCTCTCTATGAAAGTCTTTCCACACTGATTACATTCAAAAGGTCTCTCTCCACTGTGGATTCTCTGATGAGCAACAAGATGGGAGGTCATTCTGAAACTCTTTCCACATTGATTACATTCAAAAGCTTTCTCTCCACTGTGAATTTTCTGATGCACAGCAAGACTGGCCCTGTCTCTGAAAGCCTTTCCACACTGATTACATTCATGAGGTTTCTCTCCAGTGTGGATTCTCTTATGTACAGCAAGAGGGGAACTCTCTGTGAAAGCCTTTCCACAGTGATTACATTGATAAGGTTTCTCTCCAGTGTGAATTCTGTGATGTCTAGCAAGCTGGGAGCTTGTCCTGAAAGTCTTTCCACACTGATTACATTGGAAAGGTTTCTCTCCACTGTGGATTCTCTGATGGGCAGAAAGACTCTCATTCCTTGTGAAAGCCTTTCCGCACTGATTACATTCATAAGGCTTCTCTCCAGTGTGGACTGTCTGATGTGCAGCAAGAGTGCCACTGTCTATGAAAGCCTTTCCACAGTGATTACATTCATAAGGTTTCTCTCCAGTGTGGATTCTCTGATGGGCAGAAAGGCTGCAACTGTGTGTGAAAGTCTTTCCACAGTGATTGCATTCAAAAGGTTTCTCTCCACTGTGGATTCTCTGATGGGCAGCAAGCCTGCCCCTGTCATTGAAAGCCTTTCCACACAGGTTACATTCATAAGGCTTCTCTCCAGTGTGGATTCTCTGATGTGCAGCAAGATTGCCAATGTTTGTGAAAGCCTTTCCACAGTGATTACATTCATAAGGTTTCTCTCCACTGTGGATCCTCTGATGTGCAGCAAGACTGGAGCTCTGTGTGAAGGTCTTTCCACACTGATTACATTCATAAGGTTTCTCTCCAGTGTGAATTCTCTGATGTACTGTAAGATTGCCCTTGTCTGAGAAAGACTTTCCACAATAATGACATTCATAAGGCTTCTCTCCAGTATGGACTCTCTGATGTGCAGCTAGACTGGAGTTCTGTGTAAAAGCTTTTCCACATTGACTGCATTCAAAAAGTTTCTCGCCAGTATGGATTCTCTGATGGCGAACAATGAGTGATCTATGGCAAAAAGTTTTCCCACATTCTTGGCATTCATAAACCTTCCCCCTGGTATGAATCTTATGGGATCTATCAAGATCTGAGTGCCAACCAAAGGCCTTCCGAAGCTGAGGAATTCCAGCGTGAAGTCTAGGAAGAGATGAGTGATGGGATGAGGTTGCTTCCCATTCATTATATTTATCAGGCTCTTTTTCAATGGGAATTTGCTGATGAGTAATGAGCTTAGAGGTCTGAATTAAGGCCTTCCCACCTTTATTACTTACACAAAGCCTATCTCCAGTATCACTTTTCTGATGTCTGAGGTCTGAACTCCAGCTCAAGGCCATTTCCCCTTCATTACCTGGATACACGAGCATTTCAGGAGCCTTATCGTGGGACTGAAAAAGCTCTACTTCTTCAGTAAAGCATTTGCTATATTCACTATCCGGAAGACTGTCATTCCCTGAGATCATTTTCTTACACTGATTTAGGATACAAGACTGACTGAATCTCTTTCCGATTTCATCAAATTCATATTCACTCTTTGGATTTTTATCTAAGTTGATATCAGAGTCATGGATTTCTTTCCATTTGAAGTCCCAAGCACCATCACTTATGAATCTTTGCAGGTCACATTTTTCCCGAAAAATTCCAAGATTTCTAGTCACCTCATTTGCTTCAAAGTTGGTCTCTAAATCTGAAGAAAACAAACAAACATATATACGCCTAAAGATATGCACATATAAGTATATGCAATAGCAATGGGTACTGGAGATTTATGTGCCTCAGGACCTTCTGTAATGGTAATTTAAATTTGAATATCTTTCCCACCCATTAATAGGGCCATATTACTCACTTATGTCACAGGAAGCCTAAGTCACATCTGGAGGGAGGAGCTTGCTGAATGAAACAGGAAAGGGTGGAGCAGGAAATGCTCAGAGCAACTTAGAACTGGGGGAGGAGAGGAAGATTTGTGAGTGTTAATGGGAAGGCCCCAGCAGGGGGGAAGGTTATGGGATAGTGTGGCTCCATGCTGTAATATTGTGTTTTAAGTTCTTTGCTGTTATAATAAAGTGGATTTACGGGTTTGGGGATTTGCTTGCTGCTTGGATAGGTTGGACTTATTGGTTTTGGGATCTAGTTCTTTGGTGCCTGAATAAGTATTTTATTTCTTCTACCTTCTAGATGGAGAGTCTCTTATATTTTGCGATACTGAACTACATAGACATATTTACAATTATTGTCAATATTGTGATTACTGCCTTGTTGATATAGCTGGCATGATGAAAAGGATTACAAGGTATAAAATCTCTATTTCAGAGGCAGAATTGATTTAGAGGAAGAAATGGCTATCCCAGGATGGGAGGCTGTACCTTATTCCTCCCTAGCAAGGGAACAGGATAAAGGAGCAGGACTCCGAAAGTTGGAAATAGGCTACAGAGTAGAGAATCTAGAGATTTGGAAAGATGTTTGTAAGTAATTCAAGTTAATCCAGGGAGAGAACTGGCAGCATTGAGTAGGAGAGGCTGGGTTTTACTCACAGCTTATTGTATTGTGTATGAAAGCAGGGACAGACTGTTAAAAGACAGTACTCAGAATTGGCTAGTTGGAATGGAAATATTTTATGCCACAGTTAGATGGGGAATCTTGGGTGGTAGAAGAACAGATTACTCTTCAGTAGTAATTAACTGATTTGAATGGGAATTTTGCTGTTAATTTGGCCAGGTAAAAGCAAAAAGCAAAGAGGTCAAAAGCGCATGTAAGTTCAGGACAGGTCGAGTTTAGTTGACAGTCTTGTTACCATGACAATGGGGAAAGAGAGTAGGTAGAAAATGATACTATATTAGGAACTGAGGCACAAAATTATACTTTGTTGCATGATGCTCCTCAGACAGAGAATGAGACATTGTTAGATCCTCAGACAGATGTACGCCCCACACTAAGAAGGAAACAAAAGAATCAGGGAGATAATACAGTTTTTAGAGAAATTCTGAAAGATTTCACTCAGCAGGAGGTCACAGATATCTTGAGCTGATTTGCCCAAGGAATGGGAGAATCATTAATATCTTTGATGGTGAGAATCAGTGGAAACACTTATGTGATCTGATGCTGAGTGAGGGAAGCAGAACCAGGAGAACATTACACATGATTACAGACTTTGATAGACTTGGCTATTCTCAGTAATACAAAGTTCAAAGACAGCTCGAAAAGACTCATGGTGGAAAATGCTAACCACATCCAGAGAAAGAATTATGGAGTCTAAATGCAGATTGAGGCAAACTATTTGCTCTTTTTTTCCCCTTACTTGTGTAACTGAGTGCTGTAAACTAAAAATAAAAAACAAATAAAAAAAATTAAGTTAAAAGAGGGGGTAATGAAAACTGCTATCATGATGAGAAATGTAGACACCTTCCATGACATGCCCTTAGGAGTTTCTCATAGAAATAAGATAGTTAAAACAGCTTATAAACACCTACTTCTGATTCTGCTAATTTGGGAGACAGGGTACCTTCTTTCAGAGGTGGCTGGATAAGGTTTCACAGTTAAGTGACCTAGGAGACTAGGGAAAAGATAAATTTCCTCAAGACAGAAGGGTGAATAACCAGCAGATTCGAAGTCAGAACAGAGTGACAAGAAGAGAAATGTTTACTACTCTATTAAGAGAAGGGGTAGATTTTGGCAGAATAGACGGCATTCCACCTAATGAGCTATACAAAATGTACTGAGATAAGGAGCTTAATAGCAGACAGAATAGAGAAGTAAGAACTGCCCCTACAGATCTTGCACTCTTGTATCCAAGTGAGTCACAACTTCAGGGATACTAAGAAATAGACCAAGCCCCAGATCAGATTAAAGAAATACACATACAGGATTACAGACCCCATATTAATCTGACTATATACTGGAAAAATGGATCAAATACTGTAACTAGGGCATTGATAGATACTGGGGCAGATGCCTCCCTCATATATGGAAACCCTGATACAAAAGAACATTCTGTGGTCACTGTACCCATTCCTGAATATATCATTGGAATAGATATATTGAGAGGTACGACTCTAAATTTGCCTGAGGGGAGATTTCAATTTGCAGTAAGGAAGACAGGAATTAATACAGTTTTAGTGGGAAAAGTAAAAATGGACCCAATTACTTTACTGAACCACGTGAAGTAATTAGTCTGAAGCAGTATCATGTGCCAGGCGGGCAAGATGAAAGTACCAATAGTATAAAGGAATATGTTGAACCAGGAGCGTTAGTCCCTACAACCACTTGATGGAATAATCCTGCACGGCCAGTCTGAAAATGGAGATGGAACGTGGAAGCTCATTCACGGCCTGTTTAATTTCTTTTTCTAACATAGGTTTCCTTAGATATTATTTCTTCTTCTGTTAATCCCACGAGAATAAGGTTCCAGCACTAGCTACCCTCACTCCCATCACAGCCCACCACAGGCTGACAATGCTGCTTAAGATTATGTGAATTCACATAATAAACTATTTCCACCTCTTTAACAAATTACTTTAAATTTTTTAATTTATGGAATGAAATGAGCATTTCCACATCACAGTTGTATAAAGAGGTGACTGTACATCAGAGTGCAAATCTACTACGAACAACTTCCTGTTCCTTTCCAAGTGAAAGCAGAATCTCACAGACATTTCTTTTCACCCCCTCCCTCGGGGGTTGGCTACCATGACATACAAATAGACGCGTGTGTGTCTGTGGGTGTTCTTCTGCGTGCGTTTACGTGTGCATGCAGTTTCAGACACATTGCTGTACAGTTTTCCCAACAATTTTTTTTTTACCAAATAATGAATTCTTACCCCAAATATTAAGTCTTTCCACTTCTCAAATACAAGTTTATTATGTTTATTTGCTGCTGTATGTAATACACTATTCCACCGATCTACCTATATTTTTTACCCAGTACCAGAGAGTTATGATACTTACTGCCTTACAATACAGCGGGGCTGTCCAAGATGGGAACTGTGGGTGGCAGCATGCCAGCCTGGGGTGCAATTTTATGCCACTCATCTGTGGGTTTTAGTATTCATGAGGGAGGAGATAGAGTGGTAATTTGCATGGAATACATATTAGATTTTTAATTAATGCTTTAAAGCTGAGCCCTTGGATGCAGTAGGGTTGGACAGCCCTGCAATAGAGTATATGATCTGGCACTGCTAAACCTCCTTTCTTGACATTCTTTTTTTCATTATTTCCTTTGATATTCTTGACTTTGTTTTCTCAAATGAATTTTCTTATTACTTTTTCTAATTCAGTAAAAACATAATTTTGGTAATTGAAGTGGAATGGTATTGAATATATCAATGTTTGGATAAAATTGTCATTTTTATCATATTTGCCCTGCTTACCCATGAACAATTGATATTTTTCCAATTATTGAAATCTGATTTTATTTGTCTATAAAGGTACTTATAATCTGGTTTACATAGTTCCTGTTTTTGCTTAGGCAGTTGGACTCCTAGGTATTTTATAGTGTGTAGAGTTTGAGGCAATTTTGTTTTCTTCCTTTACGGAGCTTCTTGGAGAGCCAAGTAATTCCTGTCTTATTCTGACATCTTGCCAGAACCCCTCCCATTCTTTTTAGCATGAAATTTTCCGTGAAGTTGCTAGAAATCTTCACAGAAGGGGAATATGGCATCCAGGTCACACACCTGATTGGTGGTAAATTATTGAACTTAAAGGTGACAAACCAGGACCAAAGTGGCTCGAGAGTTAGTGCATACAGAAGACTGTGCTCAATGAAGCTTCTGAGGCTGAGATGCACCAGAATACGGATCCATTCTCTGCCATTTGTATGAATTTTGGTCTGAAATGGTCAAGAAAAGAAATGGTCCTTACCCAGGGACAGCAGGTTCTGGATATTCTCCAGCAGGACTTCCTTATACAGCTCTCTCTGAGAATGGTCCAGGAGGCCCCACTCCTCCTCAGTGAAGTCCACAAACACATCCTTGAATGTCACCAACTCCTAAAGCATCAAAAGCCACATGAAAGAGAGACTCCAGAATTCATCTAGTCCAACCCTCTTCAAGTCAGAAGAGGAAACTGAAGCTCAGAGAAGGGATTTGCCTAAAACTCCTAATTCCCTTTGTGAGTGTCACAGCCAACACTTTAGTTATTAAGAACCCAACGGAATATGGAGAAGAGCATTTTACATTTGAAGTGAGAATCACGATGGAATAATGATGGTGGACTAACAAAAGCCGGAAAAATGTCTGACTATACAGTGCTTCTCCTGATGGAATTAGGGACAATATGTGCGCTCTATTAGTGATGCATGAGAATCTGTGGAGGAGAAAGCGAGGTCATGGGTGATTCCTCCTGTGTCCTAAGTGACACATTAAGAAGATTCTATGAACACTTTGTGAGAAGCTGGTAAGTACTGTGCATTCTGGGAGAAAAAACCAACTTAACAGTGATCCCTGGGCAGAGAACGAACACATGATCAAGTTTGCTAAAAGTCTGTAATAAAGTACAAAGTAGAGAAAAGCATGAAAAGAATTCTAAAGAGAGATTACTCACAATCTGGCCTCAGCTGAGTGCAAGAGACTGTTTCCAGCCCAGTGAAGAAGAGTTCTCTACTCTCATAATGAAAGGTTGACATGACCGCGGGTATGATGAGTCACACTCAAATGTCTTCTGTCTTTCCTAGATGATTGCCTTCAATTGTTCATGGAATACATTCATTCATCTTAATATTTAATGGTATAGAAATAAGAGTAACTATGTGAGGAAAGGAGGGTCCCTTCCTTCATTAAAAATGTAAAACTTTATCAACTGGGGTTAGAGATTGAGCTAATATATAAGAAAGATGCTGACAATTCATAAAAAATAAATTATTTCAACATGCTGGTACAACTCTAGAACACTAGGCTTAGAGGGTGAAAAGAATGAGTCAAGAGGGAGATGATGGAGGATCATACTAGAAAGTGGCCACTTCTTCAATTTCTTTGATGCTTGGGAGGGCTCATCTATTTTTCCAAATCTGCTACACGCAAAACATGGGTTTAGCCAAGGCACTTGGCATTTGCTGCTGCCCATTTCTAGCAGAATGGCATGATTCATTGTTTAAGAAGCTGTATTATTGTGGAGCAATTCTCTTTCTTGTAGATAAAAATCTTTTCACCTTTTTATCATTTTGATTTTGTTGAAAACATCTGATTTATTTCATATTTGTATATTTCACATATAGCTTCCTTTATTTCTATTATTGAACTACTGAGCAACTTAACCCTTTACACAACTTTGCTTTCATTCTTTGTTTCCTAAAAGGTATCTTGCAAACTTAGCACTGATACTTTAATTGCCAAATCTGAAACACTTCTTCCATAAAATTTGGATTCAGTTAAAAGGCTACACTTACAAATCTAGAAGGCCGCAGGTTCCCCACCTCTGCTCTAGACTGACTGCATTCAGATACCAGGAGACAGGCATTTGGATCCAATGACGTTCTTCATTCTTATCTTTAGAATTTCTGAACTTAAACCTTAATACCAAATTTTAAGAGTACTTCTCATGAAGGGATGACCCCTTAACAGAGGGTAAAACATTACAAATATCCATATCACTTTAGCAGAGATCATAATTTACTTTAGGACACACTCAGTTGCATTTGCTGCCAGGACCTCAAAATATAGGGCTCACTCCTCTGGATTAGTC
The DNA here is from genome assembly GCA_028646595.1 of Phalanger gymnotis. Classification (NCBI taxonomy): domain Eukaryota; kingdom Metazoa; phylum Chordata; class Mammalia; order Diprotodontia; family Phalangeridae; genus Phalanger; species Phalanger gymnotis. Next base: position 816,311,714 of record CM053622.1, read on the forward strand.
TACTGCCAGTTTTCTTGTGGCAGTCTTTCTACTCAGAAGCAGAAGAGACTCAGTCTCAAAATAGGATGAAGGAGGGAGAATGGGAGTTGATGGACAGATGAGGGAAGAGGAGCTCTCAGGGAGAACCAGTGTTTTGCATTTTGGCCCAGGTAGAATGTGAACCTTGGGATGGGAGTTGGTGGACTAGGAAAAGGTCAAGGGAGAAGATGGGTCTTTCCCATGGCTAAGGCACTGCAGCTGATGGAGATCAGGAAGAGCAGAGAAGAAGGCAGGGGCCTGAGTTTCTAGCCATGCGTGTGAATGAAGGAAGAAGATGATCCTGGGGCCTCAGGAGTTAGGCAGAAAGACTGATGGACCCTCTCAGAAAGGGCTTGGTTCACTGAGGCCCAAGGCCTTCTTCTGCTTTCCATAGGGCCCACATTTCTAGGCCACTTCTGCCTTGGACTCCGCCCCATGGCAGACTCCCTGGCTAGAAAAAGCAGCCCTTTCCCTTGAGATAAAGACGTCTCCTAAAAATCCAGTGCTGTACTTGCAGTTCCCAGGTAGGTCTGAGCCAGGAGGTCAGAAAGGTCAGACAGTCTACCTACATTCTTACTGAATAGCATTCAAAGACCAAATAGTGGTCTTTGATGCCACCATCAAGCCATGATTCCTGCTTCACTCAGCCCTCTAGAGCCCCCCAAGAGGCCCTGCTCACCTTCATGGGGAGACCTCTCAATTGCTGCAATCCTTATTTCCTTACTGCTGCTTTCTGGCCATCTTTATGCCACCCCGTCCCAATCTCTTTCCTCCTTTAACTCTGGGAATCACAATTCCACCTTTGGCACTCCTATCCCCCAAATCTGACCACTGAGACTTCCACACAGAAAGTCGGTGATGGTTTTTAAAAGTGTATTTTTGAGAAACTATAACTGACTCCATTTGATGCTATACTGGCTACTGTGAGGTCAATGTCCTTAGTGGCCCCTTAAGTACCTCCTTTCCCTCAATCTCTTTGAGAAAACTCATAGGACCTGGGCTTCCTGGCTTCCTTCACATCTCAGGTAACATCTCACCTGAAAACAAGCTGTTCCTGGTCCCTTCCTTCTCATAGTACCTCCCATCCAAACAGTACAGAGCTTGTTTGCACACAGCTGCTGACATGTTTTCTCCCAATTAGACTGAGCTCATGGAGAACATGGATTGTAATTTCTTTAAACTTTCTTGCACAACCAATATGTTAGCACAGTGCTAGGCACAGAGGAGCCACTTTCTAAATGCTTACTGACTTGACCTAAGAAATAAATGGCAAATAAGAGGGATTCAGAGAGACCTGGGAAGACTTGTGTGGCCTAAGGCAGAAGGAAATGAGCAGAAGGAGGAGGACAATTTCTGCTCTGCTGACAGCACTGTAAAGGACAATCTAAGTCTATTCCTTGATTGTCTTGGATTCCAGCTTTGCTGATGCTGATCAGGTCTGTGGATGGACTCCACTCACCTCGGATGAGGGTCTCTGGGTCCCAGGGGCCATTCTCCTTGGTTCTTGGTTCTCTCCTAGGAATAGGCTTTGGTCCTCATCAAGTAGACCTGGGGAGAGAGAAGAATCTCAAGTTGAGGTTCAGAGACCCTGACTTGCAGTCTCTTCCTAGGCTGGCTGCTGAATAGACAGAAGGTAAGCTCTCAGAGCAGTTACAAAGGCCCTGCCCTGCCCTCAGGGGAGAGACTCCACCACATGAGGAAGGCAGCAGGGAGGGTCAGGCTTGGAAGAGGACTTGTCACCCTCCAGAACTCCTTCTCTTTGGCCTCATGCCCCTCCCCCATCCTCCTACAAGGACCCAGGAGGCAGAAGGAACTTGGGATCCCAGATGGGATGAGACCAGTCAGAGCCTCAATGGCTCCAGACCCTGAGCTCTGTCTCCAGCTAACACTATGGGTGAGATATGTGGGTCAGGCCACTGTGACCCAATGGTAAATCGGGATGGCACCTGTCAACAGGATTGTACTGTACAGATCCCTAACCTGCGCATGGCCAGAGGCAATTGTGCCAGCAATCAAGGAGGGGTTTGATTAATTCATTTCTGAGCCAGAGAGGAGGTTTCCAAACCTGAAGTCCTCTTTCTGGAGAGGGCTTCCCCTGCTGTGGGAAAGGCAGTTTATGCTCATGCAAACCACAATTGGGCTGGATCAGGACACTCATTTTTAGGTCTGGAGAGGCCCAATGGAAAGGTCAGACAGCAGAAGCAGGGTGTGGGCATGGGCCCTTGTTCAGACCTATCTGGCACCTGCATGTGTAGAGCTGGCTCCCAGAAGTCAGAGAGATCTCTGCTTCTAAAGTGAAACACAAAGAGATTTCACCATCAAGGGAAGCGGGCAGAGAGATCTCATTACCAAGGTCAGTGCAGAGAGAGGAACTCCAAAGGAAGAAGGCAGAGAGATCTCAGCTCCTAGGACTTCTGTTCCTAGCCAACGTGTTCTGGCTGGATCCTCCTACTCCCAAGAGACTGGCTCAGTCCTACTGTCCATCTCCCAGACTGACGCCTCTTCTCCCCTGCCCTCCTCCCATGCTTCCAAACTTCTTCCCCGGGAGAGAATTCCACCTGGGCCACCACCCACATGGCTGGTCATCTGAGCTCCCCTCTCCCATTTCTCTACCACCTCTTTCTCCCTCCCTTAGCCTGCTCTGGGACCCCAAATATCCTCAGTGAAACCTCCTGCTCTTCTAGCTCTCGCCCTGCTACACTCGTCTTCTTCTCCACAAGGATATGCCCAGCCTCCCTCCTGATTCTCTCAACCACTTCCCTCCCCTGATTCCCTCCCCACTCAGGTCCCCCTTTCTTCTTTGCAGCCATAGTCCAGACCTGCCCACCCCACTGAACTCTCCTTCAAAATGGAGACATTTACCCCCTTACTTGATCTCTATTCTTGACAATCCACATCCCAATCCTAACACTGAGGGGGCTTTTCCCTGTCTTGTTTTTATTTCCCAAGAGATCTTTTCTCACTGGAAGACAGTTGGATCCTAATGAGGAGCTGAGACCAGGACATCAGGACCCCGGGTCCCAAGTCATACATTATAGCTCACATAATAAAGTTTATCTGCTGATATAAACCTTTACATTTGCCTCTAAGTCTAGAGTTTTGGCTGTTACACCTGATTAAGCAATAGAAATGTATCCCCTGGGAGACCTATTTCCCTCTTTACCCCCTCAAAACCTGGATTCTAATGGTAAGGGGAGAGGTGCAGGAAGCAGGACATGTAAGTTCTGGGGCACAAAGATGGCAGAGAATTAGGAAGGAGGCCACAGAAGGACTGACCTGGGATAGCTGTTGGGGGTGATGGGAACACAAGCACAGAATCTTTAGTTATCCTTCTGGCATTTTTTTTTTTAACAAAAGTAAAGACAGACCCCACCCTCCTAGGTCTTAGCTGACAAAGGGGAGTGGTGGGCAGGGAGGGCCTCTAGGGTTGTAAATGTTATTGGGCTGGACAGTGAGGCCTTAGGGCATAGACAGACACTCATCCCCCAGGTACAGGATCAGAGGGGGATATCACTTTGGTTCTCATTTCCTCAACTGGAGAGGGAAAGGTAATTTTGGGGATGAAAAATAAAGCCAAAAGAAGGGAGATATATATATATATATCTGTATATATAGAGAGATAGATATATATACATATAGATTTCTGTATTTGCATATTTACATGTATATCTTTAAAACCTGTTAGGTTGGCTTGGTGGTAAAACTTACTACACAGATATTATGGGAGCCACTGGAATGTACTGAGTGGAACTGATGTGGGGAGAATTGAACTTTAGACCTGTAGAGATCTGTCACCTTCAGCGTAGATTCCCCACCCCCCCTACACTGGCAATGTCTATTAATTTAGTCAAGTCAATCCAGCTAAGTTCCTAGACAGGTCCTTTGAGTGGAAACGGCTCATATGGGCAGTGTTGCTTACTTGGCCTCATAAGAGAGAATTCTTCCTGTAGCCAGTATTCCAATGTGGCTCAGCAAATTGGTGAAATGGAGACGGACAGATAGCTCTTGAAGGAAAAAAATGAAAGGCAAAAATAGACAGCAAAACTGTAATACTTGGAGAGGAGAGAGATATGGGCCTGGAGTCAGGAAGAACCGAGTTCCCATTTGATCTCCCATTGATCCCACAGGTAGTAACTGTGGGAAACAGATGGAAGGAGTTTTGTCTCCACAGAATTGAAAGCACTTCTCCCCTCCCCCCACCAGCTTTAGCTGAATGTAAGTCAGGTGACTGGTTCTTATCAGAGCGGTGATCTAGCAGAAACCAGATTTCTGATGGGGTAAAAGGTTTGAGACTTGTGCTTAATGAGTTATTTGAGGGGGACATGACATGGGCACTTCACGGAGTTACATGTAGCCAATCAAGAGCCAGGCTGAAGATGTGAACTGGGAGTCAAGAAAAGGACTCGAACTTCTCCGAGTCCTTTTACTCTCCTGTACTCCATTCAGGGGATGAAGGGATGAACCCATTTATTCAGAAAGAATAAACGTAAAATATAATTAAAACTTTCCTGGATTTCCACCCACTATTATTTATTGGTAGACTAAGTTGTATTTCTAACAGTGATCGTTGACAATAATAAATGCTACAGAGAAGAAAAAGCCAACGAATGGGCTATGCTAGGAGTGGGGAACTTTTTCAAGTTATTAATTTAGCTATCATCAAATAAGGCTGAATTCAAGAAACTTCAATGAGATATACTTTAAAATGTACATTCTTTGGCAAAAATCTAACTACTATGAAAACTACTTGTTAATTTTTAAGTAACAAAGGTCACAGGTTCCCACCCCTGGGCTAGGGTCTTTACAAAGGAGACCATTGCTTTTAGATGTCTTCATGATTTGCAGGAGGTGGAGAAGGGAGCAGGGGGTGGAAAAAGGAGAGACCATCCAGTACATGGAGCTTTTTCTAGCAAATTAACTGTGAAAAGTAGGAAAGAGGATAGCTTAAGGATGAGGAGATTAAGTGGAGGTCTTTTAAGATAGAGGAGATCTGGGCATTTCATGTTTTTGTTAGCACTTCAGTGGATTCAATGCTGAAAGAAGTTGTAGTTCAGTCATTTTCAGTAGGTTGATGGAGTGCTTGGTGCCTGTGCTTGGACCCCAATTCCAAAATCACGTCTCTCCCAAGTCTCAAAACACTGTCTCAGGGAGTTTCTCTCCAGGCCCAACGCAGTATGCCCTAGCATAAAAAACTCTTTACCTGCCTTCCTGACAAAGTGGCCAGCTGCCTGTATAGAATGTATTAGTTTGAACCAGCTGTTCCCTAGCTGACCTGGCCATGTCCTGGGTCATAGAGACATTTACTACTCACTGACCCATCACGTGTATCCGAGACCTAGACATGAGAGTCCTCCCTTATGGTGAACTTGTCTAACTGGGCACTGATAGGGCAGCCAGGGTATTTCCCTGTCAGCTCTGACCCTGAGTTGACTTGGTGACATTTCATGCCTAAAACCATGCCTCCATGTGACCCCACCCCCAGTGAACTCTGGGTAAAATGCCTGAGTAGCAGATGCTAAAACAGCACCTTCTTTTAAGAACTAACCATTCCTTAACCACTCCCTAACCCTGCCCCATCACCTAATTAGCATATCTGGCACATGTCTTCCCATGGTGTCCCCTCCTAGAGGGCAGGTTCCCTAAGAACTTTTGCTCCTGCAAAGTCTAACAACGAACTTTGGCCCCCTTGATTTAAAGCCTCCTTGGGTCTCAGAATCTATCCCAGGCCCTCGCCCGGGGACCTTGATCTCAGGGTTCGCGTATCCCCGGTATCTCCTTCCACATTTCTGGGGCCATTCGAGATTTCTCCATTTCCCCCCACCTCCCTCCAGGCCTGCAAGGACGTTGGGTTGAGCCCTGCACAGACTCCGGCATAATCCCCCTTCCTGATGGGGCGCCTTGTCTAGGGACACTCGGCCCCTCTCTCCACCTCCTCCAGGACGCTGCTCGGCCCAGGTGGCCTCCAGGAGCTCCCTGGGCTTACAGGCCGACAGGCCGGCCCGGGCTCCGCCCCTAGGACACCTCTCACACAACCGGGACACCTCGGTCTTCCGGCCCTTACACAAAAGCACCTCGTGTCCTCTGACTACACTGCCCGGCCCCGACCTTCCTGAGGACCCGGACAAATGGCCTGCAGCGGAGCTCTGAATTCTGGAGCCATTTTACGGCTCGATTGGTTTTGCCGCCTGAAGGGAGACGGGCACAAGTTCCCTCCGACCCGCTTTAGCGTCCCTCTCCCAGGACCCAGAACTGCGGGAACAATGTAGGGAGCCCCTAGTGAAATTTACTGCTGGAAAGGGAAACAAGACGTACCTCACTTAGACCTGATGATCCCCTTCTCTCAGACCCACGAGCTTCGTAATCCTGAAGCAAGATCCTACACAGTCAGCTGTCTGTTCAGCTCCTCAGTCAGCTCCGTCTCCCTGGGAGGTAAGGCAGGGACCTTACCAGGAAGCTAGAGGGCTTCTACAGGATGTCCCGCCCCCTTACCCATAGGTGCCGCCTGCTCATTGGTTCCGTCAACCTCTACTTCCAGGGCGTTCCCCGCCAGCGGCACTTCCGGACTCCATTTCCCAGAAGACGTTGAGCCTACCGTATCCAACTGTTCATTGGTCTCCTAGACATTCACCGCTGGACTCGGTTGACCAAAATGCCTCGTTCCCAAGTCCTTCCCTTACTAGGGGCGGAACTTCCTATCTCCCTCCATCCCAAGCTCCTGATTGGCCCGTTCGCCCCAAACTATTTCCTTTCCAGGAAGTAGCAGATTCCAGTCCAGGACCCTCTCGGTGCTGGTTCCTTTTTCAGTCACTGCTCTCACGTGAAGGAGAACTACGTCATTTACTCTGAAAACGCTCCGGAGTTTGTCGCAGTTTGTCGAAGGTTTCAAAGCACTCCCTCTGCCACTTGATTTGTCGCGGGAGACACGGACATCCTTCTCTCCACTTGTACCAATCACTAAGGAGCACGGAAGGTTCTAGGATCGAGCCCCGAAGTCTGGGGAGGATCTGGCCCTCCCTCACCCCCCAGGCCCCTTGGCGGGGGAGTGGGGAGGTGGCCGTGCCATAGCTGTCGGGACCTATCGCAGGGACTCGGAGGGTAAGAGGGACCGTGCTATTCTGCAGCATAGAGATGATGAAAATCGGATTTAAAACGGCTGTGAATCATGATGGGCGCAGGTCGATCCCTGGGGGCTGAAGAGGGCCCGGCCCTTCTCCTGGGCCGGTCATTGGAGCCTGCAACGGCTTCACTCATCCTGACCCCATCCCCCCAGGGATAGACGTGACACTCCCCCAGGTTTATCTCTTCGAAGGAGACGTTGAGGGGCGGCCTGGGTGGTTCCTGCCAGACTTGACCTTGAGTTGACTTGGCTTAGCCACCCCCCCCATCCTTTAATTAGCATGTTGGGCACTTGTCTTACTATAGAATGTCCTTTATAATCGTCGCCTGTGACCCCTCAGAGACCGCAGGTTCCGTAAGAACTCTTGCCCCTGTAAAGCTTAACAATAAACTTTCCCCAACTTGAGTTAAAACCTGCTTCTGTCTGAGAATGCATCCTAGGCACGCTAGCCCTGGGACCTTGATCTCGGGGTTCCTGAGGTGTCCCCGGATTTCGCCCTCAACACCAGTACCGGAAATGCCACACTACTTTAGTAGTCCTATCAATTCTGGATTAAGTCTCAAATAAAGATAAGAAAAACAAGGTAGACCTGAGCAGGATGCCCCAGAAACTAAAGCAGAAAGAGTTTAGGTGTACCCTGAATGGGAATTGCTCAATATACGTATTTCTCAACACTATATAAAACTTCTACAAATATATTTTTGGACAGACAATAGAGGAATGTTGCCTTGCTTATACATATTTGCAATGGGGGTTTTGTTTTCTTTCTCAATTCGAGGTGGGTGAGAGGCACATGAAATTTTTCCTAATGAAAAAATATTTATTTAAAAATACAAGTAAGCACTCAGGTAATTTCACAACTATGACTAGGAGAGTTCTTGATCTAAGATCAAGGTAAAAAGAAGTATATAAAATTCTAACTACATAAAACTTAAATGTTTTAATAAATGCAGACCAGATTAGATTAGAAGAGCAAATGTAGCATGCAGAGTATATCGAATCTTAGATAATAAGTCTTTTATATCCACGATAGGGAGAGAATTGACATCCATGTGTACCAAGGAACCAATGCCAATAGAGAAGTGCTGAAAGGACAGGAAGTTTGCCAAAGTCCTAACAGCCATAAATGACACATGAAAACATGCTTCAAAGCATGGATTAAAAGAGAGTCATGAAAAAAATTTTATCATTTGTTGATAATATTTAGCTAGGTACACAGCAAACCATAGAGCCAAATGGAAAAACTATTTGCAATAAAATTTTAAAAAAACTAAGATTACTTTCTATAAATATAGAAAATATACTGATTTCCTAAAATAAATAAGATGAGGTGTATTAACACATCACTAGAAAGAATGCTTACCAGAACCCTTATAAACAGTGAATGATTATTATTAAGAAGTTGCTGTAATAATGCTAGCTAAATAGAAGTGCATATTGAGAACCACTATGGGTGGTACATGTTTTGCCACATACTTCTGTTACCTTGAGGTAGATAACACATGTACCAAATTTGACATTCATTTTTAGTTGCTGCTGTTATCATTTGTTTTAAGAAATATGTACAGTATGAAGAACTTGAAAATACTCACAAATGAGAAATGTTTTAGGAAAAAAAAAATTTTCATGCAATTACGTACAGTGTCACTGTGTAAAATTCAAGGCAAGAATTTTTTTCCCCCCTGTAAAACAGATAACTGTGTTACTGAGAGAGTATTTTTACTTGGCTTAGTATATTTGTTTTGTCTCCTGTATTGCATTATTTTGTTCTATTCTTTAATTTTGTGTACAAATGACATGCCAGTTTAAAATGAAAACTATTGAGGGGTGGAACCAAGATGGCAGCTGGAAAGCAGGGACCTGTGTGAGCTCCCCACCCATGTCCCTCCCAAAACCTATAAAAAAAATGTCTGTGAATAAATTCTAGAGCTGCAGAACCCATGAAATAACAGAGGGAAGCAGGGCTCCAGCCCAAGAAAGTCTGGACGGTCACGGGGAAGGGTCTATCACACGGAGCTGGGAGCATTCTCTTCTCAGTGCAGACACATTCAGTGTTTGACTCCTGAGCAGCTGCATTTCTAGGGAGCCAGTAGGCACTATGTTAGTTTGTTTCTTTTCCTCCTTTGTTTACTGTTTATTTGCGTCAACCTGAAGGTTTGGTTAAAGGAGGCAAACAGGCTAGGAGATTCTAAATTCATCTTGTTTATTCCTTTAAAGCTAGCAGATACACGCTGCAGGGGGCCAAAACAGAAGTTCTGACTTGTCTGACAAAAGAATGAACAGCTTTAAATACATTTCACAACAATCACAAGTCAGGATGTTTGTGTCCCTCAGATTTGTGGTCTCTTGTATGGGCTGCAAATTGACAAGACAATTAACAAAGTAGTGTCAATTGGAAATTATGATCCCAGTACGTCTGGGTTTCCCCTGTATAAGAATATGCCTCTAGGATCTCAACATAAGAGAAGGCCCACTATTCTGGCCTATCATTTAGTGGTTACAAACGGGAAGAACACCCTTGTCAGCCTTATCTGGTCTTTGAAGTTGCTGACTCAGGAAAGGGCATTTTTAGAGCAAAGTGAAGCAGTCTGGCTGATGAGTTCAGGCTTTGGCCCTTATCTGCATTCAATGTTCTGAAATGATCATCATTTGGCTAGGAAGCTCTGGCACCTGTTGGTTTATAGGAGATGTCTTTTGTTAGAGATCAGGTGGCTCCAGCTCACCACAGTCACAATCAGAGCTACCATCCGTCTTACTATGTAGCAACAGGGAGTTTTCTGACTCATCAAGGCAGTGCTGGGCCAGCAGAGAGCTCCTCAGGTCACCTCGGGTCTCAAGTGGGGTTGGCAGCAGGGGTGTCTCCAAGGGTCTCGCTTTAAACAGTCGCCTGCTGTGTAACGCTGACCCAACAGAGAGTGCTCACGTTTCTTAATACCACAAAGGAAACCCATTTCTTCAACCAATAGCACTGTATGTTTTAAAACATACTCCTTTGTGTGAGATTTATTGATATTGTTTTAAGCTAGTGGGCCTTTTCCTAAAAGGAAATAGGGAAATGATCAAAGACAAATAATTATCAAATGAATGTAATTGGTGAACCCCCCCAGTCAGTGGAGGGGTGGCCCTAGTTAATCAGATGTTTCCATATCCCAGGGGACATCAGCAAAGTCATTCAACAAGATGCCAAATGAAGCCTCTGGTAAACGTTCCTTGGAAACATCAGACAGGACTGAGCACCAGAGCAACCACAATGTGCCAGGCACTATGTTGAGCACTGGAGATACAAAAAGTGGCAAACAACAGTCCCTGTCCTCAGGGACCTTACAGTGCAAGAGAAGACAATCTACAAATCTGGACAAAGTAAACTCTATACAGGATAAACGGACATAATTAGCAGAGTTAAGACCCTGGGATTAAGAGGGGTTGGCGAAGACTTGCTGTCAAAGGCAGTATTTTAGCTTCAACAAGAAGCCAGGAAGGTCAGTGGTCAAAGCAGAGGGTAGAGAGTATTCCAGGCATGGAAGACAGCCAGAGAAAATGCTGAGAGATGAGAGCTGGAGGGTGAATGTTGAAAACTGAAAACAAATAATTTTTGGAGTGCTATTGTTATTCAGCAAAATCTACAAAACAATATTTAACTTGAAGTCTTATAGATGATGTTAAACAAGAGGTCTTGCTAGATTAGAAAAAATGTTTACAAAAAGCCCCACAGAAAATTTTCATAATTTAAGTAGAATAAAATTTCATATTTTATAATTGTACAGAGGAATGAAATGATCCATTTGGGATTTTGGAGGGCACAGCTTATCTGGGTCATTATTATACTTGTTTAATGCATAAATTTAAAAGAATATTATGAGTAGTAGATTTAAAAAGTGCAGAGTTTTGCAACAAACTTTTTGTCGTTCCTGTAACGAGTTCTGAGAATAAAATATTTGAGGAACCAGCATTCCAGAGTCGTGGTTGTTCATTGCATTGGTCTGTGTTGCTATAGACTATAAACTATTCTGATTCTGCTCACTTCTTTCTATATCACTTCAATCAAGCTTTCCCAGGCTTGTCTGACACTGTCTGTTGATACTTCTTAGGGCTCGATAATCTTCCATTATGTTTTCAGACCGTCATTTGTTCAATCATTTTCCAGTATATGGGCACTGTCTTTGATTCTAGATCTTTGCAACAAGAATAGACAGATACGGGGCAGCTAGGTGGTGCAGACACTGTCTTTGTGTTTTGTATATGGGTCTTTATCATTTTTTGGTGACCTGTTGAGTTCAGAGGTGTAGTGGTTATCACTAGACTATTGTTGGCTAGAGCTATACTGGATGACCTTGGAATCTTTGATGTCTAAACAAGCTCCAAGTGCTCCACAATGCCTGCTTCAGCTGCCTTCATGGCCATTGGAACAAATTGTTCTCATCCTCCCATTCCACCAGGGAAGGTCTTCACATGATTGGGGTAGATGCCCCCCTAACTCAGCAATATATTTTAGACCCCTTTACCCTCAGCCTGGTTTAGCCTGTCTGCCAAAATGGTTTATTGGGGTGTGGCTACTTCTTGGAGCCACAAGTGAGAGTTGGTGTTGCAACAATTCGGCTAGCAGCTGCTGTGGGGGTGAAAGACCAACAGAAGCCCAACAACAAGAATGCTGCCAGTGCATGTTCTTTTGATTTGCTTTACTAAGGAAAGCAATGTTAAGGGGTTAACAATCTTACTTTGATCCAACATATACATATAAACTCAATTAGTTCAGGAGGAAAAGCCAGCAACCTGAACTTCAGAACAAATACAAACAAGTTACAAACACACAATATAAACAGAACAGATCACAATTCATAGTTACCAAGAAACCATTAACATCTGGATTGACGAACCAGAAGGCTCTTAGAGCGACTGCCCAGAGTCTCTTACCAACACTTCTCCTGGAGTGAGAGCCTCAAGCAAATAGCTCTGTTCTCTCTTTTTATAGTCTTTGGACATCATCAAATGTCATCTGAGTGACCAGAACTTAGGCTCATACTATGGGCTCTGGTCTTAGCAATTCCCCTTAGGGCCCTGGGGGCTTCATACCTTTCCCAAACTAGCAAACTAGTTTGCTAACCAGCCTGGGGCTTTGCACCTAGTAGTAAAAGGGCATGGACCTGGGGCTTAGCACCTAGTAAGGCTCAATCAAAGACAGTGAATTAACTTAGCATTCTAAAATAGTAAAAAATAGTCCCAACTTAATAAATATTACAGTTACGTGGAACAGGTGGACCCCAAACATGGAAAGCAGCCCTGAAAAGGGATCAGCAGCCCTCATACCAGGGGTACTAGTCTCCTTGAACACACCCTACACCCCAGGAGAAAATTTATAAATGCAATGAATGTGGTAAAGCCTTCTGTAACAGCTCCACACTTATTCTACATTATAGGATTCATACTGGGGAGAAACCTTACGAATGTAATGAATCTGGCAAAAACTTCAACTAGTGTACAACTCTTACTCAACATCAGAGAATTCACACTGGAGAGAAACCCTATAAAAGTAATGTGTATGAAACAACCTTCAGCCAGAGCACAAACCTTACTCATCATCAGAAAATTCATACTGGAGGGAAACTCTGCATATGCCATGAATATGGACAAACCTTCGGTCAGCAAGGAAGTCTTACAAAACATCAGAATTCACACTGGAGAGAGGCCCTATAAATGATATGAATGTGGAAAAGCCTTCACTCATAGTATGAATCTTACTCGACATCAGAGAACTCATGCTTCAGAGAAACCGTTTAATGAGTATGGAAAATCTTTCAGCCAGAATATGAATATTACATGACATCAAAGAATCCATACTGGCAAAACCCTGTAAGTGTAATCAGTGTGACATAGCCTTCAACCCAAGCTCCTCTCTTACTGATCATCTGAAAATACATAGGAAAGAAGCTGGGAGATATAATAAATGCAACCAGGCTTTTACCTGAAGCTGATAATATCAAGGAATGTGATTTTTTATTGTTTTTTTTTAATTAAAAAAAACTCATTGTGAATATGGAAAAGCCTTACCAGACAGCAGAGAGTTTATCTAGTAAGAAGTCATGTAAATACAGTGAAAATGAGAAGATGTTCAGTTATGATTTAGTCCTCTACAGATGTCAGAGTCTGAGAGCAGAAAGTTCCTCTGGCCATGGGTAAATTCTCATTCTCACTTTTCCTTTACTGCTTTTGGTGAATCTGTGTTCTCGCTGACAGAAATATTCCTTCCATCACTCTGAATTGCTGCCCATTCACATCCTCTCATAGTTGGTAATTTTCATTTGTCATCCCATAGATGCCCCCAGCCTATTCCACCTACAGAATCCACCCTGTGTGTTGGAGGCCTTCCTCTGGTTTCTTACATTTTACAAGTTCCTATGGAGTGTCTTTTATCTTTCACTTTCACCTCATAAGCTCCCTGCCCTCCCCGCCCCCCCCATAATGTGTAGCCATATGTTTCCTGAGTGATATCCCTTATACCATTACTTGAGTATAGCTCTTCATTACAACTTAATTGGACCCACCTTCCATTTTCTTTGGGTCATCTACAACTCTGTTTCTTTGGAGATGATGGTATTCCAATATGTGTAACACTATGTCATCCTTGCAAAAAGCATTTATGTTGACAAGCCAGTAAACTGCATGGTGTCACTAATATCAGTGCAAATTCTCCCACATGTGTCTATCTGCCCTGGCCTCTGTCTATTCAGTTCTGAGCCTGCATCATTATCAGCTACAATTTCTGCTCTGGGAATCTGTTCAAATGGAATAATTCAAGACTAACCATTCAGCTTCATGTCATAGTTTGGACAACAGAAAATTTTCATCCATTTCCTCTTTCTAGTGTCAATTGTTAATCCACGCTCTTCTTTACTAATTATGGGTATTACGGAGAAGGTCCTGTAATTTTCAGATTTTCAGGGGGTGGGAGGTGGAGCAGAGAGGAATGCAATTGATTACACCATGTCATCCACAGATGGGAGTGCCCAGAGGACAGTACCCTCAAGTCACATCAAACCAACAGACATTTATTATTTCCCTCTCCCTGTTCTGCCCAAAGGAAGGTACATTTTGATAGCCAAAGGCAGCCTCCTTAACTTCAGGTTTACTGGCTAGATTTCTTTCTCAAAAAACCAAGCCTTAAGCCCAATTCACTCTGGAGTTCATGGATTGAATAATAGGTCCCTGCCCTCCAAGCACAGAGCGAATGTAAAACTAACTAGTAACTGTTTGTCTTTTGGCCAGAAAGCCTGAGGGTCTTCCCCTCCAAATTTAATTTTTTTTTTGTTTCTGACTTTTGATTAAAGGGGTCATTCTTTGATTAACTTATTAAAGTAGGCCTATTCACTGAGTGGGCATTACCTCACTCAAAGTGAGAACCTGAAAAGACCTTGGTGTGAAAGGGCCAGGGTCTCCCAATGCATTCTGGGCCTTCTCCAGTTCTCCTGGTGAATATCAGGCCACTGGACCCAGGTAGCTCTGGAGGAGAAAGTGAGGCTGGTGACCTTGCAAAGCCCTCCCTCACTCAAATCAAACTGCAAGTCATGGCATCATTTCCCTGATGTTATGGTCCTCTTTGAGAACCAAGGACAAACAATATGCCTGGCACTGTGTCCAAGTGCTGGGGAAATAGGTAAAGCAAGGAACTCACATGCTGGTAGAAATCCTTCTATATGGAAATCTCTTTACATCTCTAGGAAATCCCTCCTCCATTTATACCTAGTGCAAGTCATCCACTATGACAGTGGCAAACATACAGATTTTGGCAAGTATCCATGTACTTGTTTTTGTGTTATAACATGAATAGTTGGAGGACTGTTAGAAAGTCATCCTTGTGATTACATTTATCAGAGAATCTTGTATGATCCTAACATATGCATGAGAACCTCCTTTTGTAGGTGGGGGACAGTTGACAAATTAAAGTCAGAGGCATCTCAGGTAGAAAGTAGAAAGGATTTTAATACGATCACACAGGAAAGGGCAATTCAGGCACCAAGAGCACCAAGGGTCCTCTCAGTATTGGAGCACACTGGACACAGAAAATTAAGGTGTTTTTATAGGTGCCTAACTGCGATCCCCCTCCCAACCTCCTTCCTCTCGGCTTGAAGACGCAAGCTTTGAGGGTACGATCTGGATGCAATGAATCTACCCCGGTGACAATGACAAATAACAAATGGTGTGGTTATTTTTGACAAGCGGGTGAAGAACCTAACCTTCCCACCATTCTTACATCTGTAACAGATGGCAAGCCTATTCTCCCACCCATTCTTACATCTTAAGTGATAAATCTACCTCAGTGACAATGACAAAGAACAGATGGTTTGGTTATCTGTAACAAACAGAAGCCAATTGTTTGATACCTCATCTTCACATCTGTGGCAAACTAGCCTCTCTCACCACCCTTGTTTCTGCAACGGATGCCTTCCATCACCCTTACATCTGTGATGGATATCCCCCAGTGTTGGGGACTCGCTTACCCCATACTCCCAGGCCTTTGTCCAGCAAAGGCCTGATCTCGCAGGCAATGAATGAGGCCGGAAGCCAAGGTGGTGAATAGCTCCGTTTAATTAAGTCCGTGACCAGATTTTATAGCCTTCGTTACGTAGTACTAGGACTGCCTTGGTCCGCCTACTCTCCACCTATTCTTCTCCTATTCTCCTCCCCTTTCTTTCCCACCCTCTCTCCATGATTCACCTGTACACAGGTAAATCCGGAAAAGAACCCTGCACCAAGTTGCCAACAAGGGTGTGCCAGTAAGGCAAAATGGGCTTAGTTTAACGGGTGCCCTTGAGGAGTTTGGCTTTTGTTTATGGTGAAAGTACTTTCACCTGTTAAATGCTAAGCCCCAGGCCCAAAGCCCTATCAGGTGTGAAACCCCTGTGGGCGTAGATTAAAGACTTAAAAGGGGCCAATTCGGGAACCAATGGGTCTCTGGACTCTGGTC
>CM053622.1:816328307-816350726 GCA_028646595.1 Phalanger gymnotis
TTTCTGGTGGACTTTGATTAAAGCCCCTTTAAAACTGCACATATCTTATTTCTAATTCTGACCTGACACTTCTCTTTTCCAACATAAACGACAAAAAACAGAGGATTTTGTGAATCCTATATACAAAGTGCTTGGCCCTCTGATGTAACAGAGGCCAGGTGCCATGCTTTATTGGGGTCGTGGAGACCCTGCTTTTAAGATGATCTGGGGCAGATCCTCGGTTGGTCTCTTCTAATTGTTTAAGAGACATCTTTCCCTTACTAGCTTCTTCAGAACTTTCATATGATGTATTTTATATTCCCAAATGCATAGATTGAATTCAGATTGAAGAGTTGGGAGTAAGTACCTAGGAACCCAAGTCTTTTAGTCTAATCTTGATCTTGATATGAGGGGATTTTAACATAATCCTTAGTTGCTCTCTTTAGCTCTTTTATCATGGAAATCTCTGCCTTTGTCTTATTCCCACCTGGCTTTTGGCTAACTTCCTCTTTGAAACAGACCCTTTTCTGTGGAGCTGAGTGAGCTGACAATTTTTCTAATTTTCTTCTCAGCTCCTCTATTTCTTGTTGCAGCCTCTGTTTTTCCTCCCTCTCTCCCACTTGTTTCTGAAAATGATCTGAATCAGGGTATAGAGCCTGAGTAAGGCAGAGCTCTGGAATTTGGGGAGGAGGGTTGCGATTGTTCCAGAGTAGAAGCGGCTAGATAGAGGGTGTGGTCTGAATGGGCTGTAAACTGCCTGGGCTGTTTAAAGCAGCCTTTGGTGGCTTTAAGAGCCTCTTTGATAAGATTATATAGAAAAAATGTGCTGGGTTCCAAGCCCCCTGGGTTTTCTGACTCTTAGCCACTACTTTAAGAAAACCCTTGATAATCTGGGGGGTGATAGTACATCCCTGGTCTTTGGCCGGCTTATATATAATTCTTATGAATGCGGCCTGATCTGCGGCAGTCCTAAGGACTCTGCCTGCCTCATGATAAGGAAAATTCCTTACCTCACCAGCTTAAGCTGGGTTGCCCACAGAGACGGGATGGTGCTTCCCGCTGAGAAATTTGGATTGGTCCCAAGGCTGTGCCCTGAGCAATCTTCCCTTCTGCTCTTCTCCTTCCTCTTGTGAATTCGTCCCGAGGCTGTGCTCCTTCCTCTCCCGAAGGAGGCGCCTTGGGGATCGTGTGGGCTGCGCGTTTGGCTCCGCGCCGTGCCCCACATTGGGCGCCAATTGTTGGAGACTGGCTTACCCCATACTCCCAGGCCTTTGTCCAGCAAAGGCCTGATCTCGCGGGCAATGAATGAGGCCGGAAGCCAAGGTGGTGAATAGCTCCGTTTAATTAAGTCCGTGACCAGATTTTATAGCCTTCATTACGTAGTACTAGGACTGCCTTGGTCCGCCTACTCTCTGCCTACTCTCCACCTATTCTTCTCCTATTCTCCTCCCCTTTCTTTCCCACACTCTCCCCGTGATTCACCTGTGCACAGGTAAATCCGGAAAAGAACCCTGCACCACGTTGCCAACAAGGGCGAGACCCTTCCTCCAGACTCCATCTTGTTCCTCTCATACCTCAGAGCCCTGAGGCTATCTCAGCTGGTGCTGGGCGCGGAGGTCCAACAATGTTTTGGGGTCAGCTATAACTCCTCCCGTTACACCCCAGTACCCTTACATTTGTCTCCCATCATTCTTATACCTAACCGGTCTTTCCAACCAGGTCTTGCACGGCTACATTGCACCTGGCTTTCCGGCTTTTCATCCATTTCTCTTTCAGGAGCTCCTTGCCCTTAGGTAAATGTCCTATTCTTATTCTTGGGGGATCCTATGGTTACTAACTTGTCTTTCCATGGTCACTAACTTGTCTTACAGAAAAACTTAAGTAGAAAGCTGAAGTTTAAATTTCATGAGAGGCCTTACTATCTTACTTATTTCCTACTTATTTAATTTGTCCGTTTTTCTTATGAGAGGTCTTCACTTATACCACTCAGTTCCCAAATAAACTGAATGAGGAAGAAGATTTACATTGTAATCAAGGAGTTAGGGGCAGTTGAGATTCTTCCTCTGATTTCTTTACTTTTTTATTTCATAAGAAATTTTATTCATGTGACCTCATTTTTTAACATTATTAGAATGCGCTCCCACTTGATTCTTTGAAGAAATCCAAGCTGCTTCAGATTTTTAAAAATAAAAAGATTAGGAGCTTTGTTTCAATATAACAGGCATCTGAGAACCTTCTGTATAGCAAAGGATTAAGGCATTTTATGGGTGGCCTTCATTATGCTACATATTTTGTAAAGGGAGATAAAACAATAGGGAGTAAAAGATACATGCATGTATATATGTATACATATATATGTACATTTACAAATTTTTATATGTATATACACACATTCTTTAAAATGTATCCCTCATTTCAGATTATTTCATACCACGATCAAAAACTGTTAATGACACATTTGGGTCAGAAGTTATAACAGCAGTGCTGCTTGCAGCTGCTGTGGGGGTGTGAGACCAATAATACCAGCACACAGAAGGGCTGCTAGCACAGGTTCTGCTTTTCTAAAGGAAAGCAAATTTAAAGGAGTCAACAATCTTACTCTAATTAAACATCTATATCACTCACATAGTTCAGGGGAAAAGTCAGCACCCTGAACTTCAGGGAAAAAAGAAACAGAAATTACAAGAGAAAATAACGTAGATCAACAGACAGATCCAACTGTCTGACCAATATACACAGTTACCAGAGAGAGAAGCACCAAGATCTGGGTTTTCAAAGCTAGAGGGCTCCTTAAGGGCTACCCAGAGTCTCCTCTGGCCAAGTAACAAGAACACTCTTCCAATGAGTGTGCCCCAAAGCAAAATATTAACCTCAGAGTATATATACTCTTTTCAGAGCCCTAGGGCATCACAACCCTCCTGACTCAGTGCCTAATTAGAAATTAGAGAAAGGTGTGGGCCTTCCTACAAACAAGCCTCCCCTAATCAAGCTTCCCTTAATGAGCTCCATGTGAGGCCTATTAATGGGCAGGGAAGATCTTCAATCACATTAATATTACAGAAGTACACAGAGTCATGTATCTTTAATTTAAGATTTGGTAAAACAAATAAGGAATAATGTGGGTCATGAAATAATACAGATTATTCAGGAAAAAAAAACTACATTAAATGCTAGAAAGAAGTAAAGATTAGATTAAGGTTGGTTTACTACTTGTAATTGAATCCAAAGCATGCAATTTATCTAAACTTAGCTAAATAGGCCCAGTATTAGACAAAGTGGAGGGAAGGCTCTCAAACAACATAATAGAAAGGAGGCCATCATTTGTCTGTATACTAAGTGGAGAAGCCGTGAAGCCTCCCAGCAGTGTAGGATTAGAGAAAACCATTACTGGGCAACATTTAATGCCCCAGGTAATCTTAAGACACTAATAACATTCTAATCCTTACAGCTCACACAATGAAATGCTTAAATACATAAAGAAAAAACATTATTTTATATACCTTAAATATATATAAAATATATAAAATCACTTTTATAATGGGCATAGGGGTATAGTAGCCAGAGCAATAAAATGATAGAACCAATTCCTCCAACCGTAATAACTACCATTTAAACAGCACCTACTGTGTAGTGTGGACAGTGCTAAGAGCTTTACCATTATTATGTCCTTGGATCCTCACAAGCCTGAGAGGTGGGTGCAGTTATCTGCATTTTACAAATGAGGAAACCAAGGCAAACTTTGTTCCTGTTGCCAGGATAGGGTCTTTGCTCTGCACAGCCAGAGTAAGGCAGCACAAGATGCAACCAGACAGGTGCATGGTAGTACTTTTATCCACTCTAGGGTGTGACCCACATCCTCAGTGATAGACACTTGGGGCCTTCAGAGGTCACCTATGTATGTAGTTGTGTGTGTGTGTCTAATTCTCTCCTCCTATGTTCCTGGACCCACGGAGAGGACAGAGGACTTTTGAGTAACACCAGGTAGGGCCCTTAGGCAAGAACAGGGGGAGAAAAGGTGCGTTTTTTCTTTTAATGAAGAGAAGAGAAAGAAGCAGTTTCCATACCTTGTCAGTCCCTTGGTCATTAGCCTTGGTCAAGCTGCTGCTCCTCGCCCCATTTGGCAAGGATGCAGGGAAGAAGGTGAGGTCCTGGAACCTGTCCAAGCCTTTCTTTGTAATATGGGGCTGGGGGCTGTTCTGAAGGATACATTCAGGGCCCCTCCAAGAGGCGCCTGGTTATAAGTGCAAGAGTTCCCTGAGATAAAATGGAGTCAGGTTGGTTTTCCCCAGAGTCCACTATGGACAGTCTTCACAACCTGGGGTGGGGAGGGGGTGCACTTATTATCTTTATTTTACAGTTGGGGAAACTGAGGCCAACAGAGGTGAAGTGACTTGCCCAGGGTCACCCATGTAGAGTGCCTGAGGCCACATTTGAACTGAGATCTTCCCTGTTCCAGGAGCCAATTCTGTTCCCTGAGCCACCAGAGTCCTTTGACTAAACTGAGAGGTTTTCCCTCCTTGGGGGGGGGTCCCCCTGCTCCCCAAAAAGAAAGGGGTCATTGGAGTCTTTTCCCAAGGCCCCAGAAAGAACTGATCTTATGCCTTCCAACAGTCAGCTGTTAGCCTCTGCCTCAGTTTCCTTCTCTGTAAGAATGGAATGATAACAGCAGCACCTCTCAGGGTCCTCAGAGGATCATTGGGGCAGTAAACACATATTGGGCACCTACTGTGTGCAGAAGGACTGGCCCTGCCCTCCAAACGCTCACACTCTAAAGGAAGACAGCCCAGACCAGGAAGCAGAAAAGTGGGGGTGGTGGGATATCGCCCAGATCCGGACCTGGCAGTGATGACGTCACAAGCCCCCCAACCAACGCTCTTCTCCTGGAACCAGAGGGTTAGGAGAGGTGGCCATGTCCCAAAATACTTGCGCTGTGCCATCACGCGGGTCCCGCCCCTCCTCCTGAGAGCCCAGGGCATGCTGGGAATCTCCTACTGCGCAAGCGCAGCTTCTCCTAGGTTCTGGAGGGGAGGAAGGTAGTGCGCAGGCGCGGCCCCGATTCCAAGCTCCCTATTTCCCATCTGCCTCCTGCCAAACTCGCAGGCACACAGTTCCGGTTAGTTAGTGTGGCAGAGTTCCTGTAAGGCTGTGAGTGTGCGTGGGTCTGTGCGTGCGTGTGCAAGGGGTGGGGGGTGTGGTCTGGTGAGTTGTCCAAATTGTGCGTGATTCTGGGGGTGTGTGCTTCTAGGGGGGAGGGGCTGGGGCTTGGGCCTCCGCGTGACAGAGGGCACCGCTGGGCCCGAGGGGCGCTGGGGGTACCCCCCCTTCCGTGGGCTTCTCACGTAGTCCCTAGGCTGCCCCGGGTGCTCTTGGGGGAGGGGCGAGGATTCCCTGCATCCCCTCCCTCAGGACTCCCTAACCCCTCCCCCTCCCTCCCCGCCCCTCGTCTTTCGGTAACGGGAGGGGGAGCAGCCCCAGCCCCGCATCCCCTTGTCAGGGGAAGTCACCGGGCCCCGGAGTCACAGGTGTGTCCTGGCTCTGTGACCCCGCTTGTCTCAGTTTCCTCATCAGTAAAGTGGGGGTGACAGCAGCCCCTCCCTCCCCCTCCCAAGGTGGCAGGCAGCATCCAGTGAGATCACGAAGCTCTTAGCACAGTGCCTGCATGCAGTAGGTGCTGTGTAGATGTTAGCTCTTACCATAAATAACCCCCTCATTTCCCTGCAGGAAGTGACAGCATCTGAAGGAGTAGGGGTACAGGAGGGACCTGCCTGAGGAAGGGGGGGCGGGGGAATAGCTGGAGAGCTCCTGGGGAGGGGTCAGGAGGGAAGCCGTGCCCCCCCCCCTCCCCGGCTGGTCACTGTGTTGGCATCCAGTCCTTCCTGGCCAGCTCTGCCTGGGGTCTGGCCCTCTTCTGACCACCCAGCCCCTCTGTCCCTGGCCTCCTTGGGCCTCAGGCAGCATTGCTCTGTCCCTTATTCAGGAGGACAGCTGGCATTTCTGTGGCCCTTTGGGTGCACCTCAGACTTTACAAATCTCATGTCCCGCATTCCTCACAGCAACCCTGTGTGGTAGGTGCCCGTTTTACAGAAGGGGAAACTGAGGCAGCCAGAGATGAAGCGACTTGCCCAGAGTCACACAGCCAGCCAGTGTCTGAGGTCCGATTGGACCTCGGGTCTTCCCACTTCCGTCTATGTTCCCCTTCCAGGGATTCAGATGAAGGCCCTGTGATCTTGAACCCAGTCCTGCTGGGGCCCCAGGAGCTGGCCCACAGTGAATGTGAATGAAGCCTTAGGGAAGGGATGTTAAATTAGCAAAGCTAGTCACACGCTTGGGGTTCTAGAAGGGCCTTCCTGCCACCTCAGCTGAGGCCCAGGCAGGGAGAGTGACTTCCTTCCAGTGACAGGTAATAAGTGGCAGGGACAGGATCTGAACCCAGGACTCAGCATTCTAAGGCCAGTGGGTTTGCTTCCCATCGCTCCATGCTGGGTCCCACACGTACAACATATGTATGCCAGCAGACATGTGTAC
Organism: Phalanger gymnotis; assembly: GCA_028646595.1. Taxonomy (NCBI): domain Eukaryota; kingdom Metazoa; phylum Chordata; class Mammalia; order Diprotodontia; family Phalangeridae; genus Phalanger; species Phalanger gymnotis. The sequence goes on from CM053622.1 coordinate 816,334,812, forward strand.
ACACTGAGCGAAAGCACATGCCACCGTCTAAAGGAACAGGCCAGTTTTAGAGCCATTTTCATTCAGGAAGTTCTTCAGGCCCAAAGCTGCCTTTGTCTCAGGGACGCCCTTGGGGAGAAGCACCCAGGAGTTGGCCGGGGCCAGCTGGGGGAGACCTTGGGCCATGGGCCTCAGGTTTGTCCAGTGTGGCCCATGAGGAGGAAGAGGCCAGTTAGGGAGGAGTTCCCCAGAACCCCAGCTGCATTCCTGGAGTAGAAGGAAATGTGGTAGAGTCTCTCCCCAGAGGGCAAGGCCTTTGTAACTGCTCTGAGAGCTCATCTTCTGTCATTCCAGGCAGGTTGGCATGCTAGGAAGAGAAGGCAAAGTTAGTGTCTCTCCCACTCTGAGATTCTTCTCCCTCCCCAGGTCAGCTTGCAGAGACCAAAGCCTAGAAGCAGAGGGAATGGCCCCTGGGACCCAGAGACCCTCATCCCAGGTGAGTGCAGTCCATCCACAGACCTGATCACTGTCAGCAAACCTGGAGTCCAAGATGGCCAAGGAAGCTTCATCCTATTAGACTTACAATTGTCCTTTGCAGTGCTGTCAGCAGAGCAGAAATTGTCCTCCTGGTTCTGCTCATTTCTTCTTGCCTCAGGCCACACAAGCCTTCCCAGGTCTCTCTGAATCCCTCTCACTGACCGCCGCTTAGGTCAAGTCAATAAGCATTTAGAAAGTGGTTCCTCTGTGCCAAGCACTGTGCTGACCTACTGAGGATACAAAGGAAGGTTGAAAAAATGACAATCTCTGCCCTCCGTGAGCTCACAGTCTAAGGGGGGAGAATATATCCTGAGCTGTGTCCAAACATGCTCTCTACAGTATGGATGGGGGCACCCTGAGAGGGAAAGATCTGGCAGCTTTGGGGACCAGGAAAAGGAGCCTATAAATTCTCCTTATCTGGCAAGTTCTTTAGGGACTTACCAGATATGGACTTTGGGGCTTTCTTTTGGGCAAGGTCATCAGATCTCATCAGCCTTGCAAAGACATAGTCTAAAGAAATTAACGAAGTGGTTTAGGAAAACTATAAGATTTCACCTACACTATCGTGTATGGCGTTTATATATTTGAGCCAAGAAAACCTCAGCCGATCCAAGGCTTGATTCAGAATGGGACCCCCTTCCTTGAACGCTTATATTATCACACCTTGGGATGCAGAAAATAAGAGAATGGCTCCTATCCCCGTGGTCTGAGGACTCACACCTGGTAATTTAATAAGCATTGATTATGTGCCAGGCACTGTGCTAAGTGCAGGGGGCACAAAACAAGGTGAGCAGCCCCTCGCCTCAAGGAACTCACTTTCCAGTGGCTTTAGTCAAGTCAACAAGTCAGTGAGGTTTTATTAAGCATCTACTCTGGTGCAAGCAACTCATAGGCTCTTGGGATTCCAAGAATGGAAAAAGAAAACAGAAAATTTGTAAATAACTACAAACATGCAAACATTCATACATAGAGAGTTACTTCCATAATCCGAAGCTAGGTGGTACCATGGATAGAGTTCTGGGCCTGGATTCAGTAAACCTGAGTTCAAATCTGGCCTTAGACACTTCTTAGAGAGCTGGTCTCAGTTTCCTCTACAGTATAATGGTGACAGTAGAACCTACATAAGCATTAGCGTGAGGATCAGATGACATAATGTTTGCAAAGTGCTTTGCCTGGCACATAGAAGGCACTTTGTATAAGGCAAATTTTAGGAAATCAAAGAGAGAAAGTGGACCAAGAAAGGCTCCTTGTGGCATGTTAAGAGTGAGGAAGAGGTGAGTCAGGCTGAGGACTTAGGAAAGATTATCAGATTTGGCAATTAAAGCAAGCCATGCTAACTTTGCAGAGAGCACTTTCAGGAAAGGAAGCATGAAAGCCAAGTTGTAAAGGGTTAAGGAGTGAGGGGATGACAGCAAGGTGGCCCAGTGGTAGAGGAGTAGGCTTGGAATCAGGAAGACTCATGTGCATGAGTTTAAATCTGGCCTCAGACGCTTACCAGCTGTGTGATCCTGAGCCACTTAAGTCACTTAACTCTGTTTGCCTCAATTCATCATCCCTAAAAATGAGCATAAGCAGGAATTGGGAAACCATGCCTCTAGCTTTGCTGAAAAAACCTCAAAACGGGATCTAGAAGAGTCAGACACAACTGAAACAACTGAATAATAACTAAGGAGTGAGTGAGAGTGGAAAGCAGGAAGTTCAGCCAGGTGTTTCAAGAAGTTTGTCTGAGAAAAGGAGATGAGATAGAATGATTGCTCAAGGGTGGTGAGGGTTTAGGGAAAGTTTCCTTAAAGAGGGGGAAGATGGATATGTTGGAAGATGGATATGTCACTAGGAAAGGGGCCAGCTGATAGAGAAAGGTTACAAAAGTGAGGGAACTGGGTGTGGGGAATGACTGAGTGTCTTATTTGGTGGGGAGGGTAGGATGGCGTGGGGATCAAATAGCCACATACATAGTTGACCTTTGCCAAGACAAGGTTCCCATTTTCTTGAAGAATGGAGGAAAGAAGGCTTTGTAAGATCCCATGAAGAGGTTCTGAGAAAGAAAGAATGCAGCCAGTTATTCACTCTATACTTATTAAGTGCCTACTATGGGCCAGGCACTGTACTTAGTAGGGGTTGTGCAAAAAGAGGGTAATAGCAGTGTCTGCCCTCAAGGAGCTCACAGTCCAATGGGGGAGACAGCAAGCACAGAATTATGTACAAACAAGCTATATACAGGTCAGTGGGATATAAAAGAATTTTATATAAGAGAATGAAAGCCCTAGAATGAAGTAGAACTGGAAAAAATAGGTAGGATTTTGGTTGAGATTTGAAGGACCCCAAGAGTCCTAAATGAGGAGGTAGAGAATCCCAGCCATTCTGGAGAGCCAGAGAAAATGCCCAGAGCTTAGAGATGCAGTATCTTCTTCCTGGTATATAAAGGAGGCCAGTGTCGTTGGATCAGAGAAAGTAACAGGAAATAAGGAATAAGAAGACTGCAGCAGTAAGTGATTTTTAGGTCATGATGGGCTTTTAAAGCAAAATAAAAAGCAAGATACTCAAGAGTGTCTGCTTAGTCACCAGTCAGTTAGCATTTGATAAGGATCTTCTATGTGTCATGCACTGTGTTAAGCCCGAGGGATTTAAACCTAAAACAAGAAAGAATGTTCTGTCCTCATAGAGTTCATACTTTCAAGGGGAAGAAAACACACAAAGGTAGAGATTTTGAGCAAAAGGTACCAAACACTGGCACATGGTGGCAAAGTCAGTGAGAAGTTCCAAAGTAGTGCAGCCAAGTGCAAAATATGGAGGTGTGTGAGCTGCCCCTCTTCTTCTGTGGAGGGTTGGAGTACGAGCTCACCCCATGGTGGGGAAGCAAACAGATAGGAAATACTTCTGTTGAGAACACGTTAGGGATTGAATAGATGTTTTAGCACTGAACAAAAGTGATTTTATCACTTCCTAAAGTGATTGTTCATATGATGAATAAATACCATGCAATGAAGGATCATGACTCAGAACACCCAGCGAAAAGTAAAATTTTGTAAATTCTTAAGGATTTAAAAAATCAGGACAAGACCAATAAATTCCTTAATTGCTCAGAAGTTCAGTGATAGAAAGAAAAGATTCTAAAAGTGAAATATAGATTATAAATAGAAGAAATAAGACATTTTAAGTAGAATCAAAATGACAAAAAAGTGAAAAGGGATTTTTATCTCCATGAAAGAATTGCTTTAAATAAAACAACTTGTAAAAATATTCTGCTCAAAAAGGAAGAAAATGAAATGGAAGAACACCAAATTCCAAATGTATTGGCCAAACATGTTCTCCATGTAGCAGCTTTGAAAAGTAGATAAGCCCTCCCAGTATCAGAGCATTTGCAGATATGGCCATTCTCTTGTGTGATGTCTTATCACTCTCTTTCTGGACTCACTCTCTTGATTCCTGATCGCTAATGTTCTAGCAGCATGTTGAAATAATTCAGCTTTCATAAATAAAGTACGAGTTTCTTATGTGTTCACACAGTTTCCCAGTCCATAATATATTACCTTTTTTAAAAAAATTTTTTTTGTTGAAGGTGGGGGAAAGGCAGGGCAATTGGGGTTAAGTGACTTGCCCAAGGTCACACAGCTAGTGTGTCAAGTGTCTGAGGCCAGATTTGAACTCAGGTCCTCCTGACTCCAGGGCCAGTGCTCTACTCACTGCACCACCTAGCTGCCCCTATATGTTACCATTTTAAAGGAGGCAGGAACCCTCCTTTCCTCACATAGTTATTTTTATTTCTCTATAATTAATAAAATGAATATATTCCATTAAAAATTGAAAGCATTTATGAAGCATTGACAGCAGCTGTTTTTGCCCATGACACATCACACCCAGTGTCATTTCAACCCTGAGTATAAGAATAAAGAACTCTCCTTCACTTGGCTGGAAACAGTTTCATTTCACTCAGTTGAGGACAGCTTGTAAGTAATCTCTCTTTAGAATACTTTTCATACTTTCATTTAGTTAAGAATTGATTTCCAGCTTTAAGGAAATTTACTAGATCATTCCTCTTTTTCTTTGTTCTCTCCTCAGTGATAATTGTTCAACCCCCCCCCCCCCCCCCCCCCCCCCCCCCCCCCCCCCCCCCCCCCCCCCCCCCCCCCCCCCCCCCCCCCACAGAATACAGAGTACTTACCAGCTTCTCAAACTCTTCAGGGAATTTTCTTAATATGTCACTTAGGACACTTTTGGTGGGGAGGAATTTGTCGTGATCTTCTGTCTTTCTCCTCCATGGATTCTTATACCTCATTGACACACGTACCTTCTTTCTAATTCCATTGGGAGAAGCATTGTCTATTTAAATATTGTCTCAGCTTTTATTATTCCAACGTGATTCTCACTTCAGATGTAAAATGCTTTTATCAATATTCCCTTGGGCTCTTAATGACTGGTTTCAAGTGTTGGCTCTGATACTCATAAAAGTTGTGTGTTTTAGCAGATTCTTTCTCTGCTTTAGTTTCTTCCTTTTAGTTGATGAGGGTTGGACTAGAAGAATTCTGAAGTCTCTTGGCTCTAAATCAAGTGACTTTTGATGGTTTAGGAGTTGGTGACCTTCAAGGATGTTGTTGTGGACTTTGCTGAGGAGGAGTGGTGCCTCTTGGACCATTCTCAGAAAGAGCTGTACAAGGAGGTCATGCTGGAGAATGTCCAGAACCTTCTGTCCCTTGGTAAGGAACATTTCCTCTTTTTCCTCGGTGTTAATCGTCAGGCCAAAATTTTCACAAGTGGCAGAGAATGGTTCCATACTCTGTTGCATCTCAGGTTCAGGAACTGCATTGGTGTACAGTCATCTACATGCCCCAACTCTCCATCCACTTTGATCTTGGCTTGTAGCTTTTTCAAGTTAAATAATTTACCATCAGTCAGAGAGCTGGAGATAGAGAAGATTTGGGTTTATTCTCAGAGGAAGAAAGTGAAGTTAAAGCTGAAATTAAAGTTACTTCAAAAAGAAATGTGAAATGGTAACAGGTCCAAAAAGAGTTCTTAGAAGAACTTAAAAAGGACTTCATACATCAAATGAGAGACTCAGGAAAAAGTAGGGAGAAATAAGAACAAGGAAATCAAGAAAATTATAAAAAGGAAGTCAGCCAATTAGAAAAAGAGATCTAAAAACTTGAGAAAGAAAATAACTTCTTAAAAACTGGATTTGGGTGAGAGGAAGCAAATGACATTATAAGACACCAAAAAACACCAAAAATCAAAAGAATGAAAAAGTAGAAGAGAATGTGAAATATCTCATTAGAAAAACAAATACTATGGAGAATAGATCAAGGAGACACAATATAAGAATTGTTGGACTACCTGAAAAGTATGTTAAAAAAAAAGTCTAGATACAATATTTCAAGACAGTATTAAGGAAAATTGCCCTGAAGTTCTAGAACAAAAGGTAAAGTAGAACTAGAACAAATTCACCATTTACCCTCTGAAAGAGATACCAAGGTGCAGACTTACAGGAACATTATCGACAAGTTTCAAAGCTCCCAAATTAAGAAAATACTACAAGCAACAAGAAAAATACAATGTAAATACTCTGGAGCTACAATCAAGATAACACAAGTCCTAGCAGCTTCTACATTAAAAGACCAAAGGACTTAGGTCATTATCTTTCATAGAGCAAGGGACCTGGGCTTATGACCCAATCATTTTACACCTATCAAATTGGCTACAATGATAGGAGAGGAAAGTGACAGATGTTGGAGGTGATGTGGAAAAATTGGGACCCTAATTCATTGTTGGTGGAACTGTGGACTGATCCATCCATTTTGGAGAACAATCTGGAATTATCCCCAAAGACTTATTTAAAACAAATTCTGTCCTTAGAGCCAGCAATACCACTGTTTGGTCTCTTTCCCAGGATGATTAAGGAAATGAAAAACAAAAATAAAAACCTTACATTTTAACAAATGTTTATTTCAGCTCTCATTTTGGTGGCAAGAACTGTAAACTGTGGGTTTGCCAGTTAGTTGGGGAAAGGCTTGAGAGGGATTAAATACAACCTGAGTGTAAATGGTCAATAGCTTTTAGAGTGCTATGGAAGTGTTCAGCCCATGTCTCCAGGATCATGTCCTTATCACCAATCAATGTGGCTCCATCAGCACTGAGTAATTGAAATGCATCATAGGTCTTTGGCCCATAAATAGACTTAAGTGTATCATAAAAGTAATTTGGATGGTTACTATCAACACACAACTGGCTTTCAACTGCCTTCTTACTGAGCCAAGAAATCTGCATCTGTCTAAGCTTTCCTTGCAGTTAACTCTTAGTGTAGTTAAACACTACCATCTTAGAGATGGATGAAATAACCTGGTAGGTCTGTACAGTTCTCATTTTTTATTTAGTATCTTCTAATTTTCCCCATCATTGTCATCAAACCAGTTTGGATGTTTACAAGTGTTCTGGCCTAGATGAGTCACTGTGATGCTGTACAACAGATCGATAAAAGCTGGCCACTCCTTTCTTGCTGGAATGTCGAAAATGGTGTGTTGGCTCAACTTTCCCTTCAAGTTGGCAACAAACTGTTCTCCCATGGAGAATCACTCTAATCTGTTGATATTAAGTCTGATGCTATGGACCTTGCCTTGGGGCTCCTGCTTTTGTTGAATGTGAATGTTTAGTCTCTGATGGGTCCACCACTCTGAAGTACACATCTCCTTTGTCACTCTCATAGCCTGTTTCTCTCTTCTTCTGTTACAGTAATTAAGGTGGGGCTTTTTTTTTTTTTTACTGTTTTCTCTTTCAGAGCACTTATTTAATCAAGTGCCTTTCATTAAGCCTTAATAGGTGCAAAGCCCCAGGCCCACACCCTTTTGCTAACTACACCTAAAGCCCTAGGCTCACAACGGTTTGGTGATTAGGTGTGAAGCCTTCAGGCCCTAAAAAGGGTATATAAACTCACAAGTTAGCATTTTATCTGGGACTCTCATTCACTGGACGAGTGTCCTGTGACTTGAAGAGACTCTGGGCAGCCTTTGTTAAGAGCCCCGCCTCCCCCTCCCCACCTCCACCCCCTTGGCTTTGAAGAAATCCAGATGTTTGGTTTCAGGCTCTTTCATGGAAGGAGTGTTGAGACTCCAGGCAAGCCATTGTAACTGCCCCCCAGCTTTGCTAACCCAGACCCATTGGTTCTTCTCTGGTAACTAAATTGCGATTTGGTCTGTTTATATTGTCTGTGTTTGTAATTTGTTTGTATTTGCTCTGAAGTTCAGGGTTCCCCCCCCACCCCAAATAAGTGATTGATATATGTATGTGTGATTAATGTGAGATTGTTAACCCCTTAAGCTTGCTTCCCTTAATAAAGCAGATCAAAGAACCTGTGCTTGCAGCTCTTTTTGCTAGACTTGTTGGGTCTTACACCTCAGCAGCCGCTGCTAGCCAAATTGTTGCTACATCTGCCTACAATGACACAATCTATTTAATGCCAATCTTTGCTCCAAGAGCAAGTGCATGAAGTTTTGTTGCATTTAGGTGGGTGATGAGGTCTTGAGCTTCATAAGTCTCATAACCATTGATATTCCATATATTTATGTGTGTATATCTCTTTGTGTATATGTGTTTGTTTGTTTTCTTCAGATACAGAGAGCAGGTTCGAGGTAATTGAAATAACTAGAATGCTGAGAATTTTTGTGGAAGACTGTGACCTGCAAAGATTCATGAGTGATGATCCCTGTGGCTTCAATATGAGAGAAATCCATGACTCTAATATCAAGTTAGATAAAAATCCAAAGAGTAACTGTGAATTTGATGCAATTGGAAAGAGATACAGACAGTCTTCTTTCCTAAATCACTGTAAGAAAATGACCTCAGGGAATGACTGTCTTCAGGATAATGAGTGTAGCAAATGCTTGAGTGAACAGGCGGAGCATTTTCAGTCCCATGAGAACTCTCCTGAAATGCCAGGACATCTAGGTAATCAATGGGAAAAGACTTTGAGCTGGAGTTCGGACCTCTTTAGACATCAGAAAAGTGACACTGGAGAAATGCTTTGTGTAAGTAAAAAAGGTGGGAAGGCCTTGAGTCAGAACTCTAAGCTCATTAGTCATCAGCAAATTCCCATTAGAAAGCCTGATGAATGTAATGAATGGGAAACAACCTTATCTCATCACTCATCTGTTCCTTGCCAGGCTAGATTTCACCCTGGGATGAAAAGATATGACTGTCCTCAGTGTGGGAAGGCCTTTGGTTGGGACTCAGCTCTTGATAGCCCTCAGAGAATTCATACTGTGGAGAAGTTTTATGAATGTCATGAATGTGGGAAGGTTTTTTGTCACAGATCACTCATTATTGGCCATCAGAGAATCCATACTGGAGAGAAATTTTTTGAATGTAACCAGTGTGGAAAAGCTTTCACACAGAGCTCCAGTCTTACTGCACATCAGAGAATTCATACTGGAGAGAAACCTTATGAATGTAATCAATGTGGAAAGACTTTCACACAGAGCTCCAGTCTAGCTGCACATCAGAGAATCCACACTGGAGAGAAACCTTATGAATGCAAACAGTGTGGAAAAACTTTCACAAAGAGCTCCAATCTTGATGCACATCAGAGAATCCACACTGGAGAGAAACCTTATGAATGTAATCAGTGTGGAAAAACTTTCACACAGTGGGGCCATCTTGCTACACATGAGAAAATCCACAAGAGAAAGAGACCTCTTGAATGTAATCAGTGTGGAAAGACTTTCACAGAGACCTTTAGTCTTACTGCTTATCCGAGAATCCATTCTCCAGGGAAACCTTTTGAATGTAATCAATGTGGAAAAACTTTCAGAAAGAAATATGCTCTTGGTTTACATCATAGAATGCACACTGGAGAGAGACCTTTTGAATGTAATCAATGTAGAAAGGCTTTCACACAGAAGGGCCATCTTGCTGCACATCAGAAGATCCATACTGGAGAGAGACCTTTTCAGTGTAACCAATGTGGAAAGGCTTTCACACATAGGGGCAATCTTGTGGCACATCAGAAAATCCACAGTGGAGAGAAGCTTTTTGTATGTAATCAATGTGGAAAGGCTTTCACAGAGAGCTCCCATCTTGCTGCACATCAGAGAATCCACACTGGAGAGAGACCTTATGTTTGCAATCAATGTGGAACAGCTTACACACAAAGGGGCCATCTTGCTGCACATCAGAAAATTCACAGTGGAGAGAAGCCTTATGGATGTAATCAATGTGGAAAGGCTTTCACACAGAGCTCCAGTCTTGCCAAACACCAGAGAATCCACACTGGAGAGAAACCTTTTGAGTGTAATCAGTGTGGAAAGGCTTTTACACAGAGGGGCCATCTTGCTACACATCAGAAAATCCACAGTGGAGAGAAGCCTTATGGATGTAATCAATGTGGAAAGACTTTCACACAGAGCTCCCATCTCGCTACACATCAGAAAATCCACAGTCGAGAGAAGCCTTATGGATATATTCAATGTAGAAAGGCTTTCAGACTCACCTCCAGTCTTGCTTTACATCAAAGAATTTACACTGACGAGAAACCCTAGGAACTTCGTTCAACATGTGAGAAGAGGATATAATTATTGTGTTCCATAAGACAATAATCTATGATAGTGTTGGTTCAAATTCATGCAGCATTCATAAACCTTTAAGTGTCTGATAAGTTTTCAAACTCCCAACTTGGTGTGTTCTGTAGGTAGGTGTATTAGCAAAGTAATAATCACAACATAGACAATAATTGTTAATATGCCTATGTAGTTCTGTATTGCAAAAAACAGACTCTCCATATAGAAGGTAGGAGAAGTAAACCATTTATTCAGACACCAGAGAACCAGATCCCAAAACCAATAAATCTAACCCATCCAAGCAGCAAGCAAATTCTAGAAATAGTAACTCCACTTTATAACAGTAAAGAACCTAAAACAGCATCACATCAGGGAGCCAAGCCATCCCATAACCATCCTCTCCTCCCCACTCGCCCCCCCGGGCCTTGCCACCGACAGTCACTCACAGTACAGCTAGTACACGTCTGCTTTCTCTTTCAACTCTAACCACTCTGAGCATTTCCTGTTACACCCTTTCCAATTCCTCTCATGCAACATGCTCTTCCCGCCACATGTGACTTAGGCTTCCTATGATATAAGCAGGTCACATGGCCCTATTAGTGGGTGGGAAAGATCTTCAGATTTAAATTACCATTAGTTTGGCCCCAAGAGCTTTCTTATCCATTATATAGGTCAGGGCGGTCTAACCTTAGGTTCTTTATTGAAACAATGGACAAAATATTTTAATTTGCCATTTTAGTGAGAGCTCTGTGGTAGCTGGGCTTCATTTACTAAAGCATTTATGTAAATTTCTGTGCTCATAGTCGGGCTGCATAAATTGCACTGCAGGCCACATTTTAGACAGCCCTGATATAGATCAATAGGAGTTTGGTGTCAGTAGAGTTTTACAGTAGCATAACAGGGATAACACAAAATAGGTATATAAAACAATATCATCATTCTGCCCTCAATGAATGGGGCTCAAAATCTTGGGATAGGGGACGCAGGCCTCATCCTCCATAGCTACTACCTGCCGAAATTGGACATAGAGCTCTCCCTGCCCGAAGAAGTCAAGAGTCCCATTTGAGAGATCAGTTCTTTAGCGGGCATCCAGAGCTTGGTCAATGCCAGGTCCAGGGGTGACATCAGGGGATGCCATCCAGCTTAAGCTATCAGGCCTCTGCAGGTGGGTGCTACTAAACCTGCAGGAAACAAATCTAGCAAACAAATTTAACAGTCGAAAAAGCCAAAAAGAAACAAGGAAACTTTCAAAGCCTCATTCACAGTAGAATACATGAGTCAAAGGTATAATTTGGTAATCATCTCCTGAATAAACAGTTACACTACTATCTTTTCCATGTGCTATAATTTCTGCTACCTTTAGAACATTGTCTGGCTTCTGTTTTACCTATACTTTAGTTCCCAATTTTATTCTATCGGTGGAACCAAACCCTTCCTTTCCTCTGCTAGTTATTTCGGAAGGAGGGTCAGTTTTCACAAGGGGTATTGTTTCACAAAGAACAATAATCACTTGAACTATTCTATCATTTTTACAAAACTATATGTTCTTCACCTAAATTTTGTAATTTCTCCTTGATAATTAGAATCTGTCACTCCAGCCAATATATATATATATATATATATATATATATATTCCTTGAGCTGCTGATGCCGATTTAGGTAATATCTGTCTAAAATTGTTCTTAGGGATTCTCATATATATCCTAGTACAGATATTTCTTCTTTCTTTTCTATCCACCCAAAAGTCCTCTAAAAAAGTGTGAATCATATCCTATTGAACCAGGTATTCCTGAATATGGTAGTGGGATGTCTTGCCTCCCAGTCCAATACTCAATTTTTGGGATCTTATGTGTTTGCTGTTTTCTAATTTGCAGATTTGAGATAATCATTCTGGCTAGAGGTATACTTCCTCCTAATGGTTTATTATTCAAATTATTTAAAGCAGTGAATAAATTATCCTTCCTATGTTGGTAGGAATTATTAGAATATATCTTCCTTAACTGTTCTTTCAATAATCCATTCATTCTTTCATTTATTCCAGATGCTCGTGGATAATGTGGAATATTATATATCCACTCTATTTTTCAATACACATTATCTCTTCATTTCATTACCTTTGAAATGTGACCCATTGTCACTTTGAATCTGCACTGGGGTTCCATAATATAGACTTATGATATCTAGAGTTTTACAGGTGTCCTTCTAAATTGCATTCTTACAGGGACAATCCACTAGTACACCTGAACACATATCAACACATATAAATTTACATCTTTTATCTTGGAGTAGTGGTCCAATATAATCTATCTGCCATATCTGGGCTAGAACTTTTACCTTTGCTATTTCTCCAATCAGTACCCTAGGAATAGTTTAACAATGAATGAGACATGCTGATACCTCAATCTTGTGCCCAGTGATGTGTGGTCTAGACCCCTAAATGCCCAGCCATTTGGTGGGCCATTTTTGCTAGTACCAGATCATCAGTTGTCAGAGTGGCAATCTTTGCTAATTGATCAGCATGTACGTTGTACTCACATTCTGGTGTGGTGAGTGCCACATGAGCTTCTACATGAAAAAACTGATTAATTAGTAACAGAAGACATGTCCCATATATCTTCCCATAATTCTTTGCCCCAAACTTATTTACCATGAATTTCCCAATTTTAATTTTTCCGGATGGGCATCCATGTAGCTAACCCATTAGCCACCACTCATGAATCAGTAAATATGTGACACTGTCCTCCGTTCTTTATTTTAATGGCTTGATGTACTGCTGTAAGTTGAGCATATTAACTACTTCCACTTATCCTAGTATTTTCCGAAGTCCACTTAGTACATAGGTTACAGGCTACTGCTTTCCGACATCTTTTATGGCCCAAATATTTTGTGGTCCCATCAGTAAACCATTTGTGTTTCTTCTGTTCCTCAGTTAATCCATCATATCCATCATTCCATTTTACCAGGGATTGTATCAACTGTTAACTTGGTTCAAGGGGGGTGTATCATTTACCTCAGTGTCTTATGTTTATTATAAATTCATGTAGAGCAGAATCTCTACTTTTGCTTGTTTTTGATCTATTTTGAATATATCCCATCCTGGGATAACCATTTCTTCCTCTAAAGCCCTTCTACCTCTAATTACATTTCCATTTAATTAATGCCAGCTTCTTGTGCATGTCCAATTTTGTGAGAAGCTGGAGTACTCATTATCCAGGTCATAATCAGGATTCTAGGCCTTAATATCACTTCATGGCCCAAGTCAGTTGTTTGGTCTACCAAAGCCCAGTATACAGACAACAACTGCTTTTTCAAAGGTGTATATTGATATCCAGATGAAGGAAGTTTCCTTGACCAAAATCCTAGGGGTTTTTGCCATAAACTCCAGTTTGCATATTTATCCTGTACAGCCACTTGTAATTCCACTGGGCCACTTTGCATAGGCCTTAAACCTAAACCAATTGTATAGCAGCTTTGGCTTTTTCAAAGCTTTGCTCTGTTTTAAATCCTCAATCAAATTCATATTTTTTTCCTAGTAACTTTATATAAGGGTTTCAAAATCTGCTATACATGTGGAATATGATACCTCCAATATCCAAATGGTCCTATAAACTTTTGGGCCTTTTTCTTACTGGTAGGGATACAAAAATTCTGGATCTTTTGTTGGGCTTGTGGAAGAATTTCTTACAGTCCCTTATTCTGCTGTGTACCCCAAAATTTTACAGTTTGAATACCATCTATTCTTCCAAAATCTATCCCTGCTTTCAATAGAGCAGTAAACATTTCTTGTCATTCTATCCTGACGTTGAATCCACTGGCTATTCACTCTTGAGGAAATTACCTTTTTCGCTAGTCTTCTAAGTCACTTCACTATGAAATCTTATCTAGCACCTCTGAAAAAGGGTGCCCTACTTCCCCAATTAGCAGAATCAGAAGCAGGTGTTTATAAGCAGGGAGAGCTATCTTAACTATCATTTCTATGAGAGACTCCCAAGGGAGTATCCTAGTATGCATCTGCATTTCCCATCATAATAGCAGTCTTCATCACCTCCTCCTTTAAATTTCTCATACAGTCCCTAAGTGAATACCAGGGCTTATCTACACTGTGCCACATAGAATCAATGGGATGCTATTGGTTATATCCCTCTGCTGCTAAAGCTAACAGACTAATTATCGTGTTACCCCCTTGCAGATGATAATCCCTAAAAGATTGCAGTACAAAAGGATTCTGACTAATACTTATGAATTTCATACAGTCCATACTATCCATAGATACTCCACTGGCCCCTTTATCACTGATTCTCACAATCCAAGATATTAGTGATTCTCCCCTTCCTTGGGTAAACCTACTCAAGAGATCTGTGATTTTCTGCTGGGTAAAATCTTCCAACACTTTTTTTTTTTTTACAGGGAGGAGGCAGGGCAATTGGAGTTAAGTGACTTGCCCAAGGTCATACAGCTAGTAAATGTGTCAGGTGTCTGAGGCCGGATTTGAACTCAGGTACTCCTGACTCCTGGGCCGGTGCTCTACTCACTGCGCCACCTACCTGCCCCACAACACTTCCTGAAATACTGTATCATCTCTTTGGATCTCTTGCCTCCTTTGCAGTAAGGGGCACAGTACTTTCTGAGGCTCCTGGTCTAACACATAATTTTCTGACTGAGGCGCATCATGCCACATAGTAATGTTTTCTACCAACTCTCTTTCCCTGTCACCATGGCAACAAGACTGGCAACTAAATTAGATTTGTCCTGAACTTATATGCACTTTTGACCTCTTTGCTTTTCACTTCTTCCTAGCCAAATTAACAATAAAATTCCCATTCAAACTAGTTGATTGCTGAACAATAATCTGTTTTTCTGTCACCCGAGATTCCCCATCTTCCTGTGGCAAAGAAATATTCCCATTCAGGCTAGCTAATTTTCTTTCCATCTGAGTTTTTTCTTTTTACAATATATCCACTCTTTCATGTATCAGATGATAAGCTGATAACAATATCCAGCCTCTCCTAGAGAGTGCTGTTGGCAGTTCTCTCCCTGGCTTAGCTTTAATTTCTTGCAAAGATTTCCCCAAATCTCTAGGTTCTCCCCTCTGTAGCTTCTATTCAGTTTTCACAGAACCCTGCTCTACTAGACCATTCCCTGGCTAGGGAAGAATAAGGTACACCATCACATCCTGGGATAACCATTTATTCCTCTAAAGACCTTGCACCTCTAAATAGAGATTTTATACTTTGCCATCCCATCCTTGTCACCAAATGTATTAGCAAGGCAATAATCATGATATAGATGATAATTGTCAATATGCCTATGCAGTTCTGTATTGGAAAATATAAAAGACTCTCTATATAGAAGGTAGAAGAAGTAAACCATTTATTCAGACACCAGACAACCAGATCCCAAAACCAATAAGTCCAACCCATCCAAGCAGAAAGCAAATTCCAGAACCAGAAAGTCTACTTTATAATAGCACAAAGAATCTAAAACACAACATCACAGCGGGGAGCCAAGCCATCCCATAACCTTCCTGCCCCCTGCTGAGGCCTTGCCACCAACACTCATTCACATTACAGCCAGCACACATCTGCTCTCTCTCTCAACTCTTAACTGCTCTGAGCATTTCCTCCTCCACCCTTTCTAGTTCCTCTCCTGCAGCAAGCTCCTCCCACCTGTAGTAGGAAGGCCGAATTTATGATCTCAAATATAATCATGTATATGTTTGAATGGTCCGAAATCGCAAGGTATGAGAGATTCTCTAAGGAGAAAACAACAAGAAATTTATTTAGGCCCCACCGCAGCAAAAACTTGAACCAGCCTCCCCATTCCAACATCTTGACAAAAAGACTCCAGGCCCAGAAAGCCC
>CM053622.1:816350826-816363339 GCA_028646595.1 Phalanger gymnotis
CCACAAGGGCAATCAGGAGGCCAAAGAAAAACAAGAGAGTATTTAGCGAAATCATGTTCACTGGCCTCACGTTCCTGCTCGCACTCGGGTAAGCCCCGCTTCCGCAGCTTCTGGCTTCCACACCTTCCGCCGCCGCCGCTGAAGTCCGCAGCCTCCTGCCTCCGCAGCTTCTGGCCTCCGCAGCTTCTGGCGTCCACACATTCCTCCCCCACCGCTGCCGAAGTTATCTCCCGGCTCACCCCTCCTCGAAGCCGAGCTTCTGGCGTTCTCAAGCCCCGCCTCAATGACCAGAGACCATTGGTTCCTGAGCTGGCCCCTCCTAAGTCACCAATCCACACCCACACAGGTTTCACACCTGACAGGGCCCTGGGCCTGGGGCTTAGCACTTAACAACTGAAAGTACTTCCACTCAAAAGAAACAAAAGCCATGCTAATGAGACAATTTTGCTTAACAACACACTACCACATGTGACTTGGGCTTTCCTGTGACATAAGCAGGTTACATGGAAAAGATCTTGAAATTTACATTACCATTATAGTAGGATAGAGGAATGGGGAGTACATTTGGTGGGCTTCAGAAGACAGCTTGCCAATAGGAGTTTAAAAGCTTTAATCCACTAAAGCTTCAATCTAGAAGGGAGCAACTACCATGGGAAATGATGGTGAGGCAAGCTGGTGGAATGTTGGATATGGAGGACAGTCAGCACAAATAGTACATTCTGGAGTCTTACATAAATGCAGTGAGCACTAGTTTACACGCAGTGAACAGTTGGCTCAAAAATGTAACTTTACCATATGCTCATTATTAACAGGTACCATTTCATGATTTTCTCAGTGATCACAGATGAAACTCACTTATTATTTAATTTTAACCCATAAGTTTCCTTACTTTGGCTGGGAGAGGTCCCAGTGCCTTAAACTGCAGCTTTACAGACTCTCTGAAATCTGTCAGCATGGCTGGGGAGATCTTTTCACAGGTTAAGTAAGAAGTCCACAGGAACCTCACAGATAAAGACCTCTTAAGAGGATTTTGCTATGCTTTTCTCCCAAGAGTTAGTCATTTATCATTATCATTAATTTCTTAATTAAAACAAAATATACCCCATTATTAACTTTTCAAACATTTTATAGCATCCACATCTAAAGTAACCTGCTTTGCCAGCTACTGTGAGTCTTAAGGACTCTGATTGTACATTTTCGAAGTGATCATTCTGAATATTGTATAATGCATTGCCACAGAGAATGCCTTTAGGAAGGCTATCCTGCTCTACAAAAAGGAGCTATTTAAGATAAATCCAGACCAGGGAGATTAGGATCAGGTAGGGGAGTTGCCAGTATTATTTTCCATGTAAACCTTGGGGAAAAAAACAACTTTGTATCTTCTGCCTTTGTTCTTTTTTTTTTTAATTGCGAGAGCCTAAAAGAATGGTCCCCTAAATTCCCTCCCTGCCCCCATCCCAGGTATAAAAGAAAATTTTACAGTCTCCCCAAGAATATATTGAGGTTAGTGACAGTACTTGGGGGAGGGGAAGAGGTTTCACTGATCTAACAAGGTCAAATAAAAGCAGGCACTTTAAAGAAACTTGTCCACATAGCCTTTCTCAGATGCACAAGGAAAAATAGATTACAAGGGAACACAATGGGAAAATTAAGTCAGGGGGATCCTGTCCTAGATAGAGACTAGGATTGTCTTCTCAGCTTTTTCCCCAGTTATAAACTTCTACTTGTTAATAGTACAAGATCCCATTCTCTCTGAGTGACTTGTGGCATTTATTGGCATTAGCCATGGTTCTGGAGTCCATGAGCCCACTACCATTATTCACAGTGAAATACATGGATCAAGGGCACAATTTGCTAATTATCTTCTCCAAAATAAACAGCTGTTACATTGTTGTCCTTCTCATGGGCTATAATTTCTGCAGCCTTTGGAACATCATCTGGCTTCCATTTTACCCATACCTTAGCTCTTTATTCTGTCAATAGAACCAAACCCTTCCATTCCTCTACTAGTTGTTTTGGAAGGAGGGTCAGTTTTCACAATGGATATTCACAAAGAATAACGATCACTTGAACTGTTCTATCATTTCTACAAAACTGCACAGGTTCACCCAAATTCTGGAGCGTCACAACAATTTTTCTTTGATAATTTGAATCTATTGCCCCAGCCAATACATGTATTCCTTGAGCTGCTAATCCTGGTTTAGGTAATATCTGTCCAAAGTGATTCTTAGGGATTCTCATACATATCCCAGTAGAGGTTTTTCTTCTCTCTTTTCTATTCAACGTAAAGTTCTGTATACAATGTAAATCATATCCTGCTGAACCAGGTGTTCCTGAAGACGATGATGGGATATCTTCCCTCACAGTCCAAAATTCAGTATTTTGGAACTCACGTGTTTGCTGTTTTCTAATCTGCAGATTTGGGGTCATCATTCTGGCTAGAGGTATACTTCCTCCTAAGGGCCTATTATTCAAGTTACTTAGGCAGTAAACAAATTATCCTTCCAATATTGATATGAATTGTTAGAGCTTAACTTCTCTCAACTGTTCTTACAACAATCCATTCATTCTTTCATTTAACCCAGATGCTTGTGGGTAACATGGAATATGATATGCCCACTCTGTATTATTCAGTACACAATATCTCTTCATTTCATTGCCCTTGAAATATAACCCATTGTCACTTTGAATCTGCATTGGGGTTCCGTAGCATAGACTTACAATATCTAGGGTTTTACAGGTGTTTTTCTGAGTTACACTCTTATAAAGACAACCCACTAGTACACCTAAATAAATGTCAATGCATGTATATATATATATTTACATCCTTTATCTTGGAGTAGTGGGCCAATATAATCTATCTGCCAAATTTGGGCTGAAACTTTTCCCCTTGTTATTTCTCCAGTTACTACCCTGAGAACAGTTCATTCTTTTTCCAATTAGCATATATAATACTTCTCTGTTATTTGCTTTAAGAATGCATGAGAATTACTAATACATCAATCCCGTGCCCACCGATGTGTGGCCTGTACCCCTAAATTACCGGCTATGTGGTGGACCCATTTTGCTAATACTGGATCATCAGTTGGGTCAGAGTAGGCACAATACATTGTTCAGTAACAATCTTTGCTAGCTGATCGGCATGTGCGTTGTACTCACATTCTGGTGTGGTGAGGGTCATGTGAGCATCTGCATGAAAAACTGACAAATTAGTAACCAAAGATGTGTCCATATATCTTTCCATAGCTCATTACCGTAAACTTGTTTGTGTAAATCTCCCAAAATTCTAAAGGTACATTTCAGCTTTGTTGTTTTTGCCATAAACTCCTGAGACTTTTGGGGTAACTCCAGGAGCTCACTGTGCTAAAACACTTCCCCCCAATCCTGATCACTTGTCATTCCCCACTTCCTCCCCAGAGTTAAGAGGGTATCTCAGTGTGGGGATTTTTAACAGCCACAAGAGGTCTCGTTAACTCCTCTCATCTCAGATCAGGTTAAGAGAAGAAAATGCAGGAGAATTGTAGGGAAAACTTAAATTACCCTTTCCCTCCTAGCAAGAGGAGGGGAGGGATGGCACTCACAGACTGGCAGTGACCCTAATGGTCTTGTGCCCCTGTGCACCTTGTAGCCCACCCTTCTTCGGGAAGCTTGGAAATATCACCCAAATCCTCCATATTCTGCAGACCCTGTGCCAGCAGCAGCAAACTGCCCTAGGCTCAGTAAATTATGCAGTTGTCTGGGAAGTGAGAAGTGGATGGATTGGGCCTGTGTTGAGTGTTCCCTAAGCCTTGCCTCTAAGAATTATCACCACTGGGATGCCAGCTTCTGTTCTTGGTAAACTCCACACTTCTCTGTTCCAGTTGCAAAATGTATCGACTTCTGACAAGCTATTTTATCTCTGTTTGATCTGTTTCCAGTTTTGTAAAGGGAAAATAATAATGGTTGATGTTATGGGATTAAATGATACAGTGATTGTAAAATGCTTAACATAATGACTGGCATGTGTTAGAACAACATTATTATTATCTCTCCTTAATTTAGTGTAATCATTTACTTCGAAGTGGTTTTTAAATACCAAAAGTAAGTTGAATGATTTCTATATGCAATAATCTGGAAATGCAATTGATGTCATCTGAAGTTCATTGTTGCTATATTTCAAAAGTTCTTTTAGATTGTGAAATTTGAGAGACCGTTGTGTGGTAGAAAGCAATTTTAGGTGTTAAAGCAATTTTAATCTGAAATTTGTTGTATATGAATTGGGTTTTTAAGAAAGGGTGTGATAAAAATTTTGATAATTTGAAACTGTTACATTTGGTTATAAACAGGTAGTAATAATACTGCTGATATTTACTATGATAGCAGATTTTCCATTTGAAATCTAGTCTATTATGAGAATATATATGGTGGTTTAAAGTTATAGCTTCAACATAATAATAATGATATGAATGATTCTTTGCGCAAGGAGATTTAGAAATGCATTCACCTAATTTGATAATAGGTTGTTTCAAGTTTTAAAATACATAATAATGTTTAGGGCGTTGCAGATTTTTAAAGGCCTGGTAAACTTTGTTAGTTGTAATAAGGCTAATGTAATTGGGTATGTTCTTCTTGGCTTATAGAAACTAAGTGTCCTCTCCATTACAAACACATTTTTGACTAAGTAACTTTGTGATATCTAGGAATTTAGTTGTTATAATACTTTGGGAATTTATGAAAAAGCAAATTCTCTTATAGTTAGGTTAAGACTTGTGCAAAAAAAATTATGATGAAGAATGAATGAATTAGGATAAACCTCCAAGCTTTGTCTGTATTTAAATTCTTGTAAACTCTGTGCAAAAGGTTTCTGTGTTGTAGAATTCCTCTTGAACAAATGAGAGTCCTTGGAGAAATACAGGTGTGTGATTTTCAAGCCTGTATCATTTAAGGATATATTTATGTATGTTGATCTGGAGGTTTATGGACTAATTTGTGTTGGCACTTTGGGAATTTGTGAATGAATCCCAATGTTTGCAAGTTTATTTTTGCTTTAAGGAGGACAGAGACACATATTTTAGAGCTGTCCAAATGATTTTCTTCATCAAAGTTTAGCAACTTTTACTCTTAATATCAGGATAAATTTTAAACTGTTTTTAAAGAAGGAGAAATACTTTTAGAGGAAATCTTTCCATGACTTAAGCAACAGTTAAAATTAGTGTTTGAACTTAACTGTATGTAAAAGATTTAATTTCTGAATTTTCTCTTTCTCTCAGACTGAGTATAATTAGAGAAGGGTAAACGAGCTTCAGAAACAAAGATGTGTATCAATTCAGTTGTGAGATCAAAGTCAGGAATCTTTTTTGTTTAAGGCAGATAAGAAGGTTTGGGGACAAATGGGGGTTATCCAAACCCCTCCTGTCCCTAGATAGTTGTGATGCTGAGAGAGTGCGAGGAAGTATTTTAAAAAGACAGAAAATTATGTGACTTGATTTGATAATTAATAGCTTAATTAAATTTGACATGGCCCTATCTGAAGGATACCAGCCCATATTTATTTGATATTTAAGCCTTTATGGGACTGCAATTTACTATCCTTTTAAGCTCTGATTACAGGGATAGTTGTCATAAAGCCAGTGGTAGAATTGCATGGACTGCAGGCTGGGAACTGCTAAAGGTGGATGTCTGTGCCTGGGAAAGGTTTTGAAAACAACCTTGGACACAGCCTAGTAGGATCTTCCTAACTATTTCCCAATCTTGCTATTTCTTTTCTGAAAAAGGAAAATTCCTCACCTGTTTACTCCTAAGCCCTGCTTTCAGCACCTAGTGATTATCTGATTGGCTGTCAGATATGACTCATGCCTGGAATCAAATAGAGCAAAGGAAGTTCTTTCCTTCTGTTAAGATACATGACATCGTTCCTCTTTTTCTTTATAGCAAATTTCTATAATGAAGAAATTCTGTAAGTATAAATATAATGTAGAGATAACATCCTCCAAAAGGAGGAAATGATTAGACATTAGATTAAAGTAATAAAGATGCCATATGATAGAAGTCTAATTAAATAAGTTAGCAAATTTTGAGAAAAGCAACAGGATCAGGCTGATTCCTTTAAGAATTATATACAGATGTATATGATTGGCTTCCAAAATTTATCGTGTTTTGGTAAATAGATCTTAAATTTGGATTATTATACAAAAATTGTGTAAGGTAGTGGTAAAAGTGAAATTATTTCTTCTTTATTAAAGTATCTGTCTGATAATTTTAAAAGGCAAATAAGCTCATTTTATGGTTGGACCTTTGCACTTTAAAAGATTCTTATGCCAGGTACAGGATTTAGATAAGGATAGAAACAGCAGATGATATATAAACTGAAATTCTCTGAATTTTCAAAAATGGAAAATCAAATTTAAGTGATCGTACTAATCTATATTGTCAGAATTATCTGGGAACTTCTAGACTTGAACCAGAGAAGCAGAACTCCCTTTCTGAACTGTCCTAAGAATAAAACCTATTGCAAAGAAAGGATATCTGGGGACCAAAAAACTACATCAGGCATCAGAGATTCAAAAAGTGCTGCTTAAATGGACATTGGGAATAGAAAACTAGGATACAAGGAACTTAATGTTAGTTAACATTGTTAATAATAATTGCATTGATTTTTATGGTTCATGTTTAGTTTCCTTGGTTATCTAATGTGTAAATGTAAGCATGTGACATGTAAATCTCCCCTCTCAATACCAGTCTATTGCGAGCCATCTAAGTGGTTTGGTCTGTATCAGGAACTTAAAGTAATTATGCAATTTTGTGAATTGGGAGAAAAACTTTATGGTATTTGTTTGAACCCAGCCCTGCATGGCTGGGAAACTGAAGCATTTCTATGTGCCTTTAGTCAAGGAACTATCTTGTGCAGTTTCCTCTCAGTTATCCAATCATATGTCTTCTGGGAGGCCCTGTTGGGTCTGTCACATCTAAAGATTGCCCGCTCCCGAGTGGACATCTGAACCCATAGGAGACCTTGCCCTCTGTTTTCAAAGGGGTCTGAAAAAGACAACATCATATGCAGACAGCTTTCCCAAGAGTCCGGACCAGGCCTGCAGCCTGCTTCCTACCTGAGTCATTTACATACCCGAGAATGGTTACCTAGTAGCTTTTAGTTTATTTTTACTTAGTTGCTTTATATTCCGGTTATGCTCCCTACCTTGATCCCCCTGCAACCTGCTCCTTCTGCTTGTGTGCAGTTGCCTTGCAATGGCTGCCAGTCTGAGGATGTCCAACCACAGAAAAAAAGAAAAAGCAACTCCTCCCATCTCCCCACCCACCCCATGAGGCAGACTCCCTGTGACAAAGAATGCAACTTTATCTTTAGTGGCCCTTAATTCAGGATGTGGTTGGAAAAAAAAAAACCCCAATCCACCTAGATAAGGATTTAGAACTCTGCCCCTGAGGAAGAGAGGTTTTTCCCTATCTTCCTTGGTCTATGGGCAAAGCTTTTAGCTTGCCTTTGACTAATATCAACGTAGCAACTTCAATAAGGGCCAGAGCCTGGCCCTAACAACTTCTTTGTCCTCCTCTTATGTCAACAAGCCCAGATGGAGCTGATTTAAGAACATTCTTTCATCTGTTCGTGGCCATTAAGGATGAGACCCTTAACCCAAGACACTATCTTGAATAGTGGGACTTTTTCTTATCATAATATTTATAGACATATACTATTTTGTGGTATGTTAATGATAAAGAAAATACCGATGTCCTGGATCATAATTTCAATTGATATTTTGTCAACTTCCTTATTGTATTTACAATTTATTCAATTAAGAAATTCCTTTTTATACTTTGATTAAACATACATGGAGATCATAAATTTTGAGTTGGGACTGAAAATGTGTTTAAGTCTTTTCATTCTTTTGTTCAAACAGTCAGATTTCATTTGGCTCCATACATGTATGTATGCTGCTAGCTTTAAGGGAATAAACAATATGAATTTACATATCACCTAGCTTGTTTGCCTCCTTTAACCAAACTTTCAAGTCGACACAGGAGAAACACAGACATCTTGGGATGTGATTTCTAACTGACACTACTTTTGTCAATTGTCTTACTATATTTATGCCTTATTCAACTAAGAAACTTCCTTTCTTATGATATGGAGACCATAAATTGGAGTTGGGATTGTTCTAAATTGTATTTAAACCTTCTCATTCCTTTATCAGTCAGTCAGAAGATTTTTTTTTTTTCACACGGGAAAAAGACATTCTCAGAGAACAAAGAAAAGGGGAACCCTCTTTTAAATATCTTGATTGATAATCTACATTCCTTCACTGCCTTTTTTTGCAATTAAATTAGCCATAGGCATGCTGTGGAAACAAAAGCTTAATCAATTCTCACAGAGAGGGCATAGAAGTGAATTATCTCTGAGGTTCCTGCTTAATCTAAGAATCTAGGAGATGTGTCCCCTTTCTACCCCAGCTCAACTTTACTTCTGAGTGCCCAGTCAGCAGGGACTGGGGTTCCCAGAGCCAGGGAATTTGTGGCTACCTGTGAAATGATGGGGACCTGGAACTTGGTTTTCAATTCCTCTTACCTCTTCCAGTGAATGGATGAATGCATGTCAGTGTCAGAAACAGTCCTCTTACCAAAAATTGCTCATGGCCATTAATGAATTCATTAATGAATTTTTATTTATTGTTCTCTTGCAAGACACCACAAGAGCTGCTGGTGACCCATAAGGAGACATACCATCAAGCTGTAAGAGCATAATCTTTTATTTTTCTGTCCCTAATGCAAATCCCTGCCCTGGTTCCCCCAATTGGTTGGGTACTGAAACTTCTAAACCCACCCCAATCTGGATTACATCTCTATCCTGGATTACATTTCCTATTCCCACATTCCTGCCCCTCCCATCCTCATCTTCATTTTCTTATACTTTATTTAGTAAAGGAATGAGAAGTCATAAATATTTTTAGTCTCAACTCAGGATGTCTATATCACTCAGATTTTATCATCTCAATAGCATGAGAAGGGAATTTTCTCCATAAGAGATTTGAACCCTGGATGCATGTGTTAACATAGGAAAATTCCCATTATTCAAGACAGATTTGTGACTGAAGGCACATTATCCTTAATGAAGTTTCATCCAGCCTTTGAAGTTGTTGATACAGGAGAGACAATGCCTGGGTTTGCTTAGAGAACAAAAAAGGAGATGTTAGCTCTTAGATGTGCTTCCTTAAGTTTTGCAAATCAAGTATCACATGATTTCTGGGGAAACAAAAGTTCAATCATCCCTTACATTCAGGTCTGATTTCTGGATGCCAGGTTTTGTAGGAAGTCCTAGAGATTTGAGATTCAGAGTGCAGATCTGCCCCCACTAGCCCACCTAATTACAGGTGCAAGCCTTTGGAAACCCTTTCCTAAAATCCAAGTCTTTTTGATTGCTGAGCCCCAGCCTGCAGAACGATTGGGAGTGTGGAGGTTGGGTTATCACCCCTTCTCCCATTTCTGACCCTTCCTCCATTTACTTGGATTATCATTTGTTATTCCCTCCTCTACCCTCTCACCACCCCCTTCTCCTCCCTCCCCCCCTGCCATTGGTGGATGCACCAGGAGGGGCTGGACACTGTGGACCTGAAAGTTTGGCTAAAGGAGGCAAACAAGCTAGGTGATATGTAAATTCATATTTTTTGTTCCCTTAAAGCTAGCAGCATACATACATGTATTGCGCCAGATGAAATCTGACTGTCTAAACAAAAGAATGAGAAGGTTTAAATACATTTTAGAATGGTCCCAACTCAGCATGTCTGTGTCACTCAAAATTTATGATCTCCATGTATGTTTAATCACAGTGTGAGAAAGGAATTTCTTAATTGGATAGATTGTAAATACAGTAAGATAAGAGAGTTGACAAAATGTCAGTTAAAATTACAATCCAGGGCAGAGCCAAGATGGCTGTGTGAAAACAATGTCTTACTGGAGGAGCTCTCTTGAAAATTCTGTCAGATACCTTTAAAAAAGTGAATCTAAGCAGATCTAAGAGTTAGAAGCCACTAATAAACTGAGTGGGACAGGAGCGCCAGGCACGGAATGCTAACAGACCACACCAGATTGGGAGCAGCAGAGGAACAAAGCCAGCACGCCAGTCTGGGAGAGCACTGGGTGGGAAAAACGCAGGAGCAGGAGCAGACCCAGGGCAGAAGTACTGGTTATGGCACCCATCCCCAGGCCTCTCAGCCCAGGACAGGAGTCTTTTGGAGGTACTGGAGACACCAGCACAGAGCCTGCGACCATGGGAGCAGCTATCTCTGGGACCCCCAGCCCACAGTCTAAAGGTTTAAACTCACCTTGAATTTCCACGAGCCATAATGAGCAGATAAAATGGCTCTCATCTCTCCCTTCCTTACCCAGATAAAACTCCTTTGGGAGAAACCCTGAAATAGAGGAGCTAGAAGTGGGGCTTCAGTAGCATTTTAATGATAGAAATTGGAGAGAGGCCCTTCTTGTGGTGGTGGAAGGAGACTAGTGCAGGAAGTAGGGAAGATCAAAATACTCATTCAGAAGAAGACAGCATTGACACTATACCCACATCCAAAACCTTAAAAGGTAATGTGAGCTGGTCTCCAGCCCAAAAAGCAATCCTGGAAGAGCTCAAAGAGGATTTTAAAAACCAAATTAGATAAAAGAAGAGAACAAATCTTTAAAAAGTAAAATTGGTGAAATGGTTAAGGAGGTTCAGAATATATTTGGAGAGAATAATGCCTTAAAAAGTAAACTTAATCAAATGGAAAAGGAGATATGGAAGCTAAGTGAAGAAAACAATGTGTTCAAAATTAGAATTGGGCAGTTAGAAGCTAATGACTCTATGAGACACCAAGAATCAGTCAAACAAAATCTAAAGAATGAAAAAATAGAAAAAAATGTGCAATATCTGATTGGGAAAACAACTGACCTGGAAAATAGATCTAGGAGAGATAATGTAAGAATTATTGGTCTACTGGAAAGCCATGATGAAAAAAAGAGCCTGGACAGTATCTTCCAAGAAATCACCAAGGAAAACGTCGCTGATGTCCTAGAACCAGAGAGTAAAATAGTCATCAAAAGAATCCAACAGTCACTCCCTGAAAGAAATCTCAATTGAAAACTCCCAGGAATATTGTAGCCAAATTCCAGAATTATCAGGTCTAGGAGAAAATACTGGAAGCAGCGAGAAAGAAACAATTCAAATATTGCAGAAGTCAGGATCTTGCAGCTTCTACAATAAGAGACAAGAGAGATTGGAATAAGATATTCGTAAAGGCAGAGGAGCTTGGATTACAACCAAAGATCCAACCAAACTGAGCATAATTTTTCAGGCAAGGAAATGGATATTCATTGAAATAAAGGAATTCCAGACTTTCCTGTTGAAAAGACTGGTGCTTAATGGAAAGACCGGAGTTCAATCTTCAAATACAGAACTCAAGAGAGACATAAAAAGGTAAAGGGGGGAAAATAATCAAAACTATGTTATTCAATAAGGAGAAATTGTTTGCATCCATATATAGGATTATATATGTCAATCTGGAGAATGGTACAGTTGTTATTACAATTGAAAAGGATATCAGTATAAAGTAACTGATGTGATGATAAAAAACATAATTAAGGGGTACAAAAGGGATTTTCTGGGAGAAGAGGTAAGAAGGAGGTAGAAAAGGGTAAATTAAGTTACATGAAGAGGCACAAAACATAGAGGGAAAAAAGGGAGGGAGAAAAGCAGTGTTTGAGCTTTACTCTCATTGGATTTGGTTGAAGGAGGAAGCAAGATACTCTGCTAAGTATAGAAATTAAACTTGTCCTAAAGGCAGTAGGAGGGGAAAGGAGAAAGAAAATGGGGGAAGTAGATAGAAGGGAGGGAAGAAGTAGCAAGGGGGAAAGGGTAAGATAAGGGAGGGGTGTCATTAGGGAGGGAAAATCGAGGAAGATGGTCAGAAACAAAACTCTTGAGGAGTGGAAGGGAGAAATAAAAGCATAAATTGGGAGGGCAATAGGATGGAGAATAAGACACAGATAGTGGGGACAGAGCCAAGATGGCAGCTAGAAAGCAGGGACTACCGTGAGCTCCCCACCAAGTCCCTCCAAAAATCTATGAAACATGGCTCTGAAACAATTCTAGAACTGCAGAACCCACAAAGTGGTGGAGGGAAGCAGGGCTCTAGCCCAGGACAGCGTGGATGGTCTCTGGGTAAGGTCTATCCCACACAGAGCTGGGAGCGGAGGGGAGGAGAGCTGAGTGGAGCAGAGCCCGTCGTAGGCGGTGTGGACCGACCAGACCGCGGACCAACTAGACCGGGAACCGGGTGGAGCGTGCTCTAGCGGCCCTGAATCAGTGAGCTGCAGCAGTTACCAGACCTCTCAACCCACAAACACCAAAGACAACAGAGAAGGTTAGTGGGAAAAGCTGCTGGGGACAGGGAGTTTGCTGTTCGGCCACTGCCCTGGGGGGCAGCTCTGTAGCTACAGCTGCAGTTGCTTCTGGCCCCAGGCCCACCTGGTGGGAGAAATTAAGTGGTG
>CM053622.1:816363839-816401802 GCA_028646595.1 Phalanger gymnotis
ACACAACCCAACAACAAATACAAAAGAGAGAAAAAACGGGGAGGGGGGGGAAAGGTGAGCATGAAGTGTGCCTCAATCTGCATTCATACTTCATAGTTCCTTCTCTGGATGTAGATAGCACTCTCCATCATGAGTCCCTTGGAGCTGTCTCTGCATATTGTGTTGCTGAGAAGAGCGAAGTCTGTCAGGGTTAGTCATCGCAGAATCCATATATCTGTGGTTGTGTATAATGTTCTCCTGGCTCTGCTCCGCTCACTCAGCATTATGTCATGTAGGTTCTTCCAGGCTGTTATGAAGCCCATATCATCCCCATTTCTTATAGCACAATAGTATTCCATTACCTTCATATACCACAGCTTGTTCAGCCATTCCCCAATTGATGGGCATCCCTTTGGCTTCCAATTCTTAGCTACTACAAAAAGAGCTGCTATAAATATTTTTGTACATATGGGTCCTTTTCCCACTTGTGAGATCTCTTTGGGATACAACTCTAGGAATGGTATTGCTGGGTCAAAGGGTATGAACATTTTTATAGCCCTTTGGGCATAGTTTGGGTCATAATTTCAATTGACAGTTTGTCAACTCTCTTATCTTACTGTATTTACAACCTATTCAATTTAGAAAAGTCCTTTTCTTGTATCATGGTTAAACATACATGGAGATCATAAATTTGAGTAACACAGACATACTGAGTTGGGACTGTTCTAAAATGTATTTAAACCTTCTCATTCTTTTGTTCAGTCAGATTTCATCTGGCTCAATACTTGTATAAATGCTTTAAAGGAATAAACAATATTAATTTACATATCACATAGCTTGTTTGCAAACTTTAACCAAATTTTCAGGTTGACACCTTCCCTTCCCCAGTCCTAACACTGAGGGTGCCTTTCCCTCTTTCACCTTGGTTTTCATTTCCTCAACTGGAGAGAAGAGGGAAATTTGGGGGATGAAAAATAAAGCCAAAAGAAATATAAATGCTAGCTTATTATTTTTATTTCTCCAGGAGGCTCTTAGGACCTCTGGACTGAGGAATTCCCCAGCACTAGACACTGCTTCTCCTTTGCACCCCAGTGCAGAGTTTGGAACATACAGATGAGGAAACTGAGGCTAAGAGATCAAGTGACTTGACACAGCTGATAAATATCTGAGGCAGGGCTTGAACTCAGGTGTAGCTGACTGAGGTCCAGTACCACCCACTGCACCATCCAGCTACTTCCCTTCATGGAGATGACTTAGAGTTAGCTACAAAAAAGCAGGCCCAAGACTGAGAGAGAGTCACCCCCATGGGGAATGAGGTAGGCAGGGAGCAAAGGGATACCAGGGCATATCAGAGAAGGGACTTAATAAGGGCTTATGGATCCCTTGGTTTTCAGTCCAACAGGCTGGAGGAGAACCAGGAGAGAAAAGGATCTCCAAGCACAAGTGTTTATCCAACAGGCGGGGATGGTTGACCATAAAAATATCTACAGAGAACTCAGGGAAAAGCCAATGAAGGGGCTATGCCAGGGGTGGGAAACTTGAGGCCCAGAAGCCACAGATTCTCCACCCCTGGACTAGATCCTACTGTAGGGTCTCTAGAAATAGGGAGACCATGGCTTTTAGTAGACTGAATGACTTGCCAATTGTGGAGAAGGGAGCAGGGGTAGGAAAAGGAGAGACCATCCCATACAGGGAGCTTTTCTAGGAAATTACCTGTGAAAAGGAGGAAAGAGGACAGCTTAAGGAAGAGAAGGTTCAGTGAAGGTCTTTTCAAGGTGGGGAAGATCTGGGCATTTGGGCGTTCTGAGTCCACAGTTCAGTGCATCGTTGTAGTTGCAGTGCAGAAGTTGTAGTTCAGTTATTCTCAGTTGGGTCCCACTCTTCCTGCCCCCTTTGGGCTTTTCTTAGCAAAGGTAACGGAGTGGTTTGCCCTTCCCTTCTCCGGTTTGTTTGACAGATGAGAAGACCCAGGCAAATAGGGTTAATTGACTCACAGACCTAATGTCTGAGGTCAGATTTGAACTCAGGTCAGTGAGCCTTTCAGTCTCTAGACCTGGTGCTCTAGCCACCCTGCTACTGTCAATCAACCTTCACAGTTGAGTCTGTGAAAGACAAAGCTTCACAGGTTGCATCTGTGTTTATTTCTCTGAAAGCAGTGGCATGCATGTGTCCATCCATAGGAGCCTGAGTGGAACTGAGCTCCTTTGGGGTCTGGGTGCACAGTTTGTGTAGCCTTTTAACAGGGTTTCATGTCACTCCATCATCATTTAACCCCAGGACAGAAAAAAAAAAGTCAATACCAGACCACTCCAAGTCTTCCACAGTCCAGACAAATGAATCTGTCTCCACCAAAGCAGGAGTAGAACACCATGGGCTTCCCTACCTTAGATTAAATACTTTGCAAGATTGAGTGGGGGCTGACCAGGACAAGGAGAGTCAAGGCAATCTCTTTATCAGTAACATACTTCAGAAGAAAAACTGAACTTACAGTCAGGATTTTGGAAGAATAGGGGAAATGAGGGAATGGAGGACTCTGAATCAACAAGATATTGGTTATTAATAATTGTTTTTCATACCTCCTATCTGGGATCCTGAATAGAATACCTGAGTTCAAATTCTACCAAGACACTGTTACATTTATTCTCAGCAAGTTACTTGACACTTCTCTGTAATAGTATGGCCTTTTTCACAGAAACCAAGGCTTTTAAGAACCCTATGCCCAATATAAATGGAATATTATGTCATCTATTCCAACCCCATAATTCTACAGATTGGAAAATGAGGTGATAAGATTGAACACAAGTGTGCTGCAGACCTTGCAGTTCTTAGATTATGCCCCCTTCCAGGCACAGGCTCCACTCACTGGCCTTTCTGCCCCATCCCCACCCTCCAACAAATGGACAACAACCCCAAGCTCTGCTCCCTCCAGCCTGGAAGGCTCTTCCCTTCTCCCATGGGCCTTAGCGTCCTTCAAGATGGTGCTCAAATCTCTCTTTCTGCAGGTCTGACCTGGTTTTCTTCCTCCATCCCCAGCTGCTAGTGCCTTCCTCTTAGAGATTACCTTCCGTGTGTCTCCTCGCTCTCTAGAAACTTGATCTAAGGAATCATTCACAAGTTATGAATAGAGAGCCAGATTGACAAATCTGGAAGACCAGGGTCCAAGCCCTGCTTCAGATCAGGCTGGCAGAGACACCTTTAGCAAGTCACTGAGAAGGGATTAATGGCCTGGAATATTTCCAAGATCCAGGCTAGCTCAGATATTCAGGGATCTGAGATCATCTCCCAGGAGACAGGGCACTCCACCCCAGAAATTTCCTCACAGTCATAAATTATATGGCAACCCCTACATTAGTCCATTAAAGAGTAAACTCCCAGGGGGCAAGGGGTGTTTTTGTATGTCCAGCAATAGGCAGAGACTGGGGCTACCAATGAGATGGATCCACTGGGCTATTAACCTCAGACCAAAGGAAAAACTCAGAGCTGGAGTAGGAGGAGAGAGGGAGTGGGACTGGGATGGGATGAATTTTGGAGGGAACCATTAGCATTTCTTAAGCTTTTGAAAACCATTATCCAATCAAATCCTCCAACAAAGCCATAAGGCAAAAGGGAGGGGCTTCTTTGCTTCTTACTGAAGAAAACAAAGAGGCCAGAAGGGATCTGGGCTTCTTGGACTGGAAAGGACTTGGGTGAATGCTGTGGGGTGCCCAAGGACCTGGGGGGTTTCTCAAAGGCCTGAAGTTGCCCCAACCACTTCCAGTCCATCCAAGATTAAGGGGTGGGGGAGAGGAAGGTGGAGAGGTAGCAGGGTAGAGGAATGAAGGCCCAGAAAAATGAGGGAGGGGAAAATGGAATTCCAGAATTCAGGAGTAGGGTAGGGGTGGGGATGAAGCAAAAACAAGTGCTAATCCAAGTGCTTGGAGGAAGGGTCAGAGGTGGGTAAAGGGGCTATAACCCAACCCCCACGCTCCCATTCCCTCTGCAGTCTGGGGCTCAGCAATCAAAGGTAGTTGGATTTTCAAGAAAGGGTTTCTGAAGGCCAGTGCTTTTAATCAGGTGGGCTAATGGGGGGCAGACCTGAGCTCTGGTCCTAAAGTCTATAGCACTTCCTGCAGATACTGGCATGTATTAATTAAGAACTGAATAAATGACTTTTCACTAATTCGTTCATCAGCAGATGTAAGAGGAATTGAGAACCAAGTTCCAGGTTCCCAGTCATTGAACAAGTAGCCCCAGATTCCTCAGCAGCGACAGGGAAAGAGCTCAGCCTAAGTTAGTTAGGTGGCCAAGGATCAGTGCTGCCACCCCTGCCCCAAAAATGCAGAGATGCTTGGCTGTTGTCCTTCATTCTCAGAGAGGACCAAAATGACATTACTATGCCAGAGTCAAGATTCAATGTGTCTAACTGTGTCTGATCAAATCAATAGGAGCTTAGAATGTTCTACCACAGGTTAGGTACAGTCTGTGTGAACATTTGGGGTGGGTTCTCTAACTTTGCACCTCCTGCATTTCCTTTGAGCTTGTTTCAATTATGCTTTGTATGAGGAAAGCACCTTTCTATGAGCAGGGCACCTTTTCTGATGTTGGCATGCCATGGGGGGCCGTCTGTGCCAATGTCTCCCATGTCACACAATCAATTCTGAAGTTCTTGAGACCTTGAGAGTGTCCTTATATCTCTTCCGAACATTATGTGAATGCTTGCCCCGTATGAGTTCTCCATCAAACAGTCTTTTTGGCAAGCAGACATTTTGCATTTGAACAAGTGGCCAGCCCATGGGAGTTGTGCTCTCTGAAGCAGAATTTGAACGCTTGGCAGTTCAAGTAAGGACCTCAGCGTCTGGTACCTTATCCTGCCAGGTGATCTTCAGAATCTTCCTATGACAATTCAAATGGAAGTGGTTCAGTTTCCTGGCATGGCGCTGGTAGACTTTTGAGGCATACAACAATGAGGTCAGCACAATGGCTCTACAGACCTTCAGCTTCATGGTCAGTCTAATATCCCTTCTCTCCCTTACTTTCTTTCAGAGCCTCCCAAACCTCATTATCCACAGCATTCAAAACTTGGAGGCAAAGGTGCCTCCAAGCAAAGACCCCTCCTTCTTTTCAGCTGGGGAATCTGATCCCAGACCCTCCCCTGCCCCAGAATGAATCAGATTTAGGAATCCCCAAAGAAATCTTGGTTATTCTTCTATGCCTGAATGGAGGAGATAAAAGACAGGTAGCCTGCTACCTTCCCCACTTCCCCAGGCTGTTTTCTGCCTAACAAAATGAATTAGAATTATACTTTATAGAATTATACCTTTATACTCCACATTAAGGTTTCTCAATCAGGACATCCGAACTATTACAATAGATCCTGGGGAAGGGAGACCCTGCCTGTCTCAAGTCACTCCCCATTCTAGTCCAGCCACAAAGTCATTTTCCTAAAGTGCAGGTCTGACAGTGTCACCACCCTACTCCACTCAACAAACTCTAGTGGCTTACTATTGTTTCCAGGAGCAAATACAATATGCTCTGTTTGGCATTCAAAGAACTGCACAACTTGGCCCTCTCCCACCTATCCAGTCTTCTTATACAGTTTTCCCCCAAGTTTCCTCTTCCTCCAGTGACACTGCTTTTCTGGATGTTTCACTGACAAGACCTTCCATCTCTCAATTCCCAGCATTTTCTCGGGCAAAATACTCTCCACCCTCTGCTCTGACCACTGACCTTCCTAGCTTCCCTAAAGTACCAGCTAAAATCCCCTCTTCTGCAGGAAACCTTCTCCAAGCCCTATTAATGCTAGTGTCTTAACTGCTTATCATGCCCAATCTATCCTGTATATAGTTTACTTTGTACAGATTTGTAGGTTGTCTCCCATTACATTGGATGCTCCCTGAGGGCAGGGACTGTTGTTTGCCACTTTTTCTATCTCCAGTGCTTAGCACAGTGCCTGGCATATTGTGGTTGCTTTGGTATTCAGTCCTGGCTGATAGTTCCATGGAACATTTCTGAGAGGCTTCATCTGGCATCTTGGTTTGATGACCTTGCTGATGTTCCCCTGGGATATGGAAACATCTGATTAACTAGGGCCACCCCCTCCACTGACTGGGGGTTCACTAATTACATTTGTATGATATATAAGATAATCATTTGTCTTTGGTCATTTCTCTATGTCCTTTTTGAAAAAGGTCCACTAGCTTAAAACAATATCAATAGATCTCAAATAAAAGAGCATTTTACCACATACTCTGCAATTGAAAAAAATGGGTTTCTTCTGTGGTATTAATATAAGCAAATTTCCCTTGGGGAAGATCTAGGACTCTGTCTCTCTGACTGTGTCTCTTTCTCTTTCTGTCTCCCTTCTTCTTTCTCAGTTGAGCTACCCATTTTTTATTATTATTTTATTATTTACTATTTTTATTTTATTATTTATTTTTATTATTTATTTTTATTATTATTTTATCCATTTTTTCCATTTTTATCCATTTTAGCCTTATTATGAGAGTAATGATCCAAGAAACGAGTCATAAAAATAGCCAGTATTTCCATAGTGATTTAATGTTTGCAAAGCATTTAACAAATATTGTTTAATTAAATCCTCACCTCACTCTCCCAGAGGTAGATGCCCTTATTATCCCCATTCTACAGATGAGGAAACTCAGGCAGGATTAGGGGACATGACTTGCCCAGGGACATACAAGTAGAAAGTGCCAGAGACTAAACTGGAATTCAGGCCTTGTGGTTCCAAGGACAGCACTCCATTCATTACATCACCTAGCCCCTTAAAGAAAACATTACAGAAATTAATGTCCAACAGGTACCAAAACATTTAAAGAAAGAATTTTTTTTTGCCAGCAAACAGGAAACAAAGTGAGTACCAATTAATAGGTGAATGGCTGAAGAAATGAAGGCTATGAATGTCATGAAATATTGATGAGGGATGACAAACATTGGGATTTCAGGGAAAAAACATGTACAGGGCTTTATGTGGAGGATGGAATTTGGGGGTGTTTAATGAGGTCTCTTTTGTTGGGAGGTCTAATGAGTCTGTGCTGCAGCAGGAGGCCTTCCCTTGGTAATTAGATCCCAAGGCTTTGTCTCCAGCATGATTTCTCCAAAGTACAGTCAATTAGGAATTCTAGGGGACGGCCCTTCCC
The DNA here is from genome assembly GCA_028646595.1 of Phalanger gymnotis. NCBI lineage: Eukaryota > Metazoa > Chordata > Mammalia > Diprotodontia > Phalangeridae > Phalanger > Phalanger gymnotis. The sequence continues at coordinate 816,370,955 of CM053622.1, forward strand.
ACAACAATTGCCTTCATTCACCTTCATTCCAGTAGGAACAAGGTGGTCTCCTGAACACCCTCCTCCAGAGAAAAGAACAGCCCCCATTAGCCCATTTGTGAGGCTTCTTTCCACAGTGAAGCCTGTGATAGAAAGTTAGAGATGATCTGTTGCTGAAAGCCTCCCCACACTCAGTTCACAGGCTCCTGAGAATAGTTTCTCTAATCCTGAAGGTCTGAACTCCATCCGAATGCCTTTCCTTCTTCCTGACAATTATCAGATTTCTATCTCATATAAATATTCTGAGATGGGAAATAGGACATAATTGTTGCCTGAAGGCATCACCACCTTGATTGTATTCATAAGGCTTCTCCCAAGTGTAGAACCTCTTGTTACCTATGTTAAAGAGTGTTAACTAAAAGCTTTGCCACATTCATGACATTCATGAGGTTGGTCTCCAGTAGGGATTCTCTGATGTTTAACAAAATCTGAGCTCAGTGGGAAATCATTCCACATTGACTACATTCATAAGACTTCTTTTCAGTATCTATTTTTTGATGTCAACAATGTTGGAGCTCTGTGTGAAAGACTTTCCACATTAATTATATTCTTAGGTTTTTCCCCAGTGTGAATTCTCTGATGTAAAGCAAGATGGTAGGTCTGTGTGAAAGACTTTCCACACTGATTATGTTCAAAAGGTCTCTCTCCAGTGTGGATTTTCTGGTGAGTAGCAAGATTGGAGGACTATCTTAACAGTCTTTCCATATTGATTACATCCATAAGGCTTCTTGGCTGTGTAAATTCTCTGATATGCAGCAAGAATGTATCTCTGTGCAAAATCATTTCCACACTAATTACATTCAAAAGGCTTCAATCCAGCCTGGATTATCTGATATGCAGCAAGATACCACTTCATTATGAAAGCCTTTCTACACTGATTACTTTCAAAAGGTTTCTCTCCATTGTGGATTGTCTGATGTGTATCAACATGGGAGCTCTTTCTGAAAGTCTTTCCATGTTGATTTCATTCAAAAGGTTTCTCTCCACTGTGGACTCTCTGATGTTCAGCAAGATTGCCCATGTCTCTGAAAGCCATTTCACAGTGATCACATTTATAAGATTTCTCTCCAGTGTGGATTCTCTGATGTGCAGCAAGATGGCCCCTCTGTATGAAAGTCTTTCCACAATGATTACATTCATAAGGTTTCTCTCCTGTGTGGATTCTCTGATGGGCAGCAAGATTGCCCCTGTCTCCGAAAGCCTTTCCACAGTGATTACATTCATAAGGTTTCTCTCCACTGTGGATTCTCCGATGGGCAGCAAGATTGCACCTCTGTCTGAAAGCCTTTCCACACTGACTACATTCATAAGGTTTCTCTCCAGTGTGGATTCTCTGATGTGCAGCAAAATTGTCCCTGTCTATGAAAGTCTTTCCACATTGATTACATTCAAAAGGTTTCTCTCCAGTGTGGATTCTCTGATGTGCAGTAAGATGGTACCTGTCTATGAAAGTCTTTCTACACTGACTACATTCAAAAGGTTTCTCTCCACTGTGGATTCTCTGATGTGCAGCAAGATTGCCCATGTCTCTGAAAGCCATTTCACAGTGATCACATTTATAAGGTTTCTCTCCAGTGTGGATTCTCTGATGTGCAGCAAGATGGCCCCTCTGTATGAAAGTCTTTCCACATTGATTACATTCATAAGGTTTCTCTCCTGTGTGGATTCTCTGATGGGCAGCAAGATTCTGCCTCATTGTGAAAGCCTTTCCACATTGATTACATTCATAAGGTTTCTCTCCAGTGTGTATTCTCTGATGTACAGCAAGATTGCCCCTGTCTCTGAAAGCCTTTCCACAGTGATTACATTCATAAGGTTTCTCTCCACTGTGGATTCTCTGATGGGCAGCAAGATTGCACCTCTGTCTGAAAGCCTTTCCACACTGATTACATTCATAAGGTTTCTCTCCAGTGTGGATTCTCTGATGTGCAGCAAGATTGTACCTGTCTATGAAAGTCTTTCCACATTGATTACATTCAAAAGGTTTCTCTCCACTGTGGATTCTCTGATGTGCAGCAAGATGGTACCTGTCTATGAAAGTCTTTCTACACTGACTACATTCAAAAGGTTTCTCTCCACTGTGGATTCTCTGATGTGCAGCAAGACTGCCCCTGTCTCTGAAAGCCTTTCCACATTGATCACATTCATAAGGTTTCTCTCCAGTGTGAATTCTCTGATGGGCACCAAGTTTATTCCTGTTTGTTAAAGCCTTTCCGCATTGATTACATTCATAAGGTTTCTCTTCAGTGTGGATTCTCTGATGGGCACCAAGATGGTACCTCTCTATGAAAGTCTTTCCACATTGATTACATTCAAAAGGTTTCTCTCCAGTGTGTATTCTCTGATGGGCAACAAGATGGGAACTCCTTCTGAAAGTCTTTCCACATTGATTACATTCAAAAGGTTTCTCTCCAGTGTGGATTCTCTGATGGGCAGCAAAACTGCCCCTCTCTCTGAAAGCCTTTCCACACTGATTACATTCATAAGGTTTCTCTCCAGTGTGAATTCTCTGATGTACAGCAAGATTGCCTCTGTCTGTGAAAGCCTTTCCACAGTGATTACATTCATAAGGTTTCTCTCCAGTGTGGATTCTCTGATGAGCACCAAGTTTGTTCCTGTTTCTAAAAGCCTTTCCACAGTGATTACATTCATAAGGTTTCTCTTCAGTGTGGATTCTCTGATGTGCAGCAAGATGGTACCTCTCTATGAAAGTCTTTCCACATTGATTACATTCAAAAGGTTTCTCTCCAGTGTGGATTCTCTGATGCGCAACAAGACGGGAGCTGGTTCTGAAAGTCTTTCCACACTGATTACATTCAAAAGGTTTCTCTCCACTGTGGATTCTCTGATGTGCAGCAAGACTGCCCCTGTCTCTGAAAGCCTTTCCACATTGATTACATTCATAAGGTTTCTCTCCACTGTGGATTCTCTGATGTGCAGCAAGACTGCCCCTGTCTCTGAAAGCCTTTCCACATTGATTACATTCAAAAGGTTTCTCTCCACTGTGGATCCTTTGATGTCCAGCAAGTTGGGAGCTTGTTCTGAAAGACTTTCCACAGTGATTACATTCAAAAGGCTTCTCTCCACTGTGGATTCTCTGATGGGCAGCAAGACTCTCCTTCCTTGTAAAAGCCTTTCCACATTGATTACATTCATAAGGCTTCTCTCCAGTGTGGACTCTTTGATGGACAGCAAGATAGTTCTTTCTGAAAGTCTTTCCACATTGATTACATTCAAAAGGTTTGTCTCCCCTGTGGATTCTCTCATGACCAATAAGGAGTGATCTATAGCAGACAGCTTTCCCACATTCATGACATTCATAAAACTTCTCCCCAGTATGAATCTCACGAAATCTGTCAGGATCTAAATTCCAACCAAAGGCCTTCCCACACTGAGGACATGCATAACTTTTCATTCCAGGGTGAAATCTGGGCTGGCAAGGAAGAGATGAGTGATGGGGTGAGGTCTCTTCACATTCATTGTATTCATCAGGTTCCTTTCTAATGGGAATTTGCTGATGAGTAATAAGCTTAGAGTTCTGACTTAAGTCCTTCCCATCTTTATTCCTTACAGAAAGCATTTCTCTGGTATCACTTTTCTGATTTCTCATGAGATCCAAACTCCAGTTCCAGGCCATTTCCCATTGATTACCTGGATACATTGCCATTTCAGAAGGCTTCTCATGGGACTGAAAACGCTCTGCCTGTTCAGTCAAGCATTTGCTATATTCACTATCCTGAACAGAGTCGTTCCTTGAGGTCATTTTCTTACTGTGATTTAGGATAGAAGACTGTCTATATCTCTTTTCAATTTCATCAAATTCACAGTCAATCTTTGGATTTTTATCTAACTTTATATTAGAATCATGGATTTCTCTCAGCTTGACATCCCAAAGACCATCACTTGGGAATCTTTGCAGGTCACATTTTTCCAGAAAAATTCCATGACTTCTAGTCACCTCATTTGCTTTGAACCTGGTCTCTAAATCTGAAAAAAAAAAACAACAATCAAACACACAGACACCAAAAGATATGCACACGTAAGTATATGCAATAGCAATGGTTACTTCAGACTTATGTGGGTCATGACCTTCTCATCACCGAACTAAATGCAGCAAAACTTTGTGTAGGCTTGGAGCAAACAATGGCATTAAACAGTCTGTATCATTGTAAGGAGAAGAGACAGACAGGCTATGAGAGTGATAAAGAATTTGTACATCACAGAGTGCTGGACCTATCAGAAACTCATTCACTCCAAGCTAAACATTCACATTCAACAAAAGCAGCAGTCAGAAGGCAAGATGGCTACAAGTGATTCTCCATGGGAGAACAGTTTGTTGCTATCTTGGAGAGAAAACTGGGCCAACATAGGGTTTGCAGCACTCCAGCAGAAAAAAAGGGAGGGATTTTCAGAGATTTCTTGTACAGCAACACATTTACTCATCTTGGCCAGAACGCTTGTAAACATCTAAACTGATTTGATCAAAATGATGGGGAAATGCAAAACCTAATAAAGAAATGATAAAAACTCTACAGGGCCTACCAGTCCCTGGGTTTGTTTCCATAGCTGTACTCCCAGAAATTATATACCATCCAGAGTTATTTTATATGGGGTATCTCTTACTATCTCTTCCTGCATCGTTTTGTTGGTGTTACATAACAATGGTGAAGATTTATAGGGGTTTAAATTATACCCTGCTACTTTGCTAAAATTATTAACTGCTTTAATAAACTTTTTGATTGAGTCTCTGGGATTTTCCAAGTATATCATCATATCATGTACCAAAAAAGGTGATTTTATTACCTCCTTCCCTATTCTGATTACTTGCATTTCTTCTCTTCTTGATATTGTTAGTAGTTCCAATACAACATTGAAAAGTATAGGCGACAGTGGGCATCCTTGTTTCACACCTCAGCTAATTGGGAAGGCTAATATCTTATCCCCGTTACAAATAATGCTTGCTGATGTGTTTAGGTAAATGATTTTTTTTTGATCAATTGAAGGGAAAATCTATTAACACCTATACTTTCAAGTATTTTTAATACACATGAATATTGTATTGGATCAAAAGCTTATTCTTCAGCTATTGATATAACGATATGATTTTTTTGTTATGTACTGTTGATATAATCAATTATGTGAATAATTTTCTGAAAGTTCAAGCATCCCTCCATTCCTTGGATAAATCCAAATTGGGCTCAATGTGCAATCTTTGTAATATTTTGTGGTAATTCCCTGGCTAGTGTTTTATTCAGGATTTTTGCATCCATATTCATTCATGAAGTTGGTCTATTATTTTCCTTCTCTTTTTCATTCTTCATGGTGTGGGTATCAATACCATATTTGTTTCATAAAATGAGTTTGTAGTACTCCTTCTTTGCCTATTTTTCGAAATCATTAATTTAATATTGGAATTACATGATCTTTAATGTTTGGTAAAATTCCCTTTCAAATCCATCTGCTCCTGATGCTTTTTCTCAGGAAGCTCATTTATGGCCTGTTTAATTTCTTTTTCTAAAATAGGTTTACTTAGATATTCTAGTTCCTCTTCTATTAATCCCATGAGAATTGGGCTCCAGCACTACCTGCCCTCGTGACCCCCTAATGCCAAGAGGATTAATTTCTATGTGACAATTGCTCTATTTTACCTCTCCCTACCTAATTTTATTTTATTTTTACCTCTTAAAATACCTTTTAATATGCAGCATATCTTCCTTTTGAAATAACTCCTAGTTTTTAGGTTTGTTTGTTTGTTTTTAACATATTTTGGCATTCAATTCAGATACTTTGACACATATTCCATAAGTTGTCATGAAACCACACTTTGATTATATTGGATATTAAGTATGACTTAGACAACCTGTCCATTGGGCTGATACTAGTGTTGCTTATCATAGGTTTTCAACAGTGCTTAGATCATGTGAATTGACAGGTCACTGAAAGAAATGATTTCCACCTCTTTGGCAAAATACTTTTCCAAACTTCTTTGGAATTTATGTAATGAAACAAGCATTTCTATAACATAGTACTATAAAAAAGATGAACATGAAACTGCAAGTCTACTATGGTCAACTTCTTATTAACTTTTAAATTATCATAAAGATTTCTTCCTTTTTCTCTCAGCCCTCTGAGTTGGGTACCATTACATACAAATAGATATGTGTGTGTGTGTGTGTGTTTTATAGTTTTTCCAACAATTTTTTTTTTTAGCAAATAATGAATTCTTATCCCAAAATAGTAATTCTTTACACTTCTGAAATACAAGGTTATTGTGTTTATTTGCTGTAGTATGCATAAACTATTGCATTTATCTATCTGGTATAAGATATAAGATCTGGTACTGCTAAACCTCCTTCCTTGACATTTTTTTCTTTATTTCCTTTGATATTCTTGACTTTTTGTTTTCCCAAATGAATTTTCTTCTTATTAATTAAGTAAAAAATAATTTTGGTAATTTCATTGGAATGGTATTGAATATGTTAATCAGTTTGGATAAAATTGTCATTTTTATTATATTGGCCCTGCCTACACATGAACAATTAATAGCTCTCCAATTATTTAAATCTTATTTTATCTGCATATAAAGGTTTTCATAATTTGGTTTATATAGTTCCTGTTTTTGTTTTGGCAGTTGGACTCCCAGGTATTTTATAGTGTGTCCAGTTTGAGGCAATTGGTTTTCTTCCTTAAGGAGATTCTTGGAGAGCGAAGTGTTTCTTGTCCTATTCTGCCACCTTGCCGGAATCACCTCCCATTCTTTTCAGGATGACATTTTCAGTGAGGTTGTCAGACACCTTCATGGGGCAGGAATATGGCATCAAGGTCAGACACCTGATTGATGGTAAATTGTTTAACTTGAAAAGGTGACAAGCCAAGACCAAAGTGGATGAAGGGTTGGTGCATACAGAAGACTATGCACTCAATGCATAGTCAGCACTCTGAGGCTGAGATCCACCAAGGTATGGATCCATTCTCTGCCACTTGTGTGAATTTTGGTCTGACAATTAACATCAAGGAATGAGAGGAAATGGTCCTTACCCAGGGACAGCAGGTTCTGGATATTCTCCAGTACGACCTCCTTGTACAGCTCTTTCTGAGAATGGTCCAAGAGGCCCCACTCCTCCTCAGTGAATTCGACAACTACATCCTTGAATGTCACCAACTCCTAAACCATCAAAAGTCACATGATTTAGAGCTGAGACTCCAGAATTCATCTAATCCAAACTTCTTCAACTTAGAAGAGGAACTGAAGCCCAGAGAAGGGATTTGCCTAAAACTCATAACCTTTATGAGTGTCACAGCCAACACTTGAAGCCAGTTATTAAGAACCCAATGGAATATGGAGGAAAGCATTTTACATTTGAAGTCAGAATCATGATGGAATTATAAAAGCTAGACAAATGTCTTAATATACAATGCTTCTTCCCATGTAATTAGGGAGATATATGCTCTCTTAGTGATGCACAAAAATCTGTGGAGGAGATAGTAAAGTCACTGGTAATTCCTCCTGTGTCCTAAGTGACATATTAAGAATATTCTATGAACAATATGTGAGAGGTTGTTAGATACTGTGTATTCTTGGAGAAAAACTCCCAACTTAACAATGATCCCTGAGCAGAGAACAAAGAAATTATCAAGTAAAGCTGCTGAAAGTCTGTAACAAAGCTTCAAGTAGAGAAAAGTAAGAAAAGAATTCTAAAGGAAGATTACTCACAATCTGGCCTCAATTGAGTGGAATGAACTGTTTGCACCCAAGTGAAGAAGAGTTCTCTATTCTTGTACTGAGGGGTTCAGATGACCCTGGGCACAATGTGTCATAGTCAAAACATCTTCTGTCTTTGTTTATGATTACTTTCAATTTTTCATGCAATACATTCATTCATTTTAATATTTAATGTTAGAAAAATAAGAGTACCTATGTGGGGAAAGGAGGGTTTCTTCTTTCATTAAAAATGTAAAATTTTATCAAGTGGGGTTAAGAGATTGAGTTAACGTATAAGAAAGACATTGACAGTTTATGAAAAATAAATTATTTCAACATACTGCTACAACTCTAGAACATTGGGGTTAGGTTTAGGGAGTCAAAAGAATGAGTGAAGAGGCAGACTGATAGATATCACACAACGAGAAAGTGGCCACTTCTTCAAATCTTTTGATGCTTGGGAGGGCTCATCTATTTTTCCACTCTGCTGCATGCAAAACGTGTGTTTAATCAAGGCACTTGGTATTCAATGCTTTTCATTTCTAGCACAATGGTATGATTCACTGTTTAAGAAACTGTATTATTGTGGAGCAATTCTCTTTCTTGTAGATAAAAATCTCTTCACCTTTTTATCATTTTGATTTCATTTGAAACATCTGATTTGTCTTGTATTTGTATATTTCACTTACAACTTTATTTCTATCATTGAACTTCTGAGGAATTAATGAATTTTTAGTCTTTTCCTGAGTTTTAGATTCCTAAGACTTTACAATTCTTTTCTTTTCACTAGGTGTTCTGAGTCATGACACTTCATTTCATTCTATTCATTTGTAATATGAACAATCACTATAGGAAGGCCGTGCTTGTCTTCATTGATAATACATCTATTCGATCCCTAACTTGTTCTTCTCAGAAGCTCTTGCCTATCTCTTTCCTTCTATCCTCTCACAGTCTCCCTTCCCCACCATGGGTTGAGCTCATATACTCCAAAGACCTACATAAGAGGGTCAGCTCACATATCTCCACATTGGCACATTTGCACCTGGCTGTACTACTTTGGAACTTCTCACTGACTTTGTCAGCATCTCCCAGTGTCTTTTGCCCAAAATCTCCTCCCTTGTTGTGTTGTCTTCCCACTGAAAGTGTAATCTCTATGGGGACAGGACAGTCTTTCTTCTTTTCTATTTGAATCCCCAGGCGTTAACACAGTGCATGGCATTATTCAGTTGTTTCAGTTGTATCTGACTTTTCTAGATCCCATTTGAGACTTTCTGAGCAAAGCTACAGGAGTGGTTTCCCATTTCCTGCTCATGGTCCTTTTAAAAATGATGAACTGAGGCAAATAGAGTTAAATGACTTAAGTGGCTCAGGGTCACACAGCTAGTAAGTGTCTGAGGCCAGATTTGAACACATGCACATGGAGTCTTCCTGATTCCAAGCCCAGTGCTCTACCCACTGGTCCACCTTCATGCCCTCTACTCACTCTTTAAGCCTTTACACAGCTTAGCTTTCATCCTTCCTGTCCTTAAAGGGCTCTCTGCAAACTTAGCATTGATACTTCAGTTGCCAAATCTGACAAACTTGTTCTGTAAAATTTGGATTCAGTGAAAAGGCTGCACTTATGAACCCAGAAGGCTGCAGGTTCCCCACCCCTGCTTTAGACTGAATGCATTCAGATACCCAGATATAGTCATTTGGATCCAATGAGGTTTTTCATTCTTATCTTTAAAATTTCTGAACATATGGCCTTAATACCAAATTATAAGAATATTTTTCATGAAGGTATGACTCATGTATAGAGCATAAAATATCACAAGTATCCATGTGACTTTGCAGAAAACCACATCATAATTTTGTTTAGGACACACTCAGTTCTATTTGCTGCCAGGATCTCAAAATATAAGGCCCACTCCTTTGGATTAGTCTACTGCCAGAGTTTTATTGTGGCAGTCTTTCTACTCAGAAGGAGACGGGACTCAGTCCCCAAAATAGGATAAAGTAGGGAGAATGGGAGTTGATGGACAAAGGAGAGAAGAGGAGCTCCCAGGGGGAACCAGTGCTTTGCATTTTGGCCCAGGTAGAATGTGAGCCTTGGAGTGGAAGTTGGTGCACTGAGACAAGGTCAAGGTAGAAGAGGGATCATTCCTATGACCATGGCACTGCAGCTGATAAAGACGAAGAGGAGTGGAGAGGAAGGCATGGGCCTGAGTTTCTAGCCATGAGTGTGAATGGAGGAAGAGGATGATTTGGGGCCTCAGGACAGAGGCAGAAGGAGCCTTGTGGACTCTTTCAGAAAGGCCTTGGGTCACTAAGGCCCATAAGGCTGCCTTCTGCTTTCCATAGGTCCCCCTTTTCTAGCAGCTTCTGCCTTGGACTAATCCTCCTGTCAGACTCCCTGACTAGAAGAAGCAGCCCTTTTCCTTGAGATAATGATGTCTCCTAAAAATCCAGTGCTGGACTTGCAGTTCTCAGGTTTGAGCCAGAAGGTCTGAAAGGTCAGATGGCCTACCTATACTCTGACTGACTAGCCTTCAAAGAAGTGGTCTTTGATAATACCTTCATGCCATGGATGTTCTTCAAGGACAGAGGCTTTATTTCTCTACCTTTACAGATGGTTTGTGCTTTCCATCAGCATGCACACACATGTCCAGGTACACACACGTACATGTAGGAGCTAGAGTGGAACAATGGGAAGCAAACCCACTCCCCACTGGCCTTACACTGCTGAGTCCTGGGTTCAGATCCTGTCCCTGCCACTTATTCCCTGTCACTGGAAAGAAGTCACTCTCTCTGCCTGGGCCTCAGCTGGGGTGGGCAGGATGGCTCTTCTAGGACCTCAAGCATGTGACCAGCTTTGCTAATTTAATATTTCTTCACTAAGGTTTCATTCACATTCACTGTGGGCCAGCCCCTGGGGCCTCAGCAGGACTGGATTCAAGATCACAGGGTCTTCATCTGAATTCCTGGAAGGGGAACATGGATGGAAGTGGGGAGACCTGAGGTCCAGCCTCAGACACTGGCTGGCTGTGTGACCCTGGGCAAGTCTTTGGCTGCCTTAGTTTCCCCTTCTCTAAAAGGGAATAAAGCTTCCTTGGCTCTCTTGGATTCCAGGTTTGCTGATGCTGGTCAGGTCTGTGGATGGACTGCACTCACCTGGAATGAGAGTCTCTGGCTCCCAGGGGCCATTCTCCTTGGTCTCTCTCCTAGGAATAGGCTTTGGTCCTCAGCAAGCTGACCTAGGGAGAGAGAAGAACCTCAGAGTGGGAGAGACACTGACTTTGCCTTCTCTTCCTGAGGTGGATGCTAGAGTGACAGAAGGTGAGCTCTCAGAGCAGTTACAAAGGCCCTGCCCTGCCCTCAGGGGAGAGACTCCACCACTGGAGGAGGGTAGCAGGGAGGGTTAGGCTTGGAAGTGAACTTGGTCTGAGCAGGAAGAGGATTTGCCACCCCCCAGAACTCCTTCTTTTTGGCCTTTGCCCCTCCCCCATCCTTCTGTAGGGAGCCAAGAGGCAGAAGTGTCTTGGGATCCCAGATGGAATGAGATATGTAGGTTAGGTAACTGTGACCCAATGGTAGAACTGGGGAATGGCACCTGCCAAAAGAACTGTACTGTACAGGTCTCTAACCTGGGCATGGCCAGAGGCAAAGCTCAGCAGGTGAGAGGCAGTTGTGCCAGCAATCAAGGAGGGGTTTAATTAATTCATTTCAGAGGCAGGGGGGAGGTTTGCAAACCTGAAGTCCTCTTTCTGGGGAAGGTTTCTCCTACTGTGGAAAAGGCAGAGTTTATCCACATGCAAATCACAATTGGGCTGGATCAGGACAATAATTTTTCAGTCTTGAGTAGTCATTTCCAGGGCACACTCATGCAGGGCATTCCTGGGTTCTGTGGGAAACAGTTCTTAAGCTGATTGTCTCAAGTCCTGAGGGTCATGGTTACTTTATGGGGTACAGAGCCAATGTTCTGTGTGAGGAACAGGTTTCATGTACATACATACATATATATATGTACATATATATATATACACATATATACATATAATCTTTGATTCACTTCACTGAACTTAGAGAAGCATAAGAATGTCAAAATTATCAAGTTTCCTTTAAGCTGCTGTGAACCTGACTCCCAAGCCAAAATCACCTGGGAAAATGGTAGTTCTGATAAATCTAGGTAAATTGTATACACATTACAAATATTCTAACGATTAATACGAGAATCATAAATCCCTTTACATATGCAAGGAACTTTTGATGTGACAGACAGCCTGGACGAGAAGCAGTGGAAAACCCCAGAGCCAGGACTTAGAGGGAAACCCAGTCCTGGCAAGCCTGAAAGACAGTCACCAAGAGCTCAAAGGGGGAAGAAGAGGCCTAAAGTAAAGGGCAGCCAGCAGAAGTGGGGTGCACGGAGGGGCCCTTGCTCAGACATTTAGGCCTATGGAGATCTGTCACCTTCAGTGTAGACTTTTTTTCCCCCAATGCCTATTGAGTCAATCCAGTTAAGTTGCTAGACATGTCCTTTGAGTGTGGGTGGTTCATAGGAGAGTTTTGTTTACTTGGCCCCATAAAACAGAATTCTTTCTGTAGCCAATATTCTAATGTCTTTCAGCAAAATACTGGAAGGGAGAGACAGATAGTTCTTGAAAGAAAAATGAAAGGCAAAGATAGACAGTAAAACTGTAAGAACTTGGAGAAAACAATATACCACTTTCAGACTTAGACAAATTAAAATGATAAGCAAGAAGATTTAGCACCTAATATGCTATTGAAAAAGGGGGCCAAGTCAGAGTAATGAGTTAGGGATGGCTTCTAGGTTGCTAATGTAGAAGAAATAAACTGAATTTGGGAGAAATAGCTTCTTTCCAGAAACAATGACCTTAGATGTCAAAGAAACTGAGATTCCTTACAGGGTTATGAAACCAGAGACAGAGTCTCAGTTGGACTTTTTTTCATGACACAAACCCACTGACTATGTCTTGAAGGAGGCCTCCAATAACTGGCCAGTCCCTACCAAGATATTCTGAGGGAATTAATTAGAGCCCTACCTCCCCTGGCCCCACCAGACATTCTGGGCACAGGAAAACATCCCCACTGAAACAAACTTTGCAACTCTTGAGACCAAGGTTAACATTCTCCCCAAACCCAAATTACCTGGTGTCCTGTCTCTATTACCCAACCCCCCCCCCCCAATAAGGAAAGTGGCTGCCCAGCCTCCCCAGATGGGCTGAGGCTGAGCCAAACCCTATTCATGTCTATTTCTTCTTGTTCCCTTGAGGTGTTGCCCACAGGGTAACTTTGAGGGAGCTGATGTTACTTTATCTTCTGGGAGGAATTCTAGGTAGGTGGAACAGGGCAAAGAGGCCTGGGACTGGAGTCAGGAAGAAGTAAATTCTCATTTGACATCAGACACTTCCTACCTGTGTGATTCTGGGCAAGTCACTTGACCAGTTTGTCTCACCTTACTCAATCATAAAGTGGGGAGAATGACACCTCCCCCCAAAAGGTGCTCGAGGATTCCATTGGTCAAGTGTTTGATAGCACCTGGCATGTTTGTGATATAAATGCCAGCTATTATTATTTTTATTTCTCTCTAGGAGGTTCTTAGGAACTCTGGGCTCAGGAATTCCCCAATGCTCACTTCAATTTGCTTAAAGCAAGACAGTTTCTCCTTAGGACCCCATTGCAGGGTCTGGAACTTACAGATGAGGAAACTGAGGCTAAGAGATCAAGTGACCTGATGCATAGGCATCTGTGGCAGGGTTTGAACTCAGGTCTAGCTGACTGAGGTCCAGCACTACCCACTCTTTCACCCAGTCAGTTCCCATCATGGACATGATTGAGAGTTAGGTACAAAAAGCAAGCCCAGGACTGAGGCAAAGTTACCCCCATGGGGAAGGAGGTGGTCAGGGAGAAAAAGAGGCCAAGTCAGATAAGAGGAAGGACTTACTAAAGGCTTAGGAATGCCCCGGTTATCAGTCCAATAGGCAGGAGGAGAACAAGGACAAGAGACAATCTCCAAGGGCAAGTGTTTATCCAACAGGTAGCAATGGTTGACAATAACAACCCCTGCAGAGATGTCAGGAAAAAGCCAAAGAAGGGGCTACTTCAGAGGTGGGGAACCTTTTCATGTTATTAATTTGGCTATAATCAAATAAGGCTGAATTCAAGAAACTTCAGTTAGATACACTTCAAAATGCACATTCTTTTGTAAAAATCTACTATGAATAATTTCAAAAAATGAAAACTATTTGTTAATTTTTCAGTAACAAACGCCACAGGTTCCCGCCCCTGGGCTAGGGTTTTTACAAACAAGGAGACCATTGCTTTTAGATGCCTGCATGATTTGCAGGAGGCGGAGAAGGGAGCAGGGGGCAGAAAAAGGAGAGACCATCCAGTACAGGGAATTTTTTCTAGCATATTAGCTGTGAAAAGGAGGAAAGACGATAGCTTAAGGATGAGAAGGTTAAGTGAAGGTCTTTTGAAGGTGGGGGAGATCTGGGCATTTCATGATCTGAGTTAGCAGTTCAGTGGATTGAAGGCTGAAAGGAAGGTGTAGTTCAGTTATTTTCGGTCTGGTTGGACTCTTCCTGACCCTGTGTGGGGTTTTCTTGGGCAAAGGTACTAGAGTAGTTAGATAATCCTCTGTAATAATATGGTCTTTGTCACAAAAACAATGTTTTTAAAAACCCTATGATCAATATAAATGGCATATTATGTCATCTAATCCAAACCCCTAATTCTACTCAGTCGAAAATGAGGTGCTGTCCAAGGTAGGTGAGTAGCAGGGAACCAGGAAACTGAGTGGGGACAGAGATGGCTTCACAGGCTAGAATCCACTATTCAAGGGAACAGCTGTCAAAGGCCCCTGGGCTAGAGCCAGGAGGGCCTCAGAGCTCCAGGCCCTCATTTTGCCTGAAGGAATAAGGCTCAGAATGATCAATGACTGGCCCAGGGTCACAGGGGTAGTAACAGCTCAGATTCTAGTCTGGGTCATAGATTTACAGAGTTGGAATTCCAAGATCATTTTCTGACATCCTTTCAACTCCAAAAGTCCATGAGTTTGTTTTCTGAGCTGATGTCCAGATCACAGGAATGTAGGTATATTTGAAACTTGAAAGGGACTGAGTTTGAGGTCACCAAGTACAGCCCCTTCATTTTACAGGGGAGAACACTGAAGTTCAGCGATTTAGCCATCAAGGCTGAGTGGAGAAGGCCTCGGGACAGTTAGAGACAAGAGAATACTCCCTCTGACATGTCCAGGCTAAGATTCTGGGAAAGTCACTGAATCTCTCAGCCTCAGTTTCCTCATCTGTGAAATAGGGATAACAGGACCTATCTGGCAAGGCTGTTCTGAGGCTCAAACAGTATCACATGTGTAAAGTACTGTACAGAGTGTAGAATTGGGGCCTGGGAACCAGGATTCAAACCCATGTTCTGATTCCAAATGCTGAGCTCTTCCCTACCTCTGTCAGGCAGCCTCCCAGCGTAGGGGAGGGGGAAGGCTGCTGGAGAGTTCTCTCACAGTTGGAAGAGAGGATTCTTGGGGAGGACAGGCAGGAGACTAAAAGGATTGCTCAAAACCACTTCATTTCCTGGTCCCAAAGCAGGTTTATTTACCAAAGGAGGTGGGGGAAGGGCAGATAGCTGTGGGACTGCAGAGACCAGGGTTTGGGGGCGGGGGGGGGGGGGGGGGGGGGGGGGGGGCGCAGTGTTGCTCCTGAGACCCAGACTTACTTTTTTTGACCAAAGACTCCAGGTTCTTTAATTTCTTCTGGGTCTGGCTAGAGTGTTGAATGAAGACGGAGAATGACAGCTCCATAGAATCTGTCCTCCAATTTTCCATAGCTCCCAATATTTATATCTCTTCTCCCTCCATCCCTTTGCCTTCCTAGCCAGGCAAGGTTAAACTTGGCTCCTCCCTGCTTTGCCTCCTCCCAGCCCAGGTGTGTGGGGGTGAGGTGGGGGGGAGGGCTGAATGCCCAAAGCTCCATTCCTCAGCCTGGGTTAGTTAGGGGGCCAGGGGTCAGTGCTACCACCTCTGCCCCAATAATGCTGAGATGTCTCCAAGCAAAGACCCCTCCTTCCTTTGAGCTGGGGGATCTGATCCCAGACCCACCCCCACCCCAGACAGAATCAGATTTAGGACTCCCCAGAGATCTCAGTTATTCTTCTATGCCTGAGGGAAGGAGAAAAAAGTCTGCTACCCTTCCCATTTCCCCAGGCCCCCTTCTTCCCTATGAAATAATAATGAATTATAATCATTCACATCCACACTTCATGTTAAGGTTTCTCAATCACCTTTTAACAAAACACTGTCACCTCACCTTTAATCCCCATTAAGAAGCAGATTCACTAGGAATCTAGCCACTTCTATTGGTATTACAATAAACCTTGTCACTATGAATGAAGTGCTTGAATTCCTTCCAGGCAGACTCACCCTGTACCCTGACATTTCAGGGTTCCTAGCAACCCCAAACTGTATCATATGTATATGTGTGTTTGTATGTATGTGTATATCTATATGTGTGTGTGTATTCCTTCTTTGACTTCATTTTCATCCCCAAACTTTCCCTCTTCTTTCCAATTCAGCTAACAAGAACCAAGACCAATACTTGCTCTGCTGCAGTACCTGGCTGTTGAGTGTCAACCAATGCCCTAAGAATGCATTCCTCACCACAAAAACTTTTTCAACCATTGAGTCCCTCCCTGTCTAATACTCCCCATTGCAAGATAAGATCCAAGAGGGTAGGGATTGCCTTTAGTTTTGAGGGGACGCCCGTGGATTGAAGGGTGGCCGAACAAGTTGTGGTATATGAATGAATGGAATACTAGTGTTCCCTAAGAAATGATGAGCAGATGGACTTCAGAGAAACCTGGAAAGACTTATATGAACTGATGCTGAGTGAAGCGAGCAGAACCAGGAGAGCATTGTGCACGGTAACAGCAACACTGCGCAATGACCCACTTTGTTACATGTAGCTGTTCTCAGCAATGCAATAATCCAAGAGAATTCCAGTAAGACTCATGATGGAAAATGCTGTCCACACCCAGAGAAAGAACTATGGAGTGATGACTCCCTGTTCAATGAGATACTTCAGGGTCCAAATCTCTCTCTTCCTCCGGGCTTCATCCTTCACAGAACCGTCTTTCTGGCCCATACCCGCCATTACACCCTGATGTCTGGGATGCCCAACAATGGAAGGGAAGACAATCCAAGGGGCAGTATCTCCCACAAAGGCAGCTTTGTACATTCTGGAGCAATTGTCAACAATGAGGACAGCAATGTCATCTTCCAGAATGAACTTTAAAGTGGCAAGTTTAAACTCCTGAGAGAGAGGAGGTGGTATGGCACCTAGAGGAAGAGAGGAGGTATGTGCAGGCTGGGTGGAAGACCTCACAGCTCTTAGAAATCCTTAAGGAGAAAAAGCCAAGCATGTGGTAAATACTGTAGAAATGAACTCTCGCTACCTCTTTAATTGACTGTATTCATTCCCTACTAAATCCTGGGTTAACATGCAGGCTTAACAGAAGAAGAAATAAAATATCTAAATAATCTTTTTTTAGAAAAAAAAATTGAACTGGCCATGAATGAGCTCCCTAAGTATAAAACATCAGGATCAGATGGATTTCCAAGGGAATTCTACAAACACTGGAACATCACCTAATTTTAGTATTAAATAAACGATTTGGAAATATAGGCAAAAAATGGGTACTACCAAACTACTTTTATAAAATAAATATGGTGTTTGTATTCAATGCAATAAGAAATAAGAGAAGGGAAATCAGACCAAATTCATTAGTGATTATGGATGTAAAAATTCTAAATAAAATACTAGCTGGGGATTATAACAACATAATACAAAAATTCTACATTGTGA
This sequence comes from Phalanger gymnotis, assembly GCA_028646595.1. NCBI lineage: Eukaryota > Metazoa > Chordata > Mammalia > Diprotodontia > Phalangeridae > Phalanger > Phalanger gymnotis. Next base: position 816,388,571 of record CM053622.1, read on the forward strand.
CCAATTGAGATTTATGCCAGGAATGTAGGGATGGGTTAACCTAAGGAAAATTATTCATGTGACTTATATCAGTAATAAAAAAGCCCAAAATCATATGACTATATCAATTGCTGAAGAATATGCTTTTGGTAAAAATCAATACTTGTTTCTATTAAAAAACACTTGAGGGGCAACTAGGTGGCACAGTGAGTAGAGCACTGGCCCAGGAGTCAGGAGGACCTGAGTTCAAATTGAGCCTCAGACATTTGACACATGTACTAGCTGTGTGACCTTGGGCAAGTCATTTAACTCCAATGCCCTGCCCCACCTCAAAAAAAACAAACAAAAAATACTTGAATTGATAAAATGCATTTATCTAAAACCACCAGCATTATTTCTAATGGTGTTAAGCTAGAAGTCTTCCCAGTAAGATCAGATCTTTAATAAGGATGACCATTGACACCAGTACTATTCAATACTGTATTGGAAATCTTGGAATAGCAATAAGAGAAGCAAAAGAAATAGAAGGAATCAGACTAGGGAATGAGGTAATAAAATATCTCTTTTTGGATGACATATCCATGGAAAATCCCAAAGACTCAAATAAAAAGTTAGTTGAAGCAATAACTTTAGCAAAGTAGCAGGATATAATGTAAACTCACATAAATCATCAGCATTCCTATAGGTCACCAACAAAACCCTGCGAGAAGAGTTATTAAGAGATACCCTATTTAAAACAAGTCTAGACAGTATAAAATTCCTGGGGGTACACCAGCCAGAAAAAAAATCCAGGATGTATATAAATATAAAAAAAATTATACAAATAAAGTCAGATTTAAATAGATTGATATTAAGTTTTCATGTGTTGGCATGGTTAATAGAATAATGACAACAATTTTACCTGAGTTAATTTATATCTTCAATGCTACCCCAATTAAATTATCAAAACCTTATTTTATTGAATTAGAAAAAAATAACAACAAAATTCATTTGGAAGAACAAAAGTCTAGAACATGAAAGGAACTAATAACCAAGTAATGTAAAGGAAAAAGGATTAGCAGAACCTGATCTTAAAAAACTGTATTATAAGGCAGTAATTATCAAAAGTATCTGGTACTAAGAACTAGAAAGGTAGATCAATGGAACCTAGCAGACATACAATTTACAGTAGCAAATAACGAAAGGAAACTTCTATTTGACAAGTGTAAAGACTTAAGATTTTGGGATAGGAATTCATTATCTGGCAAAAATGGTTGGGAAAACCAGAAGGAAATATGTCAGAAATTATGCATAGACCAACATTTTACATTATTTGTCGAGTTAAGGTAAAAATGGATACATGAGCTATGCCTAAAGCCAGATATTACAAGAAAATTTGATGATCATGGAACATGTTACTTATTAGACTAATGGACAGGAGAACAATTTATGGATAAATGAGATAAGGAAGAGAGTGAGGTGTGAAATAGATCATTTTGATTAGGTGGAATTAAAAAGGTTTTGTACAAATAAAAGCAATGTGATGAAGATCAGAAGGAAAGCAGAAAATTCGTGGGAGTAGATTTATATACAGTTTCTCAGATAAAGTTCTCACATCTCAAATATACAAAACAGACAAATATCTTTGTAAAGTCCATGGGAGAATGAGTCATTCCCCAATTGATAAATGGTCAAAGGATGGGGACAGGCAGTTTTCCAATGGAGAAATCCAAACAATTTATAGTCAGATGAAAAAATCCTCTAATTCATTATTGAGTAGAGAAATGCAAATTAAAACAATCTTCAGATATTTACACTTATCAGGTTGGCTAAAATGATTGAGAAGTAAAGTGACAAATGTTGGAGCGGATGTGGAAAAATTGGGATACTAATTCACTGTGGAATTGTGAAGTGATTCTGGTGGCCAGAAGCTCTCTTCCAGCCATCTTTTTTAGGTTTGGAACCCCATGGAATCCACAAAACTACCATCAACTCAATCATGAAGTGTTAAGTGGACAGCTGTAAGGATTTGTATGCCATTACAGTATTGTCTGGTGATACCACCATAGACCCAAGGCAATGCTAAAGGGATGCAGAAAGAGATTACAGTCCTAGTCCCCTAGCACAATGAAAATCAAGACTTTTGCCCCACCTGAGCAGAAATATCCTGCCCACTTTGGAGTCTCCACCCTGGCCTCTCTCCACCTTCCAACAGATGTGGATCAGCAGGCAGGGGTATGATGAATCTGGGCCTTTCCTTGTCTACCACAAATGCTTCTGAATGGACTGTGGGTTTTTTTAACGTTTCTTTTTTTTTTTTTAATTGTTGTTCTAGTCAAAGAGTGTGACATGATGAATGTGCCCCCAGTAAAAAAGTGAGCTAATCATGACTTTTGGAGGAGAGGGCACTTGACTAAGCACTTAAAAATGGAAAAGGCGATGGTGATGAGTACTCTAAGTATGTTGGAGGGAAAAATCCTCAATGTTCTACAGTGGTCTTAACGACTCTGATTGCACGTTTTTACAATGATCATTCTATACATTGTATAATGCAGAGTTGCTTGCTCTAGGAAGGATGTCCTGCTCTATAAAAAAGAGAGCTATTTAAGATAAATCCAGAGTAGGGAGAAGAGGATGGGGTGGGGGAGGTGCTTACATCTTTTACCTGTAAACCTCGGAGAAAAAAAAATTTGTATTTTCTGCCTTAATACCTGTTTTTTTTTTTTAATTGTCAGAGGATAAGTGAATGGTGCCCTACATTCCCTCCCTGCCCTCAACACAAATGGAAAGGAAGACTTTACAGTATCCCCAAGAGTATTATGAAGTTGGTGACAGTACTTGGGGAGGAGGGGAGGAGGAGATTTACTTGTTCACTGACCTAAAACCAGATCAAATAAAAGCAGGCACTTTAAAGACAGTTAAAGAAAAAGAATTTCAGGGACCTGCTTTCTGTAGTATTTAGAATGCTGATTTTTGATTTCTCAGTCATTCCTTCAACGACTTGCTAACTCACATCATAGGGTAGTTATGAATAGTAAGCTTGAAGTCCTTCCTTTCAAGGGACTAGTTTAAAGGAAAATATAACCCAGTGGGTATCTAGTGGTTTTTAAAACAATCCTCCTATCTTTAGCAGTCCATTTCATAAGATATTAACCTTACTTTTGCCAAATAACAAAAATTTAGTCCATTTCAGAGTAACTTTACCCAAGTAGAGGTACAAAATTGAAATCACAATTCCTTTTATTAACTTAGAAGAATTTAAGGCAAAAGGCAGTTCATTAATACAGTTTTTTAAAAAAAGATATTCATCACATTCATTTTAAAAACTCAATAGGGAATTGGCCCCTCTAACAACATTTAGCAATATCTAAGAAAATTCTGACATAACAGGTTTTTTTAAAAGCATCTTCTACCAATGAAAAGGCTTCATGTTTCTAAGCATATGTCTAATATTCTTCCCAAATTCCACAAAAAAACTATTAGTCTAAAGAATATCAGCTTTGTTTGTTTTTAACCATAATGCTAAAACTTCTCAAGTTCTTAACTCAAATTTCATCTATTGAATTAAAAAAATCTTATCCTTCTTAAAAAATCATTCACATCATGATCTTAGATACATCATTTACTCCAAAATCCAGTAACAATACTCAACATTTGTACTGTGCTCACTATGTTAAGCACTTTAGACTTATTTAATTCCTCCAACAACCCTGGGATATAGGTGCTATCATCATCATCATCATCATTATTGTCACCATGTACATTCCAAGACTGGTTAAATTCCCTAATATTCTAGCATTACAATGTAGCTTCTAAACATAGTTTTCCATCAAATCAATGTTTGATTTTTAATAACAAGCGGCAATAACTAAGCTTCTTTTTACACGAGTCCCATGCTGTTAGGTGGTTCATTTTCAAAAAAACTCTTGGTGATGCTCCCAGCACCCAGAACTATGTCTTTATTTCTTTGAGTCACTCAAAGAGTCAAATCAAATCTTTTTATTTTTCAGACTTAACCTTACCAGTGTGCCTTCAGGCATTTCTCAAAAAACTCCCCCAATTTTTTTCAAGTGGGATCAAAATTGAATTTAAATGAACAGATTCCCCATTACACTCACTGAACTGTGAATTCACCTCAATGAAATACAGATGTGTAGTTACTAATGGTAATGATTTTAAAATTTCAACTTGCACCAGAGCCGTGAGCTGCTAATATTTCAAATTGCAGGACCCAATATTATCAATGTGCTTATGCTTTATTCTACACACACACACACACATTAAATTTTACTTAGTTTTTAGTTGCTTCATAGTTTTGCAACAAGGTTTTCTCTCTCTGGGCAGCTTGGTCTCTAGAAGCAGGAATTCATTTTGCGCTTTTCTGACTTTCATTCCTTGGGTGACTAAAGGTCCCCCGTACAACCTGTTCCCCAAAGTGACGCCACCCGCCCCACCACTTCGGCACTCACCTGGGGAGTGGTAGTTACTTCTTGCCTGCCAACCCCCCCAGCACAGCTGGGTCTGCTCCCCCTCCCCGGAGAACAGCTGGGTCTGGCTCTGCTGCCCCCCACCACGGCTGCCTCTGGCGTTCCTCTTCAGCGGAGGTTCCCTCGATCTGCCCCGGCTCGGACACCAGCTCCCCTCACTCTCCCCGGGGCTGGGGCCCAGGCAGCCTCTGAAAGCCACTAAGCCCAGGCCTTGCCGCTAGTAGTTACAGGGGACCCAAGCCTGGCGGTGTTTACTCTTCGCCGGGAGGAAACCACACCTGGGACTTTTCTTCAGATCCACTCTCACCAGCACGAGGGGCCCCGGCGCTGCCCTACTGGCTCTTATTTGTTTTCACGGCTCTAATGTTCGCCCTAAGATGCTATTTTATCTCTTTTGTGGAGGAAAGTCTTGAGAGCTAGAAATTTTCTAACCTACTCCACCATCTTCCCAGAATCCTCTGCGGAAAATGACTTCCCAGGCAATAGCAGAATCTCTTTAGAAGAGAGAAGCCAAAGTAGATCCCAGAAAAGTATTCATGCCTTAAGAAATACGGGGAATGAGGAAGGATTACCGTTTTTCCCTGTGTATAAGGCACAGCCTTTTCAGAAAAATTTGGGGTCTAAAAACTGGGTGTGTCTTATACAGTGGTTGTAGATTTTTTTTTTACTTGCTTTTCCCGCTTTTTCGCACTTGTCTTTGCACTCATGTTTTTGCATTTGTTATCGGTATATTAGGTTACATTTTGCCACATTCTGCCCAGAAATGGCTCAGAAAAAATTTTCGTACAATGCTGAATTCAGGTTAAAAGTGATCCAGTTTGCAAAAGTGAATGGAAATCGTGCTGCTGAACGTAAGTTTGGTCCTCTTCCAAATGAGAAAAGAATCTGAGACTGGCTATGGGAAGAAGAAACCCTACTGAAAAAACATCACCAGGGCAGAAAAAGGCCATGAGAGGTAAGTCAGCCAAATGGCCTGATTTAGAGAGGGAACTGAAGATATGGATTGAGGAGCAAAGGGCAATTGGAATTCCTGTGTGCACAAAGATGGTTCAGCGTGAGGCAAGAAGAATTGCTGATGAAAAAGAAGTTACTGATTTCAAAGGAGGACACAATTGGTGCTTCAGGTTCATGAAATGGAATGGACTAAGCATGCGTACATGCACCAGACTTGCTCAAAATAGTCCTGAAAGCTATGAGCTGATGAATAAAACTTGAGTTCAATGACTTTATGTAATACATTTTTTTCCCAATTTCAGGCCCCAAAATTAAGGTGCATCTTATACATGGGGAAATATGGTAACTCAGTATAAGGGTCATGAATGCAAAAAGGAAAGGGCTGAATAATTAGAAAGACAAAAGAAAGGACAGAACCAGGGAAAACTATTTTCAAGGGAAATGCACAGGAAATAAAATTCAAAAAAAGAAATTCTCAGGGGAAAACAGGAAAGGGGATTCTATCAGACAATAACTGAGGACAAGAGGAAGAGGAAGAATTAAAGACTTAGATAAGAGTGAAAAATTAAAAGGGATGAATAAGCAAAAGTCTGAATCTAGGAAACAGCTTAACATGAGAGGATGAGAGAGAGATATAAACCTAACTGATAAAGTTAGGTGAATGTTAAAAAAAAACCAACAACCAATGTGTGATACATAAGAAAACCAAACCCTATGTCTCTTGTTCACATGAAACACATTTAAAATATTTTAAAAAGATACAGAATAAAAATAGTGGTCTGATCAAAAGTGTACTACTTCTTAGGTGAAACCAGAAAAGCAAGATTCCAGTCTGGCTATCCTGCTCAGCAAAAACAGTCACTAAAAATATGGAAGGATATAAGCAAGGAAAAGACATCATTCTGAAGCATCCGCAGACAGCCAAGCAATAGCAACACTAAAATACTAGGCTCCAAATGCCTAATATTTCCATTTATAAAGAAAGCAGGAATTGAAGGAATAAGAAGACCCAGTACCAGTGACAATACTTTAATATTCCTATCAATTCTGGATTTAGTCTTACATCAAGATAAGAAAAAAAAAGTAGCCCTGAGCAAGATGCCGGAGAGACTAAAGCAAAAAGACTTATGGTGACTTCTGAATGGGAATTGTTCAATATACATGTCTCTCAACCCTACGTAGAACTTCTACAAATGTATTTTGGGGACAGAGAATAGAGGAATGTTGCCCTTCTTATACATATTTGCAATGGGGGTTTTGTTTTGTTTTCCTTCTCGATTTGAGGTGGGTGGGAGAGGCACATGAAATTTTTCCTGATGAAGAAAATATCTATTTAAAAATAAAAGTAAACACTCAAGCAGTTTCACAACTGTGGCTAAGAGAATTCCTGATCTCACATCTAGGTTAAAAAAAGTATATAAAATTCTAACTACATAGAACTTAAATGTTTTAATAAAATAAGTGCAGACCAAATTAGAAGAGAAAATGTACTATGCAGAATACATCAAATGTTAGATAATAAATGATGCCAAAAAGTCATTTCTATTCATGATAGGGAGAGAACTGACTTCCATGTGTACCAAGGAACCAATGCCAATAGACAAGTGCTGAAAGGACAGGAAGTTTGCCAAAATCCTGATAGCCAGAAATGACCCATGAAAACATGCTCTAAAGCACTGATTAAAAGAGAAAGGCATGTGACAATCATTTTATCATTTGTTGTCATGCCTCTACAATTGGAGAAAGTGACGAACAGGAAACCATCAATATTCGATTTTTTTTTAATTTTGAAAATCACAAACATGAAATAAAATAAACATTTTATATACACCAAAAACTAGAAAAAGAAGATGAATGAAACAAATGTGGCTAGCTTGAATTTCTTTTTGAGTAGTAATGAATTCAAAATAATACTTTTAGAGCCTTCCTTCTAGCCTTCCTTTTCCATTGACTCCTTGGAAACATTGCCAGTTCAGGAACCTTCTCATGGGACTGAAAAGGCTCCACCTGTTCAATAAAACATTTGCCACATACAACATGCTGAAGCTAGTCATTCCTCGAGGTCATTTTTTTACAGCGATTTAAAGTTGAAGACTGTCTGAATTTCTTTCCAATTCCACCAAATTCACTGTCTCTCTTTGGATTTTTATCTACTTTCATAGAGTCATGGATTTCCCTGAACTTGAAGTCCCAGACACCATCACTCAGGAATTTTTGCAGGTTACATTTTTCTACAAAACTTCTCAGCTTTCTACTCATCTTGTTTACTTTGAACCTGGTCTCTACATCTGAAGAAAACAGACAAACATATATAGAGAAAAAGATAGACAATGATAAATATATGCAATAGCAATGGTTACTGAAGATTTGTGCAGCTCATCACCTTCTCACCAATCTAAAGGAAATAAAACTTCACAGATACATTTCTTTTTTATCTTTTTACTTAATAATGTTCTATTTTTTGTTTATTTTTCTTTTGGAAGGGGAAGACAAAGCAATTGGGGTTAAGTGACTTGCCCAAAGTCATGCAGCTAGTAAATGTGTCAGGTGTCTGAGGCTGGATTTGAACTCAGGTCCTCCTGACTCCAGTGCCAGTGCTCTACTCACTGCACCACCTAGCTGCCCCAATAATGTTCTAATTTTTCCAATTTCATGTAAAGATAGTTTTCAACATTCATTTTTGTAAGATTTTGACTCCCAAATTTTTCCCCTTCTCTCCCTCTCATTCCCCTTCCCCAACATAGCAAGCAATTTGATATAGGTTATATATGTACAATCATGTTAAACATAATTCCACATTAGTCATGTTGTGAAAGAAGAATCAGAAGAAAGTGGAAAATTCACGAGAAAGGAAAAAAAGGGAAGCTTTTATACTTCTATTTGCATTCAAATTCCATAGTTCTTTCTCTGGGTGTGGTTAGCATTATCCATCATGAGTCTTCTAGAATTTTCTGTCATAATTGATCATTGCACAGTGTTGTTGTGACTGTGTATAATGTTCTCCTAGCTCTGTTTACTTCACTCAGCATCAGTTCATGTCTTTGTAGGTGTTTCTGAAATCTATCTGGTCATCATTTCTTATAACACAAGTGTAGTCCATTACATTCATATACTACCATATGTTCAGTCAATTGCCAATTAATGGGCATCCCCTCAATTTCCCATTCTTTGCCACTACAAAGAGAGCTGCTAGCAATATTTTTGTGCATGTAGGTCCTTTTCAATTTTTGCATGATCTCTTTGGGATACAGACCTAGTAGTGATTCCTGGATCAAAGGGTATTTACAGTGTTTAACCCTTTGGTCATAGTTCCAAAATGCTCTGCAGACTGGTTAGATCAATTCACAACTCCACCAACAATGCATTAGCATTATAATTTTCTTTTGTTGTTGTTGTTTTTGTTTTTATTTTTTTCAACATTGACTTCCATAAGTTTTAAATTTTTTCCTCCTCCATCCTCCCTTCCTCCCCAAGACTGCAACCTGATATAGGCTCTGTATATACATTCCTATTAAACATAGTTTCACATAGTCATGTTGTATAGAAGAATTATAACGAATGAGAGAAACCACGAGAAAGAAAAAACAAAACAAAACAAAAATAAAAGTCTGCTTTGCTCTGCATTCACACTCCATAGTTCTTTCTCTGGAAGTATATGGCATTTTTCATCATGAATCCTTTGGAATTTTTTAGGTCCTTGCACTGCTGAGAAGGTCTAAGTCTGTCAAAGTCAGTCATTGCACACTGTGGCTGTTACTATGTACAATGTTCTCCTGGTTCTACTCACTTCACTCAGCATCAGTTCATATAAATCTTTCCAGGTTTTTCTGAAGTCTGCCTATTCATCATTTCTTGTAGCACAATAGTATTCCATTACATGCATATACCACAATTTGTTCAGCCATTCCCCAGTTGAAGGGTATCCCCTCAGTTTCCAGTTCTTGGCCACCACAAAGAGAGCTGCCATAAATATTTTTGTACATGTGGGTTCTTTTCCCATTTTTATGATCTCTTTGGGCTACCGCCCTTGAAGCGATATTGCTGGTGAAAGGCTATTCACATTTTTATAGCCCTTTGGCCATAGTTCCAAATCGCTCTTCAGAATAGATGGATCAGCTCGCAGCTTGACTAACAATGAATCAGTGTTCCAACTTTCCCATATCCTCTCCAACATTTATCGTTTTCCTGTTTTGTCATGCTAGCCAATCTCATAGGTGTAATGTGATACCTCACCATTATTTTGATTTGCATCTATCTAATCATTAGTGATTTAGAGCATTTTTTTCAGATGACTATAGATAGCTTTAATTTCTTCCTCTGAAAACTGCCTGTTCATATCCTTCGACCATTTCTCAATTAGGGATAATCAATATCAATTGTTTCCTTATAAATTTGACTCAGTTCTCTATATATTTTAGAACCAAAGCCTTTATCAGAGACACTAGTTGTAAAAATTCATTCCCAGTTTTCTGCTTCCTTCCTAATTTTGGTTGCATTGGCTTTGTACAAAAACTTTTCAATTTATTATAACCAAAATTATCCATTTTGCATTTCATAATGTTCTCTATCTCTTGTTTGGTCATAAATTCCTCCATTTTTCACAAATCTGATAGATAAACTATTCCTTACTCCACTAATTTCTTTATAGTATCAGCCTTTATATTTAAATTGTGTGCCCATTTAGACTCTATTTCAGTATACAGTGTCAGATGTTGGTTCTATGCCCAGTTTCTGCCATAGTATTTTCCAGTTGTCCAAGTAGTTTTGTCAGATAATGAGTTCTTATCCCAGAAGCTGGTGTCTTTGGGTTTATCAAACAGTAGATTGCTATAATCATTGAGTGCTATGTCTTGTATACCTAACCTATTCCACTGATCTATCCCTCTGTTTCTTAGCCAGTACCAAGTGGTTTTGATGATTGCTGCTTTATAATACAATTTAAGATCTGATATGGCTAGGCCCCTTTCTCTAGCATTTCTTTTCAATAATTCCCTTGATATTCTGGACCTTTTGCTCTTCCAGATGAATTTTGATACTACTTTTTCTAGTTCTATAAAATCATTTTTTTTTTTGTAGTTTGATTGGTATGGCACTGGATAAGTAAATTAATTTAGGTATAATTGTCATTTTTATTATATTAGCTCAGCCTACCCATAAGCAACTAATGTTTTTCCAATTATTTAGATCTGCCTTTATTTGTGTGACAAGTGTTTTGTAATTGTGTTCATATAGTTCCTGGGTTTATTTTGGCCTTTAGACTCCCAAACATTATATAATGTCTACAGTAACTTTAAATGGAATGTCTCTTCTTATCTCTTGCTCTTGGGCTTTGTTAGTAATGTATAGAAATGCTGAGGATTTATGGGGGTTTCATATGTTGCAACTTTATTATTTATTATTTCAAGTATTTTTTTACTTGATTCTCAATGGTTCTCTAAGTATATGATCATATTAACTTCAAAGAGTGATAACCTAGTTTCTTCTTTGCCTATTCTAATTCCTTCAACTTCCTTTTATTCCCTTATTGCTAAAGCTAACATTTCTAACATCATATTGAATAACAGTTTTGATAATGGGCATCCTTGTTTCACCCCCAATCTTATTGGGAATGCATCTAGCTTATCCCCATTACATATAATGCTTGCTGATGGTTTCTGCATCTATTGACATAATCATATGGTTTCTGTTAGTTTTGTTGTAGATGTGATCAATTATGCTGATAGTTTTCCTAATATTGAACCAGCCCTGCAGTCCTAGTATAAATCCTACTTGATCAAAGTATATTATTCTCATGCTAAGTTGCTGTAATCTTTTTGCTAATATTTTATTTAAAATCTTTGCATCTATATTCATTAGGGAAATTGGTCTATAATTTTCTCTGTTTTGACTCTTCCTGGTTTAGGTATCAGTACCATATTTGTATCATAAAAATTGGACTACATCAATTTTTCCAAATAATCTATGCAGTATTGGAATTAATTGCTCTTTAAATGTTTGATAGAATTCACTTGTAAATCCATCTGGCCCTGGAGATTTTTTCCTAGGTAGTTCATTGATGACTTGTTTAATTTCATTTTAAGAGATGGGATTATTTAAGTATTTTACTTCCTTTTCTGTTAATCTGGGCAATTTATATTTTTGTAAATATTCATCCATTTCACTAAGATTATCAAATTTGTGGGCATGCAATTGGGAAAAATAATTCCTAATTATTGTTTTAATTTCTCCTTCATTGGTGGTGAATTCACCCTTTTCACTTTTTAGATATTGGTAATTTGGTTTTCTTCTTTCTTTTTTTTAAAATCAAATTAACCAAAGGTTTATCTATTTTATTGTTTTTTTTTCATAAAACCAGATCTTAGTTTTATTTATTAGTTCAATAGTTTTCTTAATTTCAATTTTACTAATCTCTCCTTTGGTTTTCAGTATTCCTAATTTGGTAGTTAATCAGGGATTTTTGATTTGTTCTTTTTCTACTTTTTTGAGTTGCATGCCCAATTCATTGACCTCCTCTTTCTCTTTTTTATTCATGGATGCATTCAGAGATATAAAACTTCCCCTAAGAACCACTTTCACTGTATCCCATAAGTTTTGGTGTGTTGTCTCATTATTGTCATTCTCTTGAATGAAGTTATTGATTGTTTCTATGGTTTGTTGTTCGATCCACTCATTCTTTAGGATTAGATTGTTTAGTTTCCAACTAATTTTTAGTCTATCTTTCCACGGTCCATTATTACATATAATTTTTATTGCATCATGATCTGAAATGGATGCATTTAATACTTCTGCCTTTCTGCAATGGATTGTGATGTTCTTATGCCCTAGTACATGGTTGACTTTTGTCTATGTGCCATATACCACTGAGAAAAAGGTATATTCCTTTCTATCCTCAATGTTCTCCAGAAGTCTACTGTATCTATCTTTTCTAAAATTCTGTTCACCTCTTTAACTTCTTTCTTGTTTATTTTGAGGTTGGATTTTTCAAGTTCAGAGAGGGAGAGGTTGAGGTCCTCCACTAGTATAGTTTTGCTGTCTATTTCTTCCTCTAACTCCCTTAACTTCTCAAAGAATTTGGATGGTATACTATTTGGTGCATATATGTTTAGTAGTGATATTACTTCATTGTCTAATGGTGCCTTTTAACAGGACATATTTTCCTTCCTTATCTCTTTTGACTAGATCTACTTTTGTTTTTGCTTTGTCTGAGATTAGGATTGCTACCCCTGCTTTTTTTTGAGGGGGGAAGGCAGGGCAATTGAGGTTGTGTCTTCCCCAAGGTCTCACAGCTAGTAAGTGTATCAAGTGTCTGAGACTGAATTTGAACTAAGGGCTTCCTGACTCCTGGGCCAGTGCTCTACTCATTGTTCCACCTAGCTCCCCAACCCCTGCTTTTTTATTATTATTATTATTTTTTATTTTTAGTTTGCAACAAACAGTTCTACATAATTTTGAATTCCAGTTTTTCTTCCCTCCCTTCCCCACCTCCCCAAGAAAGCATGGAATCCCATATAACTTCCACGTATAACTTGGCATTGAATTAATTTACACACTAGTCAAGTTGTGGAGAAGAACCATGACCAATGGAATGACTCATGATAAAGAAGAAACAGAACCAAAAACAAAAAACAAACAAACAAAAAAAAAACCACAACCCAACAACAAATACAAAAGAGAGAAAAAAAAAGTGGGAGGGAAAAAAGGCAAGTATGAAGTGTGCCTCGATTTGCATTCATACTTCATAGTTCTTTCTCTGGATGTAGATAGCCCTCTCCATCATGAGTCCTTTGGAGCTGTCTCTGCATATTGTGTTGCTGAGAAGAGCAAAGTCTGTCA
>CM053622.1:816411976-816453876 GCA_028646595.1 Phalanger gymnotis
AAAGGCAATCAAGAAAAAGAACAAGAAAAAGAAATTGCAAGGGACTTACTAAAGTTGAACTGTTTTGTTTACATTCCTACAGGGAAAGATGATGTGTATGATTCATGAGACCTCGATATTTGGGTAGCTAAAGGGAATATGCATGTGAGAGGTCTGTGGCACAAGTATATTCAATCTTTTGGCCTCATTTGCTAATTTGTGGAATTAGGTGGTCACATTAGATGACATAATATACCATTTATACTGGGCATAGGGTTTTAAAAAATGTTGTTTCTGTCACAAAGGCCATATTATTACAGAGGAGCGTCTAATGATTTCAGTACCTTTGCCCAAGAAAACCACACATAGGGTCAGGAAGAGTCCAACCTGACTGAAAATAACAAGACTATACCTTTCTTCTGCACCAAATCTGCTGAACTGCTAATTCAGATCATGAAATGCCCGGGTCTCCCCTCTTAAAAGACCTTCACTTAACCTTCTCATCCTTAAGCTATCCTCTTTCCTCCTGAGTGATATATATTGAAGGCTTCTCAAAGGGGACACTCTACTAAAGTAGATCAGACCCTAGGCCTGAGTTCTCATTTGCAGGGATCACCTGACTTCTAGGAACCGGAAACCTAAATGGCCTGGCTTGTCCCCCTTTACTGTCACTTCAGCATAAGTACTGCCAAATAAGAATAAAAAGATAATGGTGAATATACACTGGCTAGTTCTGTATTTCCTTGTTCCTTGTAACTAGGTGCGCAGAATGTAAGGCCAACCCTCCAGCCAATGGAGGTGAAGGTCAGGGGGCTGCATCACACGAGGCTATATAAACATGTTATACATCCTGTATTGCGCCTTTCCTACTAGCTCACTGTTAGCAGTGATGACACCCTTTCTGGTGAGATCACAATAAAGGAGCTTTCTCTTTCTACCTTGAGAGACCTCTGGTTCTTTTAATTAATAACTGGTGGGTGATCTCACCCCATTCCCTCCTTTTCACAGGTAATTTCCTAGAAAAAGCAACCTGTGTGGGATGGTCTTTCTCTTTCCCCTTTCTGCTCCCTTTTCTACCTCCTGCAAATCATTCAGGCAGCTAAAAGCAATGGTCTCCTTACATGTAAAGACCCTAGCGCAGGGGTGGGGAAGTTGTGGCCTTAGTTACTTTAAAATTAACAAATAGTTTTCATTTTTGAAATCATCCATAGTAGTTAGATTTTTATAAACTAATGTACATTTTTAAGCATATTTAATTGAAGTTTCTTGAATGCAGCCTTATTTGATTATAGCTAAATTAATGACTTGAAGAGGTTCCCCATCCCTAGCATAGTCCAGTCATTGGCTTTTTCTTGACTTCTCTGCAGGGGTTGTTATTGTCAACTATCACTACTTGGATAAATACTTGTGCTGGGAGATTGTCTCCTGTCCTGGTTCTCCTCCTGCCTGTTAGAGTGATAACCAGTGGATCCCTAAGCCCTTAGCAAGTCTTTCCTCTGATCTGACCTGGCCTCTTTTTCTCCCTGCCCACCTCTTTCCCCGTGGGGGTAACTCTCCCCCAGTCCTGGGCCTGCTTTTTTGTACCCAAATCTCAGTCATCTCCACGAAGAGAATTAGCCGGGTGGTTCAGTGGGTAGTGCTGGATCTTACCTAGACCCTAGTTCAAACTCTGCCTCAGATAACCATCAGTTATGTCAAGTCACTTGATCTCTTAGCCTCAGTTTCCTTATCTGTGTGTTCTAGATATTACACTGGGGTGCAAAGGAGAAACGGTGTCTTGCCTTAAGCAAACTGAAGTGAGTGTTGGGGAATTCCTCAGCCCAGAGGTCCTGACAGCCTCTTAGAGAGAAACAAAAATAATAAAAGCTAGCATTTATATCACACCCGTGTGCCAGGAACAGCCAAGCACTTAACCAATGGAATCCTCAGAGCACCCTTTGGAGGGAGGTGTCATTATTTTCCCCACTTTATAATTGAGGAAAATGAGACAAACAGGTCAAGAGACTTGCACAGAATCACACAGCTAGGAAGTGTCTGAGGACAAATGGGAACTCAGTTCTTCCTGACTCCAGGCCCAGGCCTCTCTCCCCTGTTCCACCAAGCTGGAATTCCTCCCAGAAGATAAAGTAGCGTCAGCTCTTTGGCAGTTGCCCTGTGGGTAGCACCTCAAGGGGACAAGGAGAAATAGACATGAATAGGGTTTGGCCCAGCCTCAGTCCATCTGGGGAGGCTGGGCAGCCACTTTCCTTATTGGGGGGGGGTTTGGGTAATAGAGACAGGACACCAGGTAATTTGGGTTTGGGGAGAATGTTAACCTTGGTCTCAAGAGTTGCAAAGTTTGTTTCAGTGGGGATGTTTTCCAGTGCCCAGAATGTCTGGTGGGGCCAGGGGAGGTAGGTCTATAGTTAATTCCCTTAGAATATCTTGGTGGGGACTGGCCAGTTATTGGAGGCCTCCTTCAAGACAGAATCAGTGGGCTCATGCTATGAAAAATGTACAAGCGAGGCTCTCTCTCTGTTTTCATAACCCTGTAAGGAATCTCAGTATCTTTGGCGCCTAAAGTAACTGTTTCTGGAGAGAAGCTGTTTCCCCAAAATTCAGTTTATTTCTTCCACGTTAGCAACCTAAAAGCCATCTATGACTCCTCTCTTGGCTCCAATTCCAAATGGCTCATTACGTGCTAAATCTTCTTGTTTATCATTTTAATTTAAGTCTGAAAGTGGTATATTGTTATCTCCAAGTATTACAGTATTAATATCTATTTTTGCCTTTCATTTTTTTCTTTCAAGAACTATCTGTCCCTCTCCCTTCCACTATTTTGCTGAACCACATTGGAATACTGGCTGCAGAAAGAATTCTCTTTTATGGGGCCAAGTAAACAAAACTGCCCACATGAGCCACCTAGACTGAAAAGACCTGTCTAGGAACTTAAGGACTTAGCTAATTTAATAGGCAGTGGTAGAAAAAAAAAATGTAAGCCAAAGGTGACTGATCTCTATAGGCCTAAAGTTCAGTCCTCCCCACATGACTTCCACTCAGTACATTCCAGTGGCTCCCATAATATCTGTGTGCAATTACAGATGCATCTGTTTGCTATTTCAGAGCTCTCAGAACCTGGCCCCAGCTAGGTCTCCTAATTGGTTACACACAGTTCCTTTTCACACAGCATTGAGCAGCCAAACTGGCCTTTTGCCTTTCCCTCCTTTGTGAAGCTCCACCCCAGGCTTTGTATTTATCCTTGTGGTTCCCATGGTTAGAATGCCATAGATAGGAAGCTCTTAAAGTCCCTGAATTCCCTTGAAAAACTCTAAAAAAGCTCTTAATTCTAAACTGAGCGGTAAGTTTTACCACAAAACCAAGCAGGTTTATAGATGTATATGTAACTATGTGAATATATAAATCTCTATGTAGGTATGTTTGTATACTCCTTTTGGCTTTATTTTTCATCCCCCAAATTTCCCTTTCCTCTCCAGTTGAGGAAGTGAGAACCCAGGTGATATCCCCCTCTGCTCCATTACCTGAAGGATGAGTATCAATCTATGCCCTAAGGCCTCACTGCCCAGATCAGTAACATTTTGAACTACAGAGGCCCTGCTTGCCCACCACTCCCCACTGCCAGATAAGGTCCTGGAGGGTGGGGACTGTCTTTACTTTTATAAAAAAAATACCAGAAGGATCATTAAGGATTCTGTGCTGGGATACTGTGCTCCACGCCCCCCGCCCCCCCGCCCCCCTCAGCAATCCCAGGTCAGTCCTCTGGGCTTCTTCATAATTTCCTGACATCTTGTGTCCCAGGACCAACATGTCCTGCTTCCTGTACCTCTCCCCTTACCATTAGAACCCAGGTTTTGAAGAGTAAAGAGGGAAAAGGTTGGGTCTCACAGGGGATGGATTTCAGTTGCTTAATCAGGTAACAGCCAAATCCCTAGACTTAGAGGCAGATGTGAAGGTTCATATCAGTAGATAAAGTATATAATGTGAGCTGTAACACACGACTTGGGACATTCTGATGTCCTGGCTTCAGCTCCTCATTAGGATCCAGCTGTCTTTCAGTGAGACATCTCTTGGGAAAGAAAAACAGAACAGAGGGAAAGGCCCCCTCAGTGTTAGAACTGGAGTGTGAAAGGTCAAGAATGGAGATGCGCCAAGGGGTAAATGTCTCCAGTTTGGAGGAGAGTTCAGTGGGGGTGGGCAGGTCTGGGCTCAGGCTATGGAGAAGAAATAGGGGCCTGAGGGGAGAGGGAATCAGGGGAATGAATCACTGGGAAAAAACCAGGAGGGATGTAGGCTGGGCTTATTCTTGTGGAGAAGATGAGTATAGCAGGGAGAGAGAAGAAGACCAAGAGATTCTTCTGAGAAGCATTGGAATTTCAGAGTAGACTAAGGGAGGGAGGGAGAGGAGTAGTAGAGCAATGGGGGAGGGGAGTACAGAGACGACCAGCCTGGTGCGTGGTGAGCCTGGGTGAATTGTCTCCCTGGGTTAAAGTTTGGAAACCTGGGAGGAGGGGAGGGGAGAAGAGGGGTCAATCTATAGGATAGATGGGTAGGGCTGGGCAGGACTCTTGGGATTAGGAAGACCCATCCAGAGCAGGTTGACTGGGAACAGAAGTGCTAGGAGCTAAGATCTCTCTGCCTTCTTTGGAGCTAAGGTCTCTCTACCTTCTTCCTTCAGATCTAAGATCTCTCTGCCTCATTCCTTAGGAGCTAGAGTATCTCTGCATTTTTCCCTCAGAAGAGATATTATTCTGTTTCCTGAAGCTGAGATCTCTGACTTCCTTCCTCCCTTGGAGTGAGATCCCTCTATCCTCTTTCCTTGGTGGTGAAATCTCTTTGCCTTTTACTTTGGAAGGTGAGATCTCTCTGTCTTCCCTAAGAGCAGAGATCTCTCTGACTTCTGGAAGCCAGCTCTGCACATGCAGGTGCCAGGCAGGTCTGAACAAGGACTCCTCCCCATACCCCACTTCTGCTTGCTGACCTTTCCTTTGGGCCTCATCTTCCCCCTCTGACCTCTTTGTGAGTGTCTTCCAGGCTTGCCAGGACTGGGTCTCCCTCCAAGCCCTGGTTCAGGCGATTGCCCCCAGTACTTGTCCAGACTCCTTGTCACATCCCAAAGGTCCTAGGGTGTGTAAAGGGGTTTATGATTTTCATGTTAATTGATATGCTATGTGTAATGAATATACTAACTACCTAGATTGATCAGAACTACCATTTTCCCAGGGGATTTTGGCTTGGGAGTCAGACTCACAGCAGCTCAAAATGATCAATTGTTGAGGTAAATAAAATGTGAAGACTTCACAGGGAAGCTATGTGTAAATATATATCTATGTCTATACTAAGAAATGTTTAAAAATCAAGAAATAAGGAAGTGAAAAAAAAATTCTGAGGCCATGAGAGTCTGATGGCTCAGCCTCTGGGAGAGTTTACCCTGAAACTTTTTGTTCTTTCTTCTGGTTCTGGTTTAAAGATTTGCTCAGTAAGAACAGGGTCATAATGACCTGTTTTTCTCTACTGTAAAGAATAGAAAGGGTCTCCCCCTCCCCTTATCCTATTCTCCTTCTTTAGATTTATAGATGTCACCTCAGTTGTAATCATTAACTACGGGAATTGGCATTGAAGTTTCTGTGCCTCAATTTCCCAGTTCTTTGTCTAGCTTTTGTGCTCAGATTGCAAGCCCACCTCCCAGCCAATGGTGAGAAGGGTCAGAGGTGGGCGGGAATTCTCTTGTCTTAGGTATAATTATGGATGCTTTACCTCCCTTGCTGGATTTGTTCTAGCGGGAGATGCCCAATTCTCAAGAATTGAATAAAATTTATTTCTGTTCCCATCCTGAGATGGCTCCTTATTAACTTTTAATTGGTGAAGGTCTTTCATCCCACACATCAATCAACTTTTGACAACTTGGACATTCCTATGCTTCTCTAAGTTCAGCGAAGTGAATCAAAGACTGTAAAACCTGTTCCTCCCACAGAACACTGGCTCTGTACCCCAATGTTTCCACAATCTGGCTAGCAGCTTCTGTGGGGGGTCCAGATCCACCCACAGCCAGCACCCAGAAAGCTGACAGACAGACAGAAAGCCCAGGTTCTTTTAATCTGCCTTAATAAGGAGAGCAAAGTTAAGGGGTTGGCAAGCTTACTTTAATTCAGCACACAAATATCATTCACTTAGCTCAGGGGAAAAAACCAGCACCCTGAACTTCAGAACAAAATACAAACAAATTACAAACATCAACAGACGGATCTTGTCTGATTCAAATCCCAATACATAGTTACCAGAGTTCAACAAAGTCTCAGCATCCGGGTTTACAAGCTGAAGGGCTACTTAGCTACAGCTGCCCAGAGTTTCCTCATCAACACCATCTCGAGAGCCCTTAAACAAATTACAAACGGACAGACCCAATACAACTCATAGTTACCAAGGAACCATCAACATCTGAGTTCAGCCAGGAGCTCAACAAGGCTGGCTCAGAGTCATGGGCCACTCCTGCTGCGTCTCAGAGTTCCAAGGAAGAGGCCAACCCCTGGGTTTTATATCTTTTTCAGCATCAGGGGTGACTCACACATGCGACTCACCCATGCAACCCAAAATCGCCACAAAGAGGTGGACTCAAACCCACGTGGTCCAAGAGCCCCCCCCCATGTCACTCAAACTCATGTCTAAACTAAGCCCTCCTCTGAGGCAAGGAGGCACCAAGGACACCCAAATCTTGGGCCTTGGGCTTAGCACTTAGCAAGATTCAATGAAATAGATGAATCACTCAAAGCAAACAAAAGCCAAACTCTTCAAGGGCACTTGTTGAACTAAGTGCTAAGGAGCCTATTTTGCCTTACCGACACACCCACAAAGTAATCACGACCCTCAAGACTTGAGACAATCAACTTAAGAACTGTTTCCCACAGAATCCAGGAATGCTTTGCATGAGTCTGCCCTGGAAATGGCGACTCAAGACCTAAGAAATATCGTCCTGATCCTGCCCAATTGTGATTTGCATGTGTATAAACTCTGCCTTTCCCCAAGCAGGTGAAGCCCTCCCCAAAAGAGGACTTCAGGTTTACAAATGTCCTCCCTGACTCTGAAATTAATTAATTAAACCCCTCCTTGATTGCTGGCACAACTGCCTCTCACCTGCTGAGCTTTGCCTCTGGCCATGACCAGGTTAGAGACCTGTACGGTAAAATTCTGTTGACAGGGGCCAACCCCAGGTTTACTATTGGGTCACAGTTGCCTGACCCACATATCTCACCCATAGTATCAGGTGGAGGCAGAGTTCTGGGTCTGGAGCCATTGAAGGTCTGACTGGTCTCATCCCATCTGGGATCCCAAGCCCCTTCTGCCCCTTGGGTCCCTGTAGGAGGGGAAGGGCATGAGGCCAAAGAGAAGGAGATCAAGAGGGTGGAAAGTCTTCTTCTTGCCCAGGCCAAGCTCACTTCCAAGCCTGACCCTCCCTGCTGCCTTCCTCCAGTGGTGGAGTCTCCCCTGAGGGCAGGGCCTGGCCTTTGTAACTGCTCTGAGGGCTCACATTCTGTCACTACAGCATCCACCTTAAGAAGATAAGGCAAGGTCAGTATCTCTCCCACCCTGAGGTTGTTCTCTTTCCCCAGGTCAGCTTGCTGAAGACCAAAGCCTATTCCTAGGAGAGACACCAAGGAGAATGGCCCCTGGGAGCCAGAGACCCTCATCCCAGGTGAGTGCAGTGCATCCACAGGCCTGAGCATCATCAGCAAAGGTGGAATCACAGAGAGCCAAGGAGGCTTTATACTGCGAGATGTAGGTTGTCCTTTGCAGTGCTGTCAGCACAGCAGAAATTGTCCTCTTGGTTCTGCTCATTTCCTCCTGCCTTAGGCCACACAAGCCTTCCCGGGTCTCTCTGAATCCCTCTCATTTGACATTTATTTCTTAGGTCAAGTCAATAAGCATTTAGACAGTGGCTCCTCTGTGCCAAGTACTGTGCTAATGTATTGGTTGTGCAAAGAAAGTTTGAAAAAATAACAGTCCCTGCCCTCTATGAGCTCACAGTCTAATTGGGAGAAAACATGTCAGCATCTGTGTGCAAACAAGCTCTGTACAGTATGGATGGGAGGCTCTATGAGAGGGAAGGGACCAGGAACAACTTGTTTTCAGGGGAGATGTTACCTGAGATGTGAAAGAAGCCAGGAGGCCCAGGTGAGGTGGGAGGACATTCCCATCATGAGAGACAGCCATTGGGAAGGCACAGGGTTAGGGGATGGAGGATCTTGGTCAAGGATCATCCAGGAGGCCAGTGTCCCTGGGTGTCAGAGAAAGGAGGACCAAGGTGTAAGAAGACTGGAAAGCGTTGAGGAACTGGTCACATGGTGTCTGCTACGTGCCGGGAGCCGTAGAAATATTATCTCCTTTGATACTACTGTGAACACTGTCACAGTCCTCGCTAGGGCCAGGCAGAATAAGGGAGCGCAGGTCACAGACAGACAGTGAACTGTGGCTTATTGATCCACTCGGGAGTGCGCGTCCATGTGTGTCTCACAGTTCCCCGAGGACACAGACAGGCTCTCCTCACGTACATGATAGACACTTTGGGTAGGGTCCCTGAGGTCTTGTAGGCAGGCTTACAAAGAGGTCTTGGGTAGGATCAGGTCAGGGCGCAGAGATAAGAAAATGTATGTTTTACCCACTTACTATGTGAAAGTCTCAGTGAGTAGATGGGGGAAATGAATGCAAAAAAATTGATTATGCTTCCCAACGTTAAAGGAGCAAATTGTATAAATGCTAAATTTGCAGTGAACTCTTCCAGGAAAGGAAGGATGTAAAGGGTTAAGGAGTGAGTAGATGGCATGAAGGTGGCCCAGTGGGTAGAGCACTGGGCTTGGAATCAGGAAGACTCATGCGCATGAGTTCAAATCTGGACTCAGACACTTGGTAGCTGTGTGATCCTAAGTCACTTAACTCTGTTTGCCTCAGTTCATCATTTTTAAAAGGACCATGAGCAGGAAATGGGAAACCACTCCTGTAGCATTGCTCAGAAAATCTCAAATACAGTCTTAAAAAGTCAGACACAACTAAAACAATGTCATGCACTGTGTTAAGGCCTGAGGATTCAAACAGAAAAGAACAAAGATTGTCCTGTCCCCATAGAAATTACACTTTCAATGGGAAGACAACACAACAAAGAAAGAGATTTTGGGCAAAAGACACTGGGACATGGTGGCAAAGTCAGGGAGAAGTTCCAAAGTAGTGTAGCGAGGTGCACATGTGGCAATGTGGAGATGTGTGAGCTGACCCTCTTCTTATGTAGGTCTTTGGAGTACACGAGCTCACCCCATGGTGGGGAAGGAAAGAGATGGGCAAGAGCTTCTGAGAAGAACAAGTTAGGGATTCCAGAGATGAATTGTCAATGAAGACAAGCATGGCCTTCCTATACTGATTGTTCACATTATAAACAAATACAATGCAATAAAGAGTCATGACTTAGAACACCTAGTGAAATGAGACAAAATTATAAATTCTTGGCAATCTAAAAAAATGAGGAGAAGACTACAAAATTCTTTAATTGCTCAGAAGTTCAATAATAGAAATAAAGGAAACTATATGTAAAATATATAAATACAAGATAAATCAGATGTTTTAAAAGAAATCAAAATGGTAAACAGGTGAAGAGATTTTTATCTAGAAGAAAGAGAATTGCTCCACAATAATGCAACTTCTTAATAAATCATACCATCCTCCTAGAAATAAAAGCATCAAATGCCAAGTGCCTTGTCTAAACACATGCTTTGCATGTAGCAGATTGGAAAAATAGATAAGCCCTCCCAAGCTTGAAGAAGTGGCCACTTTCTGGTATGATCCTCCATCAGTCTGCCTCTTCATTCATTCTTTTTACTCCCTAAACCTAACCCCAGTGTTCTAGAGTTGTAGTAGCATGTTGAAATAATTTATTTTTCGTGAATTGTCAATGCCTTTCTTATACATTAGCTCAATCTGTAATCCTACTTGATAAAATTTTACATTTTTAATGAAGGAAGGAACTCTCTTTTCCCCACATAGTTACTCTTATTTCTCCAATATTAATTATTAAAATGAATGAATTATTACGTGAAAAATTGAAAGTAATCATAAAGCAAAGACAGAAGATGTCTTGACTATGACACATCATAGCCAGGGTCATCTCAACTTGTCAGTATAAAAATAGAAAACTCTTCTTCATGTGAGTGGAAATAGTTTCATACCATTCAGTTGAGGCCAGATTGTGAGTAATCTCTTTTTAGAATTCTTTTCCTACTTTTCTCTACTTCAGACTTTATTCCAGACTTTTAGCAAATTTACTTGATAATTTCTTTGTTCTCTGCTCAGGCAGCACTGTTAAGTTGTTCTTTTTTTTTTCTCCCAGAATACACACTACTTAGCAACTTCTCACAAACTCTTCATAGAATATTCTTACTGCAAGATGGTGGCTGGAAAGCAGAGACTTGCTAAGCTCTTCCCCAAATCCCTCCAAACACCTGTAAAAGATGGCTCTGAACAAATTCTAGAGTTGCAGAACCCACGAAATAGCAGAGGGAAACAGGTCTCCAGCCCAGGAGAGCCTGGATGGTCAGTGGGAAGGGTCTATCACATGGTGCTGAGAGCGGAGAGTAGCCCAGCATAGGTCCCAGTGGGACAGACCAGATCCGGAATCAGCCAGCTGGGACAGGCCTTGGGGCCATGAAACAGTGAGCTGTGGCAGTTACCAGACATCTCAACCCACAAACACCAAAGAGCAGGTTAGGGGGAAACTTCGGGATCGAGTTCAGAGTGGTCCAGCCGCCAGCTCTGGGGGTGGAGGAGGTGATGCAGGGATGTTGGTAGCAGCAGCAGGAAGCTCCTGAGGCTGCTTCCAGAACTCCAGCATCACCTGCTTCCCCAGTCCCTGGCTCATGCAGTGGGAGGAATCTAGCAGCAGATCAGAGCAGGAATGCAAGGAGCTCTTTGTGGGTACAAAGGCAGATTCTCTTGCTGTGCCCTGCTTGGATCTGTATTACGGTCCTGGCTGGCAGTTCTTGGGGGAGGAGGAGAATGGCTGTGACAGAGCATGGGGTGATGGTGGACTAGAAGTAGCTCGGAAAACAGCAGCGTTTGGACCCTAAAGCTTGGGACAAAGTACTCTCTACTCTACAAGCAGTCATATCCTGATAAAAAGCTCAAGGGTCAAGTAGTTGGCTGGGAACAGGAACAGACAGTGAAAATGAACTAAGACTCAAACTCAAACTCTAGATTGCTTTTTTGGTGACAAAGAAGATCAAAACATACAGCCAGAAGAAGTCAACAAAGTCAAAGAGCCTACAAAGAGCCTACAAAGAGCCAAGAAAAATACAAATTGGACTCAGGCCATGGAAGAGCTCAAAAAAGATTTGGTAAAGCAAGTAAGAGAAGTAGAGGAAAAACTGGAAAGAGAAATGAGAGTTATGCAAGAAAACCATGAAAAACAGGTCAATGACTTAAAAAAACCCCAAAATACTGAAGAAAATAACACCTTAAAGAATAGACTAACTCAAATGGCAAAAGAGCTCCAAAAAGTCAATGAGGAGAAGAATGCCTTGAAAGGCAGAATTAGCCAAATGGAAAAGGAGGTCCAAAAGACCACTGAAGAAAATATTACCTTAAAAATGAGATTGGAGCAAGTCAAAGCTAGTGACTTTATGAGAAACCAAGATATTATAAAACAGAACCAAAGGAATGGAAAAATGGAAGACAATGTGAAATATCTCATTGGAAAAACCACTGACCTGGAGAATAGATCCAGGAGAGATAATTTTTAAATTATTGGACTACCTAAAAGCCATGATCAAAAAAAGAGCTTAGACATCATCTTTCAAGAAATTATCAAGGAGAACTGCCATCTAGAGCCGGAGGGTAAAATAAAAATTGAAAGACTCCACAGATCACCTCCTCAAAAAGAGCCCAAAAAGAAAACTCCTAGGAACATTGTTTTCAAATTCCAGAGCTCCCGGATCAAGGAGAAAATACTGCAAGCAGCCAGAAAGAAACAATTTGAATATTGTGGAAACACAATCAGGAAAACACAAGATCTATAAGCTTCTATATGAAGGGATTGAAGGGCTTGGAATATGATATTCCAGAGGTCAAAAGAGCTAGGATTAAAACCAAGAATCACCTACCCAGCAAAACTGAGTATCATGCTCCAAGGCAAAATATGGATTTTCAATAAAATAGAGGACTTTCAAGCTTTCTCAATGAAAAGACCAGAGCTGAATAGAAAATTTGACTTTCAAATACAAGAATCAAGAGAAGCATGAAAAGGTAAACAAGAAAGAGAAATCATAAGGGACTTACTAAATTTGAACTGTTACGTTTACATTCCTACATGGAAAGATAATGTGTGTAATTCATGAGACCTTTCTCAGTATTAGGGAAGTTAAATGGAATATAGACAGAGGGCACAGGATGAGTTGAATATGAAGGAGTGATATCTAAAAAAATGAAATAAACTTAAGGGGTAAGAGAGGAATATATTGAGAGAGGGAGAAAGGGAGAGATAGAATGGGGTAAATTATTTCACATAAAAGTGGCAACAAAAAGCAGTTCTGTTGGAAGGGAAGCGGGGGCAGGTTAGGGGGAATGAGTGAATCATACTCTCATCAGATCCAACTTGAGGGGAGAATAACATACACACTCAATTGTCAATCTTACTCCACAGGAAAGTAAGGGGAAAAGGATAAAAAAAAAGGAGGATGATAGAAGGGAGGACAGATAGGGGAAGGAGGCAATCAAAAGCAAACACCTTTGAAAAGGGACAGGGTCAAGGGAGAAAACTTAATAAAGTGGGACGAGATAGGATGGAAGGAAATATAGTTAGCCTTTCACAACATGAGCATTGTGGAAATGTTTTACATAATGATACATACGTCATCTATGTTGAATTGCTTGCCTTCCTAGGGAGGGTGGGTGGGAAGGGAAGAGGGGGAAGAATTTGGAACTCGAAGTTTTAAAAGCAGGTGCTTAAAAACATTTTAAAAAGTTGTATTTTGCATGCAGCTGGGTAACAAGATACATAGGGAATGGGGCATAGAAATCTATCCTGCTCTACAAGAAAGCAAGGGGAAAGGGGATGGGGGCAAGGACTGGGGTGAAAGAGGGGAGGGCAGATTGGGGAACGAGGTAATCAGAATATATGCCATCTTGGAATGGGGGGGAAGGATATAAATGGGCAGAAAATTTGTAATTCAAAATCTTGTAGTAATCAATGTTGAAAACTAAAATATTAAATAAAAAATAGAATATTCTTAATGTGTCACTTAGGACATGGGAGGAATTACCCATGACCTCGCCTTTTCCTTCCCAGATTTTCATGCATCACTAATAGAGCACATATCTTGTCCCTAATTCCATCAGGGGAGGAATTGTATAGTAAGACATTTTTCTAGCTTTTATTATTCCATTATGATTCTCACTTCAAATGTAAAATGCTTTTTTCCATATTCCATTGGGCTCTTAATGACTGGTTTCAATCATAAAGGTTATAGGAGTTTTAGGCAAATCCCCTCTCTGGGGTTCAACTTCCTCTTCTAAGTTGAAGAGGGTTGGACTAGATGAATTCTGGAGTCTCTATTTTACCTCTAAATCATTAGGAGTCCGTGACATTCATGGATGTGGTTGTGGACTTCACTGAGGAGCAGTGGTGCCTCTTGGACCATTCTCAGAAAGGGCTGTACAAGGAAGTCATGCTGGAGAATATCCACAACCTGCTGTCCCTGGGTAGTTTCCTCTCTTTTCTTGATGGTAATTGTCAGGCCAACATTTTCACAAGTGGCAGATGATGGATCCATATTCTGGCGTATCTCAGCCTCAGAAGCTTCAATGAGTGCACAGTCTTCTGCATGAACCAAATCTCCATCTGCTTTGGTCTTGGCTTGTGACAATCATTTAATATCAAATTAATAACTTCAATAAGGGTCAGAGCCTGAACTGATTAACCAGAGGAAGAGTCTGAACCTAACAACCTCTTTGTTCTTTGAGTAAACTCAGAGAACACCTCTTCCTATGTCAAAAAGGCCAGATTAGGCTGACTTAAGAGCATTCTTTCCTCTACCTATTAGCCATTAAGGATGAGATCCTTAACCCAATAAACTATCTGGCTTAATATTTTATGGACATATACTGTGTTATGGAATGTTAATGGTAAATTAAACACAGAAACTCTGGGTTGTAGTTTCAATTGACCCTTGTCAACTCTCTTATTTTACTGTATTTACAACCTATTCAATTTATAAAAGTCCTTTTCTTGTATCATGGTTAAACATACATGGAGATCATAAAATTGAGTAACACAGATATGCTGAGTGGTGACTCTTCTAAAAATATATTTAAACCTTATTCTTCCATTCAGGCAGTCAGATTTTGTCTGGCTCCATACATGTATATATCCACTAGCTTTAAGGGAATAAATGATATGGATTTACATATCACCTAGTCTGCTTGCCTCCTTTAACCAAACTTTCAGGTCGACAACCATGGTTCAGTGATTCGGATGGAACTGATGGAATGGGATAAAGAACTGCAGCCCAACCTCACCAATGCTAGACTCAGGCCCCACAGTATTCATTTTTCCTAGAGCCCTTACCCGAACGTGGTGGGGTAAGTTGTCCCTATTCCCAGCTTCCAAAGGACTCCCACTAGTTTGGTTGAAGTCCGAAATTTCCCTTTAAAGCTTGGTCTGGGGGCGGTGACCAATTCGCTTTAAATTGCTTTGGGTTAAATAGGTCTCCTCTGCAGATTGATCTTTGGAAATTAGTATAAGTATTATCGGCACTAGTGTCAGTTAACTAAAGATAGCCCCAAATTATGTTGGCCACAGTAGGGCTCTTTTGGTCTGGTCAGAGTTACTTTATCTTAAAACCAAATTAAGTTTAAAGGCCCACAAAGAATCTAGCCAGGGGTGGGAATGTTTTCACCTTGGGTTTGCTGAGGTAGCTGAGTGAGAACAAAAGGCAGAATCCTTTTCCTTTCATTCTTGAAAAGTTGCTTCAGCGTCTCTCCCAGTATTGGCTAATTCCCTTCACAACACTCTCCCCTCTTTTCCAACAAGTACAGGCCTAGCTGTTCCTCTATTACTTCCACCCTATTCCTTGCCTCCTTCCTGCCTCCTTTCCCTTAAAAGGCTCCGATTCTGGGGAGGATAAATGCACTTTGTCCTTTTTCTCACATTTCCCTTACCTGTCCTACCCTAAGGAGGATAACTTTGTAACTTTGTTGCCTCCTTTCTCTCCCCCTTTCCCCCCTTCCCTTAGGGGCTCTGTTCTTGAGGAAGACAGCTACGCTCTGGATGTAGGTTATGGAGAGTCAGAAAAATGCCAAGGCTTCCCCCAAACATCATAGAGGTGCTCTGAGCAAAGGTTGCAGGATCCATCCTGGTCAGATCTTAGATCCTTGCAAATTCCCCCCAACCCACTATCCTTGGAATAATAATAGCCAATTCATGATGAGGATTTCTAGAAAGGTTCTAACTCCCTCTCTGTTGTTAAATTGTGAACTCAGTTTGTATTTGTCCTGCTAATTGTCAATTTGTCTGTCAGTGTACGTGTGAGTCTGTGTGTACTGTGAATGAGTCTATTACTTTGTAAAATTTAAAATGCAGGCAGCCAGGGATTTCAAAGGCTGCAGCCAGGGAAACTCTCTTTTCCTTGTAATTTCTGGTTTGGCCAACCTGGAAGTACAAGTGGAAATAGAGCTAAAAACATTTTAGCAGATTCTGGGATTAATCATTAAAAAGTTTGGAAACTGATTAGTTGAAATTCAGGAGAGAATTCTTGAGACTATAGATCACTCCAGGAGCTCACTTGTGCTAAAACACCTCCTCCCTATCCTGATCACTTATCATTCCCCAGTTCCTCCTCAGAGTTTATCCCAGTGTGGGAATTTTTAACAGCCATAAGGGTTCTTGTTGACTCCTCACATCCCTAGATCAGACTACAAGAAGAGAATCTTGGAAAATTGTAGGGAAAATTTAAATCACCCTTCCCCACCTTGGCAAAAGGAGAGGAGGGACAGGAAGTCAAAAACTGGCAGTACCTCTGACAGTCCTGTGCCCCTGGGCCCCTTGTAGCCTATCCTTTTTGGCAAAGCTTGGAAATGTCACCCAGGTCCTATACATATTTGCCCACCCTGTCCCAGCAGCTGCAAACCACCCTAGGCTCAGTAAATTCTGAAATTGTGGGGTAAGGGAGAGGTAGATGGATTGGACCTGTGCCTAGCATTCCCTAAGACCTGCCTCCAAGAATTGTCATCATTGAGAAACTAGTCTCTGCTCTAGGTAAACTTCACACTGCTTTGTTCCAGTTGCAAAAATGTATTTTATCTTCTGTTTGACCCATTTCCTGATTTGTAAAGGGAAATAATAATGGTTGTTATGGGATCAAAATGATATAATGATTGTAAAATGGTTAACATAATGTCTGATATATGTTAGACACAATATTATTATTATCTCTCCCTAATTTAATGTAATTGTTAACTTTTGAAGTGGTTTCAAAATACCAAAAAAGATAAGTTGAATAATTTGTATATGTGATAAACTGGAAATGCAATTGGTGTCATCTTAAGTTTTTTGTGTCTGTATTATATTTCTAAAATTCTCTTAGATTGTGAAATTTGAGAAGACCATCATGTGGTAGAAATGACATTATAGCAATTTTTAATCTGATTTTGATATATGTGAATTGAGTAAAAAAAAAGAGGATGTGATAAAAATTTGATAATTTCAAAGTTATATTTGGTTATAAACAAAGATTGATAATAATACTGATATTTACTATGAGAGCAGATTTCTATTTGAAATCTTGTCTGTTATTATGGTTTAAAGTTATAGCTTCAACATATTAATGATGAGATGAATGATTCTCTGTGCAAAGTGATTTAGAAATGCATTTACCTAAACTGATAATGGGTAGTTTCAAATTTTACATACATAATAATGTTTAGGGCATTATTACGTTTCTATGGTCTAAATTTTGTTAAGATTGCATTGTCTGAGGAAAATGATGACTAGGTTAAGAAGCTGGCCAATTGCTGTAACTCACAAAATTATAAATTTCCTAGTTTTGTCTTTATTTAAAAGGAAGTTCAGTTAAAATTATTTTTGCTATAAATCAAGAATTTATACAAAGGCCTTGTCTGGGATCTCCTCTTGTAATTTCTGTCAATTCAGGACACATAGTAAACTGTTAAACAATGTGAATTTATAGATAATAATCTTTTCTTTTACATTGCTAAGGGTATTGGGCCTTAGAAATTTAAGTGTTACCATTAGTGATTATGAATCCAGATTTGATGTGCTCATCCAACTAAGTTATGGTCACCTGATTGGTAATTAATTGGTTCTGTTTCAAGTTTTAAAATACATGATAATTACTTGTGGTGTGCTTATATTTCTAAATTTTCTCCTATTATTCAACTTAATTAACATTGCTTACCTATGTTGTTAGAAAAACAATTCCTCTTATAATCTAGATGTTGTTAGATTAAGAATTGTACTTGATTAAGTAATTGAGGTTGTTAACTGAAACAAGGATTTTTGGAACCATCTAGTCATGAGTTCTTATCAATCTTGTGTAAAGTCTTCTGTGTAGAGGAATTCCTATGGAGTAAGTTTTTAAAGTCCTGGTAAACTTTGTTATTGTGATAAGGCCAATTTAATTGAGTATTTTCTTATAGAAATTAAGTGTCCTCTCCATTACAACATCTTTTTGACTAGAGAACTTTGTAATATCTAGGAATTCTGTATAATGCTTTGAGAATAAGGACATTTTGCACCAACTTAGTTTTAATGAATTCCAATGTTTAAAGGTTTATTTTTGCTCTAAGGATGAAGAAAAAGATTTCTATCATATTAAAACTTTCCAACTAATTTTCTTCATAAAATTTAATGACTATTCCTCTTAACATCAGGATAAATTTTAAAACTGTTTTAAAAGGGGAAACACATTTGGAAGTACTAACATTTTATTTAAAAATTTTGCATCATTATTCGTTAGGGAAATTGGTCTAATTTTCTTTCTCTCTTTTGACTCTACCTGGTTTGGTTATTAGTACCATATTTGTATCATAAAAAGAATTTGGTAGGACTCCTTCACCTATTTTCCCAAATAGTCTACAAAGTATACAAATTAATTGTTCTTTAAATGTTTGATAAAATTAACATATAAAACCATCTGGCCCTGGAGATTTTTTCCTAGGGAGTTCATTGATGGCTTGCTCAGTTTCTTTTTCTGAGATGGGGTTATTTTGAAATTTTACTTCCTCTTCTGTTAACCTGGGCAATTTATGTTTTTGTAGATATTCATCCATATCTCTAAGGTTGTCAAATTTATGGGCATACAATTAAGCAAAATGATTCCTAATTATTGTTTTTATTTCCTCTTCATTAGAGGTGAATTCACCCTTTTCATTTTTGATACTGGTAATTTGATTTTCTTCTTTCTTTTTTTTAAATCAAATTGGCCAAAGGTTTATCAATTTTATTGGTTTTTCCATAAAACCAGCTCTAGGTTTTATTTATTAATCCAATAGTTTTCTTGGTTTCAATTTTATTAATCTCTCCTTTGATTTTCAGTATTTCTAATTTGGCATTTAATTGGGGATTTTCAATTTGTTCTTTTTCTAGCTTTTTCAGTTGCATGCCCAATTCATTGATCTTTTTCTCTATTTTATTCATGTAAGCATTTAGAGATATAAAACTTCCCCTAAGAACGGCTTTTGCTACATCCCATAAGTTTTGGTACGACTGAAGCAACTTATCATGAGAATAATACACTATGACCAGGTAGGATTTATTCCAGGAATGCAAGGCTGGTTCAATATTAGGAAAACAATTAGCATAATTGACCATATCAACAACAAAACTAGCAGAAACCATATGATCATCTCAATAGATGCAGAAAAAACTTTTGACAAAATACAACACCCATTCCTATTAAAAACACTAGAAAGCATAGGAATAAATGGAGCCTTCCTTAAAATTATAAATAGCATCTACCTAAAACCATCAACAAGCATTATTTCTAATGGGGATAAGCTAGATGCATTCACAATAAGATCATGGGTGAAACAAGGATGTCCATTATCACCTCTACTATTCCATTTGTACTAGAAACATTAGCTGTAGCAATAAGAAAAATAAATTGAAGGAATTAGAATAGGCAAAGAAGAAACTAAATTATCACTTTTTGCAGATGATATGATGACTTACTTAGAGAATCCTAGAGAATCAAGTAAAAAACTACTTGAAATAATAAACAACTTTAGCAAAGTTGCAGGATATAAAATAAACCCACATAAATCCTCAGCATTCCTATACATTACTAACAAAGCCCAACAGCAAGAGACAGAAAGAGAAATTTCATTCAAAGTTAATGTAAACACTACAAAATATTTGGGAGTCTATCTGCCAAGACAAACCCAGGGACTATATGAACATAATTATGAAAAATTTTTCACATGAATAAAGTCAGATCTAAATAAATGGAAAAATACCAGTTGCTCATGGTTAGACCAAGCTAATATAATAAAAAATGACAACTTTACCAAAAGTAATCTATCTATTCAGTGCCATACCAATCAAACTACCAAAAATTATTTTAAAGAGCTGGATAAAATAATAACAAAATTCATCTGGAAGAACAAGAGGTCTAGAATATCTAGAGTATTAATGAAAAGAAATGCTAGAGAAGGTGGCCTAGCCATACCAGATATCGAACTGGACTATAAAGTAGCAGTCATCATAACTACCTGGTACTGGCTAAGAAACATAGTCATGGATCAGTGAAATTAGATAGGTACACAAGATGGAGAAGTCAACGACTATAGCAATCTACTCTTTGATAAACCCCCAAAAATCCAGCTTCTGGGCAGAAACTGGGAATAGACCAATATCTTACACCACATACCAAAATAAAGTCAAAATGAGTTCATGGTTTAGGAATAAAGGCTGAAACTATAAGCAATTTGGGAGAGCAAGGAATAGTTTACCTATCAGATTTATGGAAAAGAAAAGAATTCATGACCCAACAAGAGATAGAGAGCATTACAAAATGCAAAATGGATAATTTTGATTGTGTTAAATTGAAATGTTTTTGTATAAAAAAAGGCAATGCAACAAAGATTAGGAGGGAAGCAGAAAATTGGAAGAAAATCTTTACAACCAGTGTCCCTGATAAAGGCCTCATCTCTAAAATATAGAGGGAACTGAGCCAAATATATAGGAATACAGGTCATTCCTCAATGAGAAATGGTCAAAGGATATGAACAGGCAGTTTTCAGAGGAAGAAATTAAAGATATCTATAGGCATACAAAAAAATGCTCAAAATCACTACTGATTACAGAAATTCAGATCAAAACAACTCTCAGGTACCACACCTCTCCTGTCAGATTGGCTAAAATAACAAAACAGGAAAATGATCAATGTGGGAGAGGATATGGGAAAACTGGAACATTGTTACATTGCTGGTGGAGTTGTGAACTGCTCCAGCCATTTTGGAGAGCAATTTGGAACTATGCCCAAAGGGCTATAAAAAT
Organism: Phalanger gymnotis; assembly: GCA_028646595.1. Lineage (NCBI taxonomy): Eukaryota > Metazoa > Chordata > Mammalia > Diprotodontia > Phalangeridae > Phalanger > Phalanger gymnotis. The sequence goes on from CM053622.1 coordinate 816,432,498, forward strand.
GTTCATACCCTTTGACCCAGCAATACTGCTTCTAGGGTTGTATCCCAAAGAGATCACACAAGTGAGAAAAGGACCCATATGTACAAAAATATTTGTAGTGGCTCTTTTTCTGGTAGCTAAGAATTGGAAACCAAGGGGATGCCCATCAATTGGGGAATGGCTGAACAAGTTGTGGTATATGAAGGTCATGGAATTCTATTGTGCTATAAGAAACAGGGATAATACAGACTTCATAACAACCTGGAAAAACCTACACGATATAATGCTGAGTGGGGGGAGCAGAACCAGGAGAACATTATACACCACCACAGATATATGGATTCAGTGAGGACTAACCCTGAGAGACTTCACTCTTCTCAGCAACACAAGGTGCAAAGACAACTCCAAAGGACTCATGATGGATAATGTTCTCTACATCCAGAGAAAGAACTATGAAGTATGAATGCAGATTGAGGCACACTTTATGCTCACTTTTTTTTCCCTTTCTTTTGTTTTTGTTTTTGGGTTTTTTTTTTTGGTTCTGTTTCTTCTTTCTCATGATTCATTCGATTGGTCATAATCCTTCACAACTTGACTAGTGTGTAAATAAGTTCAATGCGAAGTTATACATAGAAGACATATTAGATTCCATGCTGTCTTCAGGGGAAGAAAATCTGGAACTCAAAAGTATGTAGAACTGAGTGTTGTAAACCAAAAATTTAAAAAAAAATTAATTAAAAAAAGAAAACTAAAAAATATTAAAGAAATAGAAAGAGAAAAAAAGGAGAAATGTTTTTAAAAAATCTTTTTTGTGATTTTTAGAAGGTCTACTAAACTTTCATTTGAGTCATTAAAATTAGTGTATGAACTTATCATATGTAAAAGATTTAATTCCTGAATTGCCTTATTCTTCCAGAATGAGCATAATTAGGGAAGAATAAACAAACTTGTGAAGCAAGGACAAATTCATCAACCTGTGGGTTTAGTCATTAACCTCTTTGCTTTGTTTAAGCTGGAATGGGATTCTAGTACAGTAATCATGTTAGTAAAGAGTAATAATTTATGAGCTATCTTCTCTTATAGTAGAAATGTAAAGGAAAGCTGAATAATGGGCTTCAAAGATTTTGAAAGATAAATAAAGGTTTGATTGGAAATATGAAAGGCAGATACGGATGTTTAGGGACAAATGGAGGTTAACCAAGCCTCTCCTGTCCCAAGATAATTGCCCTGGATGCCTGTGTACTAGTTTCAGGTGGTTTAAATATGTTGAGAAAGTATGCGAAGTATTTTAGAAGACAGAAAAGTTATGTAGCTTGATTAGGTAATTAGTGCTCAATCAAATTTGGGACAGTCCTATCTGAAGGATATTTATTTGCTATTTAAGACTTTATGGGGGGTGGTGGAGCCAAAATGGCAGCTGGAAAGCAGAGAATAGCATGACCTCCCTGCCAAGTCCCTCCAAAAACCTATAAAAAATGGCTCTGAACCAATTCTAGAACTGCAGAACCCAAAAAATAGCAGAGAGAAGCAGGGCTTCAGCCCAGGACAGCCTGGATGGTTGCTGGGTGAGGTCTATCCGGCATGGAGCAGAATCACCTACCCAGCAAAACTGAGTATCATGCTCCAAGGAAAAATATAGACTTTCAATAAAATGGAGGACTTTCAAGCTTTCTCAGTGAAAAGACCAGAGTTGAATAGAAAATTTGACTTTCAAACACAAGAATCAAGAGAAGCATGAAAAGGTAATCAAGAAAAAGAACAAGAAAAAAATTGCAACAGACTTGCTAAAGTTGAACTGTTTGGTTACATTCCTACATGGAAAGATGATGTGTATGATTCGTGAGACCTCAGAATTAGGGTAGCTGAAGGGAATATGCATATATATATATATACATATATATGTGTGTGTGTGTGTATGTATATGTATACATACATATATATGTATATATACGTACATATATATATAGAGAGAGAGAGAGAGAGAGAGAGAGAGCGAGCACAGGGTGAGTTGAAGATGAAGGGATGATATCTAAAAGAAATAAAAACAAATTAAGGGATGAGAGAGGAATATATTGAGAGAGGGAGACAGGGAGAGATAGAATGGGGTAAATTGTCTCACATAAAAGTGGCAAGAAAAAGCATTTCTGTAGGAAGAGAAAGAAGGCAGGAAAGGGGGAATGAGTGAATCTTGCTCTCATCAGATTTGCCCTGAGGAGGGAATACCATACACACTCAATTGGGTATCTTACCCCACAGGAAAGAAGGAGAAAGAAGACAAAAAAGAGGGGGATGATAGAAGGGAGGGCAGATGGGGGAGGAGGTAATCAAAAACAAACACTTTCAAAAAGGGGCAGGGTCAAGGAATAAAATTCAATAAAAGGGGGTAGGTTAGGAAGGAGCAAAATATAGTTAGTCTTTCACAACATGAGTATTGTGGAAGGGTTTTACATAATGATACGCATGTGGCCTATGTTGAATTGCTTGACTTCTTGGGTTGGGTGGATGGGAAGGGAAGAGGGGAAAGAATTTGGAACTCAAAGTTTTTAAAAACAGATGTCCAAAAACAAAAAAAAAGTTTTTGCATGCAACTAGAAAATAAGATACACAGGCAATGGGGTGCAGAAATTTATCTTGCCCTACAAGAAAGGAAGGGAAAAGGAGATGGGAGGGGAGTGGGGTGACAGAAGGGAGGGTTGACTGGGAACAGGGCAACCAGAATATACACCATCTTGGAGTGGGAGGGGGAGGGTAGAAATGGGGAGAAAATTTGTAATTCAAACTCTTGTGAAAATCAATGCTGAAAACTAAATATATTAAATAAATTAAATAAAAATTTTTAAAAAGACTTTATGGGACTACAATTTTCTGCGTTTTAAGCTCTGATTACAGGGATAGGTGTCATAAAGTCAATAGTGGAATGGTATGCACTTACAGGTTGAAAACTTCTAAAGGTGGATGTCTGTGCCTGGGGAAAGGTTTTGAATTCAACCTTGGACACAGCCGAGGTAGGATCTTCCTGACTCTATTTCCCAATTTTGCTATTTCCTTTCTGAAAAGGAAAAATTCCTCACCTGAAAGGTCTTCTTTCAACATCTAGTGACTATATGATTGGCTATCAGATATGACTCATGCCTGGAATCAAACAGAGCTAAGGAAGTTATTTCCTTCTGTCAAGATATATGACATTGTCCCTCTTTTTTCTTTTATAACAAATTTTTATTATCAAGAAGTTTTGTAAGCACATTGCTAAATCTATTAGGTAATAGATGGAAATTGGAATATCTCTGAGTTACTATGATAGGATGCAGGAATGAATAGCTTACAATTTTGACCTAAATTCATGGCCAAATAAAAATAAAAATGAGATAACATCCTCTAAAGGGAGGAAATGATTAGACCAAGTAATAAGACAAAGATGTAATGTGATAGATGTCTAATTCAATAGGAAAACAAATTTTGAGAAAAGCAATAGGATCAGATTGATTCTTCTAAGAATTATATACAGAGGTATATGACTGACCTCCAAAATTTATCATGTTTTGGAAATAAGATCTCAACTTTGGAGTTTTGCACAAAAATTGTATAAGATAGTGGTAAAGCTGAAATTTTATCTCCTTTATTAAAGTATCTGTCTGATAATTTTAAAAGGAAGATGAGTTAATTTTATGGTTGGACCTTCACATTTTAAAGGATTCTTATACCAGGTATAAGGTTTAAGTAAGGATAGAAACAACAGATGGTAAAATATAAACTGAAATACTCTGAAGCTTCAAAAATGGAAAATCAAATTTAAGTGATTGTATTAAGTTATATGAAGTAAGAATTATCTGGGAACTTCTAGATCTGAACCAGAAGAAGCAGAACTCCCTCTTAGAATAAGACCTTTTTGTCAAAGAAAGGATATCTAGGGACTAGATAACTATATCAGGCATCTGGGATTCAACAAGTGCTGCTTAAATGGACATTGGGAAAAGGTACTTGGGATACAAGGAATTTAATGTTGGTTAACATTGTTAATAATGATTGCATTACTTTGCATGGTGCATGTTTAAGTTTTCTTGGTTATCTAATGTGTAAATGTAAACATGTGACATAAATGTCCCCCTAATGCCCAATACCAGTCTATTGTGAACCATCTAATGGTTTGGTCTGTACCTGACTTAATGTAATTGTGCAATTTTGTGAATTGTGAGAAAAACTTTATTGTGCTGTTTGAACCTAGCCCTATGTGGCTGAGAAACTGAAGCATTTCTATGTGCCTTTAGTCATGGACCTATGTTGTGCTGTTTTCTCTTACTTATCAAATTATATGTGTTTCAGGAGCTCCTGTCAGGTCTGATTACTCCTATAGCTGCCAACTTGTGGATATGGACTCCTTGATCCCTCTGTCACATCTAAAGATTGCCCCTGTTACCGAGTGGACATCTGAGCCCGTAGGAGATCTTGCCCTCTGGTTTCAAAGGGGCCTGAAAAAGACAACATCAGACATTTTTAGAACTGCAGTCCTAAGAGAGAGGTTTTTCCATACCTTCCTTAGTCTACAGGCAAAGCTTTCAGCTTGCCTTTGACTAAAAGGAGGAAATGATAATCATTTTATATCAAATTAGTAGCTTCAATAAAGGTCAGAGCCTGAACTGATTAACCAGAAGAGTCAAAAATTTGGTAAGGAGAATTAAAATGGAGTAATTATCACATACAAATTAATCTTCTTGGTATTAGGTGGGAGGGCAGGTTGTGCTGAAACCTTATTCTTATGAGATTAACAGAAGAGTAACTAGAATATCTAAACAAACCTATTTTAGAAAAAGAAATTAAACAGGCCATAAATGAGCTTCCTGAAAAAAAAAAGCATCAGGAGCAAATGGATTTGAAAGGGAATTTTACCAAACATTAAAGATCACCTAATTCAAATATTAAATCAATGATTTGGAAAAATAGGCAAAGAAGTGGTACTAACAAACTCCTTTTATGAAATGAACATGGTATTGATACCCACACCAGGAGGAATAAAAATAGAAGGAAAATAATAGACCAATTTTATGAATGAATATGGATGCAAAAATCCTGAATAAAACACTAGCTAGGAAATTACCATACTATATCACAAAGATTGCACATTGAGCCCAATTTGGATTTATATAGGGAATGGAGGGATGTTTGAACTTACAGAAAATTATTCACATAATTGATTATATCAATAGTAATAAAAAATCACATGGTTACATCAATAGCTCAAATACATTTCTATTAAAATGCTTTAAAGTACAGGTATTTATAGATTTTCCTTTAAATTAATAAAAATACAAAGCATTTACCTAAACACATCAGCAATCATTATTTGTAATGGGGATAAGATAGAAACCTTCCCAGTTAGCTGAGGTGTGAAACAAGGATGTCCACTGTCACCTATACTATTCAACATTGTAATAAGAGAAGGAATACAACTAATCAGAATAGGGAATGAGGTAATAAAACTCACCTTTTTTGGTAGAGGATAAGATGTTATACTTGGAAAATCCCAAATCCCAAAAGCCCAATCAAAAAGTTTATTAAAGCTGTTAATAATTTCAGCAAAGTGGCAGGGTATAATTGAAACCCATGTAAATCATCACCATTCCTATATGTCACTAACAAAACTCTACAGGGAGAGATAGTAAGAGATACCCCATCTAAAATAACTCTAGCCGATATATAATTCCTGGGAGTACAGCTGTGAAAACAAACCAAGGGACTGGTAGGCCCTGTAGAGTTTTCATTATTTCTTTATTAGGTTTGGCATTTCCCTATTATTTTTGTCAAACCATTGTGGATGTTTACAAGTGTTCTGGCTCAGATGACTAATTGTGGTGCTGTACAACAAGTCTCTGAAAGCCCTTCCCTTCTTTTCTGCTGGAATGCTGCAAATCTTGTGTTGGCTCAGTTTTCTCTCTAAGTCAGTAACAAACTATTCTTCCATGGAGAATCACTCTAATCTGTTGACATTAAGTGTGGTAGCCATCTTGCCTTGTGGCTGCTGCTTTTGTTGAATGTGAATGTCTAGCCTGGAGTGAATGAGTCTCTGATGGGTCCAGTACTCTGGGGTGTACACCTCCCTCCTTTGTCACTCTCACAGCTTGTCTCTCTCTTCTCTTTATAATGGTACAATCTATTGAAGGCCAGTGTTTGCCCTGACAGTACACAAAGTTTTGTTGCATTTAGGTTGGTGATGAGGTCATGAGCCATATAACTCTCAAGTATCCATTGCTATTGCATGTATTTCATGTATATATCTTTTGGGGTATATTTGTTTGATTGTTTGTTTTCTTCAGATTTAGAGACCATGTTCAAAGCAAATGAGGTGACTAGAAATCATGGAATTTTTCTGGAAAACCATGTCCTGCAAAAATTCCTGAGTGATGGTCTTTGGGATTTGAAGTTGAGAGGAATCCATGACTCATATCAAGTTAGATAAAAATCCAAAGAGTGACTGTGAATTTGATGAAATTGAAAAGATTCAGACAGCCTTCTATCCTAAATCACTGTAAGAAAATGACCTCAGGGAGAGACTCTGTTCAGGAAACTGAGTATAGCAAATGCTTTATTGAATATGTAGAGCTTTTTCAGTTCCATGAGAAGCCTCCTGAAATGCCAATGTATTCGGGTAATCAATGGAAAATGGCCTGGAACTGGAGTTCAGACCGCATGGGATATCAGAAAAGTGATACCAGAAAAATGCTTTCTGAAAGTAATAAAGGTGGGAAGACCTTGTGTCAGAACTCCAAGCCCATTAATCATCAGCAAATTCTCATTATAAAGGAGCCTGATGATGGGCAGCTAGGTGGCACAGTGAGTAGAGCACCGGCCCTGGAGTCAGGAGGACCTGAGTTCGAAACTGGCCTAAGACACTTGATACATGTACAAGCCGCGTGACTTTAGGCAAGTTACTTAACCCCAACTGCCCTACCAAAAAAACCCCAAGCAAATAAACAAACAAAAAAAAAAAAAGCCTGATGAATTTAATGAATGTGAAGCAACTTCATCCCATCACTCATCTCTTTCTTGCCAGTCTAGATTTCACCCTGGAATGAAAAGTTATGTACGTCCCCAGTATGGGAAGGCTTTTGGTTAGAACTTAGATCTTGATAGATCTCTTAACATTCATAATGGGGAGAAGTTTTATGAATGTGGGAAGGCTATGTGCTACAGATCTCTTCTTATTGGCCATCAGAGGATGCACAGGGGAGAGAAACATTTTGAATGTAAGCAATGTAGACTTTCATACAGAGCTCCCATCTTGCTGCCCATTGGAGAATCCACAGTGGAGAGAAACCTTATGAATGTAATCACTGTGGAAAGGCTTTCAGAAAGAAGTGCCATCTTGCTGCCCATCAGAGATCCACACTGGAGAGAAACCTTATGAATATAATCACTGTGAAAAGGCTTTCACAGACAGGGGTGATCTTGCTGCACATCAGAGAATCCACACTGGAGAGAAACCTTTTGAATGTAATCAGCATAGAAAGGCTTTCATATTGATGTGGTATCTTGCTGCATATCAGATAATCCATACAGGATAGAAGTGTTTTGAATGTAATCAGTGTGGAAATGATTTCAAACAGAGATGCATTCTTGCTGCACATCAGAGAATCTACACAGGCAAGAAGCCTCATGGATGTAATCAATGTAGAAAGACTTAGATACTCCTTCAATCTTGCTACTCACCCAAAAATCCACACTGGAAAGAGACCTTTTGAATATAATCAACGTGGAAAATCTTTGACATGGAGCTACCATCTTGCTTTACATCAGAGAATTCACACTGGGGAGATGCCTAAGAATGTAATTAATGTGTAAAGTCTTTCAGATAGAGCTCCACTACTGTTATACACAAAAAAAACTGATACTTAGGAGAAGTCTTATGAATGTAGTCAATGTGGAATGACTTCACACAGAGCTCAGATTTTGCTAAACATCAGAGAATCCCCACTGCAGACAAACCTCACGAGTTTCATGAATGTGGCAGAGCTTCTAGTTACCACTCTTGACATATGTAACAAGACTTTCCATACTTGGAAGAAACCTGATGAATATATGAATATGAATATAATCAAAGTGATGCCTTCAAGCAACAATCATGGCCTATTTCCTGTCACAGAATTCTTACGAGATAGAACTCTGATCATTTTCATGGAGAAAGAAAGGCATTCAGATGAAGTTCTGAGCTTCTTCAGTTTTAGGACAACCCATTCTCAGGAGCAGATCCCTATGACCTCATTGTGGGAAGGCTTTTAGTTAGAGATCATCTTTTACTTTCCATCAGAGGCTTCACTGTGGAGAGAAGCCTTACAAATGGGTTCATGGGGTCATGCTTTTCTCTGGAGGACAGTGATCAGTAGACAATCTTGTTCCTATTGGAATGAAGGTAGAAAAAGGCAATGGATGTGGGAAGGGCCTCTCCTAGAGCTCCTCCTTGACTATATTTTGGAGAATCATGCTGGAGACAAAGCTTTGGGATCTAATTACCAAGGGAAGGACCCCTGCTGCACCACAGACTTCATTAGAGCTCCCACCAAAAGAGACCTCATTAAAGATCCCCAAATTCCAGCCTGTACATAAAAATATTCATGTATGGATTTTTCTCCAAAATCCTAATGTTTGTCATCCCCCTTCAATATTTCATGGCATTCATAGCCATTTCTTCAGCCATTCCCTCATTAATTGGTGCTCACTTTTTTTTTTTACTATTGTTTGCTACAGAAAAATTTCTTCTTTCAATGTTTTAGTACCTGTCAGACATTAATTTCTGCAATGCTTTCTTTAAGGAGCTAGGTAACATGGTGCATGAAGTGCTATCCTTGGAGCCACAAGACCTGATTTCAAGTTCAGTTCTTGGATGAGGACCAAAATGACATCACTATGCTAGAGTGAAGTTTCAATGTATCAGTGTGTGACTGATCAGACCAATACAAGCTCAGAATGCTCTACCACAGATTGGGCACAAATAGTCTATGTGAGCATTTGGGATGGATTTTCTAAATTTGTGCATACTGTGTTTCCTTTGAGTTGTTTTAGTTCTGCTTTGCTCACAGAGCACATCACCTCCTCTGATGTGGGCATGCCAGGCTGAAGGGTCCTGTGCCAGCGTCTCCCATGTTACACAATCAGTTCCAAAATTCATAAGAGAGATCTTAAGAGTGTTCTGGTATTGCCTCTCCTGACCACAATGTGAATGCTTCCCCTTTGTGAGTTCTCCATAAAATAGTCTTTTTGGCAAGCATATGTTTTGCATTCAAATGTGACCAGCCCATTGGAGTTGCACTCTCTGAAGCAGAGTTTGAATAGTTGGCAGTTTAGTTAGAAAAAGAATCTCAGTGTGTGGTATCTTATCCTGCCAGGTGATCTTCGGAATCTTCCTAAGGCAGTTCAGATGGAAGCAGTTCAGTTTCCTGGCATGGTGCTGGTAGACTGTCCAGGTTTCACAGCCATATAACAATGAGGTCAGCACAATGGCTCTGTAGACCTTCAGTTTGGTAGTCAATCTAATACGTCTTCTCTCCCACACTTTCGTTCAGAGACTCCCAAACACTGAGCTAGCTCTGGCAATGCATACATCAACCTCATTATCAATGTGTACATCACTGGAAAGTACACTATCAAAGTAAGTGAACTTATCCACAGCATTCAAAACTTCTCCATTTGCTTTAACCCATGGTTCCATTTATGGATGGTATGGTGGTGGCCGAAGGAACACCTCTGTTTTCTTGGTGTTGTTAGGCCAAAATTAGGAAAAGCAGCAAAAACTCAATCTTACTTTGTTGCTTCTCAGCTTCAGAGGCTGCATTGAGTACACAGTCATCTGCAAACAGAAAATTGTGCACCAACACTCCCTCCCCTTTGGTTTTGGTTTGTAGCCTCTTCAAGTTAAAGAATTTTCCATCAGTGCAGTAGCTGATCTAGATGCAGTGTTTGTCCTCAAGGAAGACATTTGATGACATGGCTGAAAACATCATACCAAAAAGCATGGGAGCAAGCACACAGCCTTGTGTCTCTCCATTGGTGACTAGGAAAGCATGAGAACATTGTTCATTATCTAGAAACCAGTCAAGCATGCTATCATGAAATTGATGTACAAGGCTGATGAACTTCTCTGGGCAACCAAATTTTGACATAATTTTGCATAAGCCCTCACAACTGACAGTATCAAAGGCCTTGGTAAGATCTATAAACCTTGTGTACAGGCCTCTGTTCTGCTCCTGGCATTTCTCGTGGAGTTATCAGGCAGCAACACCATATTCACCATTTCTTGGCCCTTTCTGAAGCCACACTGGCTCTCAGGTAGATGACCACCTTCCAGATGAAGGATCAGCTTGTTAAGGAGGACTCTGGCAATAATCTTATCTGCACTAAGAGAGAGATGACCCCCCCACCCACCCCATGATGGTCACAGGACAATGTATTTCCTTTACGTTTATAGAAACGGACAATGGAAGCATCCTTGAAATCCTGAAGGATACCCTCCTCTTGCCATATAACCTGGAAAATTTCAGTCAGCTTTTTTATGAACAATGGACCCCCTTCCTTGTAAATCTCAGCTGGAATAGAATCAGCACCAGGTGCTTTGCCATACAAAAAGAGCCTAATGGCATTCAAAATCTCTTCTTCAGTTGGAACTTCAGCTAGGGAGAGATTGACTTCAACTTGAGGTAAAAGGTCAATTGATGATGGTCTTTTCAGAACACTCTGGAAGTGTTCAGCCCATCTCTCCAGGATTGGGTCCTAATCACTAATCAATGTGGCTCCATCAGCACTGAGAAGTTGAGATGCACTATATGTCTTTGGCCCATTAATAGCCTTCAGCATATCATAAAAGTACTTTGGATTGGTACTATCAGCATAAAACTGAATTTCATTTGCCTTCTTACTGAGCCAAGAATCCTACATCTCTCTAAGCTTCACTTGTACTTTACTTTTGACAGAATTAAATGGTGCCTTCTTAGAGATGGATAAACTATCCTATTGGCAAACCCTGTGGAATTCTTTTTTCTTTTCATCTAGAAATTTCTGAATTCCCCCATCATTTTCATGAAATCAGTCTTGATGTTTGTGAGTGTTCTGACCCAGATGAGCAAATGCAGTGCTATATACCAAATCTCTGAAAGCTGCCCACTCCTCTGTTACAAACTGTGTGTTGGCTCAACTTTCCCTCCAAGTTAGCAACAAACTGTTCCAGCTCAGAGAAGACCTCTAATCTGTTGACATTAATTTTCCTGGCAGTCATTTTGCTTTCAGGCTGCTGATTTTTTTTTTTTTAGAACTGAGTTTCTTTTAGTTTATTAGAATGAGGAAGGTGAACAGCAAAGGCGGGGTCTTTTGAGCTTCATAGTTTGGTCTATAGCAGGCAGGGGTAGGATAGGGATGGCATGAACAGTCAGCTGTAATGAAAGGGTTGTTGATTCAATGCCTCAGTTGGTCCAATTTCCATTATCCTAGTTGTTTTGTGCATTCTGGGCTGAACATGATTTTTTCCTCAAGTAATAAGTGCATCAACTTCTCAAGTAATGTGAGGGCTGAATAACATTTGTGGAGTTGATGAATCATCTGTTTAGTGATTCTATTAGTTTTGTACTTCTTCAGGAAAAGATTCAATGGTACAGGTGTTTTGGTGTTCAGAACTGTAACCATATCATAAACAGGCAGGCAAGCATTGACAACCAGGTAGTTCTGGGTCAGAGCCAAAGGATGGTTGAAAAGGGAATGAGCACTTTCATGTTGGAATGAGAGGATCAAAAATTCCAAGGATTGGAAGTTACCAAGTACTGCAGCCTGAGCCTCTGTGGGTACAGACCTCCAGAGGCCAGTTGATTTATAATGTGTTTTCTTGGACTCTGTCCTCTCTCCCAGGAGCTCCTGTAGTCCCACCTTTAGGGGTGGGTGATCTGTGGCAGGACGTTATGACTGTGAGAACCAGGATTTGTGACATGCTGGTTATGTAACACTGGGGACAGGAAGCTTACGTAAATTTATTTGGCTGAAATGAGTTGTGTGTTGATGGTAGTTAATTACAGAAAGGTGTGATAGGCATGTTGTATGTAAAATAGGTCATATAATGTGTTTTGTGACAGATTGGCTCTGTCCATGCTGTCAGGAAGTGAGATGATTTTCCTATGGGAAACTAGGGGAAACAGAGATGAAAATCATGCCATGAGCCTCACTAAAGCACTTGTGGAATGGGAGTACTTACGTAATGACTTTTTCCCCATCCCCTCCATTTCGTGTTTTTTTTTCTTTATAAATTTATTTATTTTTTTAGTTTACAACACTCAGTTCTACAAGTTTTTTGGTTCCAAATTTTCTCTCACTCCCTCTCCTCCCCCTCCCCCCCCAGAGCGCATGTAATTCAATATAGTTCTACATAGACCTTCACATTGAACTTATTTACATATTCCACTTGTAAAGAATTATAACCAATGGAATGAATCATGAGAACGGAGAAATGAAACCAAAAAAGGGAAAAAAAAGAGAGCAAAATTTTGCCTCAATCTGCATTCAGACTCCATAATTCTTTCTCTGGTTGTGCATAGCTTTTTCTATAATAAATCTTTTGGAGCCATCTTTGAACCTTGCATTGATGAGTCAAGTCCATCAAAGTCCTTATAGATACTGTGGGTCTGTAATCATGTATAATGATCTCCTGGTTCTGCTCCCCTCACTCAGCATCGGTATACATCATTCCAGGTTGCAATGAGGTCCATCTGCTCCTTTCTTATAGCACAATAGCATTCCATTACATTTACATATCACAATTTCTTTGTGGTGCCTTCTTAGAGATGGATAAAAAAGTCATTCCCCAATTGATAGGTGTCCCCTTGATTTCCAATTTTTTGCCACCACAGAAAGAGCTGCTATAAATATTTTTGTACATAAGAGTCCCTTTCCCACTTGTATGATCTTTTGGGGATATAACACTAGAAGTGGTATTGCTGGGTCAAAGGGTATGCACATTTTTATAGCCCTTTGGGAATAGTTCCAAATTGCTTTCTAGAATGGCTGGATCAGTTCCCAACTCCACCAACAAGGTAACAATGTTCCAATTTTCCCACATACTCTCCAGCATTTATCGTTTTCCTGTTTTGTCATGTTAGCCAATCTGACAGGAGACATGTGGTACCTAAGAGTTGTTTTGATTTGCATTTCTCTGATCAGTAGTGATTTTGAGCATTTTTTCATATGCCTACAGATATCTTTAATTTCTTCCTCTGAAAACTGTCCCTTCATATCTTGACCATTTCTCAACTGGGGAATGACTTCTATTCCTATAAGTTTGGCTCTGTTCCCTCTATATTTTAGAGATACTGGTTGTAAAGATTCTTTCCCAATTTTCTGCTTCCCTCCTAATCTTTGTTGCATTGGCTTTGTTTATACAAAAACTTTTCAATTTAAATTATTCATTTTGAATTTTGTAACACTCTATCTCTTGTTGGGTCATGAATTCTTTTCTTTTCCATAAATCTGACAGGTAAACTATTTCTTGCTCTTCCAAGTTGCTTATAGTGTCAGCCTTTATTCCTAAATCATGAACTCATTTTGACTTTATTTTGGTATATGGTATATTGGTCTATGCCCAGTTTCTGCCATACCATTTTCCAGTTTTCCCAGAAATTTTTGTGAAATAGGGAATTCTTAACCCAGAAGCTGGATTCTTTGCGTTTATCAAAGAGTAGATTGCTACAGTCATTGACTACTGTGTCTTGTGTACCTAAGCTATTCCATTGATCCAACACTCTGTTTCTTAGCCAGTACCAAGCAGTTTTGATGGCTGCTGCTTTATAATACAGTTTAATATCTGATATGGCTAGGCTACCTTCCCTAGCATTTCTTTTCATTAATTCCCCTGATATTCTGGCCCTTTTGTTCTTCTAGATGAATTTTGTTATTTCATCCAGCTCTTTAAAATAATTTTTGGTAGTTTGATTGGTATGGAACTGAATAAGTTAATTTAGGTAAAATTGTCGTTTTTGTTATATTAGCTCAGCCTAACCATGAACAGCTGATGTTTTTCCATTTATTTAGATCTGACTTTGTGTGAAAAGTGTTTTGTACTTGTGTTCATACAGGCCCTGGGTTTGTCTTGGCATGTAGATTCCCACACATTTTATAGTGTCTACAGTTGCTTTAAATGGGATTTCTCTTTCTATCTCTTGCTGTTGGGCTTTGTTAGTAATATATAGGAATTCCAAGGATTTATATGAGTGTATTTTATATCCTGCAACTTTGCTAAAGTGTTTTTTATTATTTCAAGTAGTTTTTTACTTGATTCTCTAAGTAAATATCATGTCATCTGCAAAGAGTGACAACTGAGTTTCTCCTTTCCCTATTCTAATTCCTTCAATTTCTTTTTCTTCTCTTATTGCTAGAGCTAACATTTCTAGTACCAAACTGAATAGTAGGGGTGATAATAGACATCCTTGTTTCACCCCTGATCTTATTGGGAAAGCATCTAGCTTATCCCCATGACCCCTTGATGAGGGTTTTAGGCAAATGCTACTTATCATTTTAAGGGAGACTCCCTTCATTCCTATGCTTTCTAGTGTTTTTAATAGGAATGGGTGTTGTATTTTGTCAAAAGTTTTTTCTGAATCTACTGAGATAAGCGTGTGGTTTCGGCTAATTTTGTTGTTGATATGACCAATTATGCTGATAGTTTTCCTAATATTGAACCAGCTTTGCATTCCTGGAATAAATACTACCTGGTCATAGCGTATTATTCTTGTGATATGTTGCTGCAATCTTTTTGCTAATATTTTATTTAAAAATTTTGCATCAATATTCATTAGAAAAATTGATCCATAATTTTCTTTCTGTTTTGACTCTTGCTGGTTTAGGTATTAGTACCATATTTGTGTCATAAAAGGAATTTGGTAAGACTCCACTTATTTTCCCAAATAGTCTATAAAGTATGGGAATTACTTGTTCTTTAAATGTGTGATAGAATTCACATGTAAAACCATCTGGCCCTGGAAATTTTTTTCAGGGATTTCATTGATGGCTTGTTCAATTTCTTTTTCTGAGATGGGGTACTTAGGTATTTTACTTCTGTTAACCTCGGCAGTTTATATTTTTGTAAATATTCATCCATTTCCCTGAGGTTGTCAAATTTATGGGCATACAATTGGGCAAAATAAATCCTAATTATTGTTTCAATTTCCTCTTCATTGGAGGAGAATTCACCCTTTTCATTTTTGATACTGGTAACTTGGTTTTTTCTCTTTTTTTAAAACTCAAATTGGCCAGAGGTTTATCTATTTTATTGTTTTTTTTTCATAAAGCCTACTCTTTAGTTTTATTTATTAGTTCAATAGTTTTCTTGATTTCAATTTTATTAATCTCTCCTTTGGTTCTCAGTATTACTAATTTTGTATTTAATTGGGGATTTCCAATTTGTTCTTTTTCTAGCTTTTTGAATTGCATGCCCAATTCATTAATCTCCTTTTTATCTATTTTATTCATGTAAGCATTTAGAGACTATAAAACTTCCCCCAAGAACTGCTTTTGCTACATCCTATAAGCTTTGGTATGTTGTCTCATTGTCACTCACTTGAATGAAGTTATTTCTATGATTTGTTCTTTGACCCACTCATACTTTAGGATTATTTAGTTTCTAGTTAATTTTTAGTTTATCTTTCCATGGTTCTTCATTACAAATAATTTTTATTGCATCATGATCTGAAAGGGATGCATTGATCATTTTGACTTTCTGTACTGGATTGTGAGGTTTTTATGCCCTTAATACATGGTCGATTTTTGAGTATGTGCCATCTACCACTGAGAAAAAGGTATATCCTTTTCATCCCCATTCAGTTTTCTCCAGAGGTCTATCATATGTACCTTTTCTAAAATTCTATTCACCTAAATTTCTTTCTTGTTTATTTTGAGGTTAGATTTCTCAAGTTCAGAGACAGGGAGGTTGAGAGGCCCCACTAGTAGTTTTGCTATCTATTTCTTCCTTGACTCCTTTAACTTCTCCTCTGAAAATTTGTATGCAATACCACTTGGAGCATATATGTTAAGTAACGACATTGCTTCATTGTCTATGGTGCCTTTTAGCAGGATATAATGTCTTTCCTTCTCTCTTAATTAGATCTATCTTTGCTTTTGCTCTTCAATTAGGATTGCTACCCCTGCTATTTTTACTTTAGCTAAAGTGCAATATATTTTACTCCAGCCTTTTACCTTTACCCTGTATCTTTCTGCTTCAAATGTGTTTCTTGTAAACAACATATTGTAAGATTATGGTTTTTAATCCATTCTGCTATCTCCATTTTATGGGAAAATTCATCTCATTCACATTCAGTTATGATTACTATCTGTGCCTTTTTCTCTATCCTATTTCCCCTTCCTGTTTATGCTTTTATTTCTCCCTTCTCCCTTCCACACCTCAAGAATTTTGCTTTTGAATGTCACCTTCTTTAGTTTTCCCTCCTGATTGACTCCCCTCCCTAATCTTACCCTTTGCCCCTTGCTACTCCTTCCCTCCTTTCTTTCCTCTTTCCCCTCCTACTGGCTGTAGAACAAGTTTGATTTCTATACTTATCAGAGTATGTTGTTCCCTCCTTGAACCAAATCCAATGAGAGTAAAGCTTAATTACTGCTCTTCTGCCTCCCTTCTTTCCCTCTACTATAACGTATTTGTGTCTCTTCATGTGACGTAATTTACCCTTTTCTACCACCTCCTTTTTAGGCTACTAAAGCCCCTCTTCTGGCTCCTCTATTTCAGGGTTTCTCCCAAGGGAGTATTATCTGGGTGAGGAAGGGAGGGATGAGAGCCATTTTACCTAGTCATCATAGCTCCTGGAAGTTTAAGAAGGCAAGTTTCAAACCTTTAGACTGTGGTCTGTAAGCCTCAGGAGTAGTTGCTCTCATGGCCGCAAGTGCTGTGCTGCTGTCCCCTGTAGCTCTGACAGACTCCTGTCCTGGGCTGAGAGGCCTGGGGATCACCACCAGTTTCACATGCCCAGCATTCTCCCTGCCCAGTTTGCTGGCTTGGTTCTGTTGCTACTCCGGTTCTGGTGTGGTCTGGTGCAGTTCTGTGCACTGGGCATTCTCCCAGCCTAGAGATCCATCCTGTTGACCCTGCAGACTCTCCTGGCTTGGAAATTTGCCACATTCAGTCTACTAGTGGCTTCTAACTCTCTCAAATATGCTCATATTCACTTTTTTTTAGGTATCTGAAAGAATTTGTGAGAGAGCTCCAGTAAATTCCTGCTTTCACAGTGCCACCTTGGCTCTGCCTGGGGCTGATGCTTTTGTTGAATGGGAATGTCTGCCCCAGTAATCAGGCCAAGGTTGGGTAAACAGATAATTTCTGGGCACATTTTTTCCTCCTTCATTCTTTTTAAAAAATTTATTTATAGTTTTCAACATTCACTTCCATAAACTTTTGAGTTTTAAATTTTCTCCCCCTTCCTCCCCTCCCCAAGACAGCATGCAATCTGATATACTCATATTAAACATATCTTCATATTAGTAATGTTATAAAGAAGAATTAGAACCTGTGCAGGAACCACAAGAAAGAAGAAACAAAACAAACAAAGAGAACTAATAGTATGCTTCAATCTGCATTCAGATTCCATAGTTCTTTCTCTGGATGTGTATAGCATTTTCCATTTTGAGTCTTTTGGAATTGCCTCAGATCCTTGCATTGTTGAGAAGAGCCAAGTCTATGAAAGTCAGTCATCGCACAGTTTGGCTGTTACCATGTACAATGCTCTTCTGGTTCTGCTCAGTTCACTTAGCATCAGTTCATTTAAGTCTTTACAATTTTTTTCTGAAGTCCACCTGCTCATCATTTCTTATAACACAATAGTATTCCATTATATTTATATACCACAACTTGTTCAGGCATTCCCCAATTGATAGCCATCCCCTCAATGTGCAATTCTTGGCCACCACAAAAAGAGCAACTATAAGTATTTTTTTACATGTGGGTTTTTTTTTCACCAATTTTTATGATCTCTTTGGCATACATCCCTACAAGTGGTATTGCTAGCTGAAAGGGTACATTTTTATAGCCCTTTTGGCAGAGTTCCAAATTGCTCTCCAGAATAGCTTGATCAGTCTACAACTCCACCAACTAGGTATTACTGTTCCAATTTTCCCATGTCTTCTCAAACATTATTTTCCTATTTTGTCATGTTAGCAAATCTGATAAGTATGATGTATTACCTCAGAGTTGTTTTGATTTGTATTTCTCTAATAGTGATTTAGAGCCTTTTTTCATATGACTATAGATAACTTTAATTTTTTTTCATCTGAAAACTGCACGTTCACATCCTTTGACCATTTCTCAATTAGGGAATGACTTGTATTCTTATAAATTTGACTCTATATATCCTAAACTTATAGATTTGACTCTATATATTTCAGAAATAGGGCCTTTATCAGAGATACTGGTTGTAAAAATTCTTTTCCAGTTTTCTACTTCCCTCCTAATCTTGGTTGCATTGGCTTTATGGCACTTTTTCTAGCACCTTCATCACACCAGGAGGTGAGCAGTGTAATCCTTTTCTTTTATGCCACTTTTTTTTTTTGGAGGAAGGCAGGGCAATTGGGGTTAAGTGACTTGCCCAAGGTCGCCCAGCTAGTAAGTGTGTCAAGCATCTGAGGCCAGATTTGAACTCAGGTCCAACTGACTCCAGGGCCAGTGCTCTACTCACTGTGCCACTTAGCTACACCACAGTGTTATCCTTAAAAAGCTGTTCAGACACCCAAGGGCCTGCCAAATCCCATTGCTGTTTCCAGTGAGAAAACAACCCTATGAACTGGGCTGCCTGTATGCAGGATTGGGACTATAGCTCCGAGTGCATCCTCACCTGTGATTTGCCTATAGCCGCGGGACTTTGAGATTGGTAAAATGGCATGTGTGATGTCTTATGATCTGTACACAAATTAGATTTAAGTGAGGTAGAGTTGCACAAAGTCATTGGCCTCACTCATTCCTCTAGAGTCATCACAGTCCAGTGGCCTGACAGAATCAAGAATGATTAGTGATGGCTTGAGATGCAGTGAATGACCTTGGTGTCTTCGATGTTTAACCATGCTCTAAATGGTCCACAGAACCTGCTTCAGCTGTCTTCATGGCAGTTGGAACAAATTGTTCTCATCCACTCATTCCACCATGGGAAGTCTTCGCATGTTTGGGGGAGACACCTCCCTATTTCACCAATGGGTTTGAGACCCCTTGGTTACCCTCAAACTGGGATAGCCCATCTGCCCAAATGATTTACCAGGGTGTGGGCACTGTGTTTGCTACTCCTTCTTGGAGCCACAGATGAGAGTTAGGTGGAATAGGGGGACAGCAAGGGTGGAAAGCAGCCCTGAGAAGGTCTTAGTAGCCTTCACACCAGAGATACTAGTCCCCCCTGAACACACCCTACACCAATAAATAGAATCAAGAGCTGGTTTTAGGAAAAAAAAACCCAACAAAATAGATAAACTTTTGGTTAATTTGATGATAAAAAAGACAGAAGAAAATCAAATTACTAGTATCAAAAATGAAGAGTGAATATGCTACCAATGAAGACAAAATTAAAACAATAATTAGTAGCTATTTTACCCAACTCTATGGAAATAAATCTGACAATCTAGGTAAAATGGATGAATATTTACAAAAATATAAATTGCCCAGATTAATAGAAGAGGAAACAAAATAATTAAATAACCCCATTTTAGAAAAAGAAATCAAACACGCCATCCATGAACTCCCTAAGAAAAACAACTCCAAGGCCAGATGGATTTACAAGTTATCTGTACCAAACATTTAAACAATAATTCATTTCATTACTATGCAAACTACTTGGGAAAACAGGCATAGAAAGATTCCCACCAAATTCCTGTTGCCACACAAATACTGTGCTGACACATAAACTGGGAAGCCAAAACAGAGAAAGAAAATCATAGACTAATTTCCCTAATGAATATCGATGCAAAAACTTCAAATAAAATATTAACAAAGAGAATACAACAATTTATCCCCAGGATATATAGTATGACCAGGAATACAAGATTGGTTCAATATTAAGAAAACTATTAGCATAATTGACCATATTAATAAAAAATTAACAGAAATCATATGATTAACACAATAGATGCAGAAAAAGCTTTTGACAAAATTTGGCACCCATTCCTATTAAAAAACACTAGAGAGTATAGGAATTACTGGAGTTTTCCTTAAAATGAAAAACAGTATCTAAAACCATCCACAAGCATTATCTGTAATGGGGATAAGCTAGAAGTATTCCCAATAAGATCAGGGGTGAAAAAAGTATGCCCATTATCACCAATATTATTCAATATTGTACTAGAAACATTAGCTTTAGAAATAAGAAAAGAAAAAGAAATTGAAGAAAGGAATTAGAATAGGAAATGAGGAAACAAAACTACCACTCTTTGCAGATGATATGATGATATACTTAGAGAATCAACTTAAAACTGACTTGAAATAATTAACAACTTAAGCAAAGTTGCAGGATATAAAGCCACATAAATCACCAGCATTTCTATGTATTATCAATAAAGCTCAGCAGCAAGAGATAGAAAGAGAAATTCCATTTGAAATAACAATATAAAATATTTGGGAGTCTACCTGCCAAGACAAGCCCAGGAACTATATGCACACAATTACAAAACACTTTTTATACAAATTAAATAGTTGGGAAAATATCAGTTGCTCATGGGTAGGCCAAACCAATATAACAAAAATGACAATCCTATTTAAATTAATTTACTTATTCAGTGCCATAGCACACTGCCAAAAATTATTTTATAGAGCTAGAAAAAATAACAAAATTCATCCGTGATGTATTTTCACAGAAGTCACTAGTCAATAAATATTGAACATGGAGTATTTCGAATCAGCAATCCTTTGAGGACACCTTCCTTCCCCCCCCCCCAACCCCTGCCTCCATGCATACACCCTTTAAGCACCATGGTCTCTTTTGAACTTTGAGAGACAGGTCCCTTCCTGAACAGGAATGTTTGACATTTCAGCATGCAGTGACATTTCACTATATGACTTCACTTGGGAGGACTGGAAACTGGAAACTCCTGAGTCCTGCTCAGAGGGACCTGTGACTTGATGCTGGATAACCATGAGAATGTTGTCTCTATGATTGAGAATATCTTTCCTTTAGGATTCACAATTTATCTTTGGGGTATTCTGTTCCAAGACTCCAACTCTTCTCAGCAGAATCTCCTGGTCTTCCATCTCTGCCCCTGCTATGCTCAACTTCTTCCTCACAAGAATATGCCCTTCTACATCCCTACTCATTGTCCCAGCCATTCCCCTCCTGATTCTCTCCTTCCTTAGGCCCCCCCCCCCCACTTTCTTCTCTGCAGCCTGGGCTCCAGACTTGCCCCCCCCCCC
>CM053622.1:816453976-816484605 GCA_028646595.1 Phalanger gymnotis
ACTCTTAAGGAGTCTAAGCATCAGTGATGTTTATGCAAGTGGGCCAGATTAATTTGACCCAGAATGAGTCTGAGCTAGATTGAATCTGAGCACCTTCATGGAGGCAAGATGGATCTCATATAGAGAAAGGCTGTGGGAAGGAGCTAGGAGTGGTTCTGGGGTGATGGGAGAAGGGGTTTGGGGGGGTGTTGAGGAGGAGTCTCAAGAGGATGTTGATGGGATTGGGGTAACTAGAGCTCAAACTCCAGGAATGGGATTAAGGGTGGGAAATAGCTGAAGGTTACCTGGAGATGATAGACAATGGAGTGTCCAGGCTAGTTTAAGCATAACAGATTTGGGCATAGATATTCTGATAGGAACAAGGGTGGGAAGTTGCCAGACAATGGAGGGCTAGGCTAGGCTAGGTTAGGTTAAGAGTAAGAGATTTGGGCCTAGCAATAATGAAAGGCTTATGGCCTCAGTCAAAGCCTCAAGTGGGAAGATTCAAGAGAGTTCAAGGGGACTTCCTGAGCCTATACCCCAATACCTTGGCCCATCTCGTTCTTGACCTTCCATACCCCAATCCCAACACTGAGAGGGAATTTCCCTGTCTTATTTTTATTTCCTAAAAGAGGTTCTCTCACTGGAAGACAGCTAGATCCTAATGAGGAGCTGCGGCCAGCATATCAGAACACTTGGTCTCGGAATATGTTACAGCTCATGTTATAAACTTTCTCTACCCACTTATATAAACCTTCACATCTTCCACTAAGTCTAAGGGTTTGGATGCTACTTGATTAAGCAACCAAAATCCATCCCCTGGAACTTTCTGTTATTCCTCTCTTCACCCCTCAAGTTCCAGGCTCTAATGAGAAGAAGAGAGGTGCAAAAAGCAAGATTTGTTGGTCCTGGGGCACAAGGATGTCAGGAAATTAGGAAGGAGGCAAGAGAATAACTCAAAATGGGATTGTTTTTGGGGGTGGGGGAGCTCAAAGACTCCAGCACAGAATCCTTAATGATCCTTAGGGCATTATTTATTGGTTTTTTTATGCAAATGTAAAGACACTCTCCACCCTCTGACACCTAATCTGGCTATGGGGAGTGGTGGGAAGGGAGGGGCTCAAGGGCTGGGCTGGGGAATGGGACATTAGGGCATAGATTATCACTCAAAATCCAGTACTGTAACAGAGTGGGTCTTGTTATCTGAATTGGAAAAAAGTTTGGGGATAAAAATGAAGCCAAAAGAAGGAAGACAGAGGAAAAATATAGAGATATACACTCACAAATACACACACACATATCTTCTTGTATTGGTGGTAGATTACTACTCAGTTGAGAATTAAGAGCTTTTTTAGAACTTTTCAAGGAAACTCTGGGATTCTAAGACAGGGATGGCATTCTAAGCATGGGAACAATCAGTATAAAGACAAAGCCTGGGATGGAACATCACAAAGGAGGAGAAGCCAAAAGGCCAGTTTGGCAGCTCAGTGCTGTGTGAAGAGGAAATGTGTGTGACCAACTTGGAGAGGTGGCAGGGTCCAGGTTGTAAAGTGCATTTAAATAGAAGGCAGAGGCATCTATAACTGCTCACAGATATCATGGAAGCCACTGGAATTTACTGAGTGGAAGTGATACAGGGAGGACCAAACTCGAGATCTTTTGAGCTTGGTGGATTGATGGTGGCTGCAGAGAGGGAACCCTCCTCACAGGGCAGAAAAGAGTGCTTGTGGTTGCTCATAGACCAGAGTGCAGGCCAGGAGAGAGTAGACAGCTCTCTTTTAATCATACCACTTTTGAAGAACTGAGAATTTATAGGTTCCTAGAGATATCTCTTTAAAAAACAGCTGCACAAACTCCCAGAAATTTGGGGCAGTATACTCTCCACTTATATATGGTCTCAGGCCATGGAAGAGCTCAAAAAGGATTTTGAAAATCAAGTAAGAGAAGTGGAGGAAAAATCGGGAAGAGAAATGAGAGCGATGCAAGAAAATCATGAAAAATGAGCCAACAGCTTGCTAAAGGAAACCCCCCAAAAATGCTGAAGAAAATAACAGCTTTAAAAATAGACTAACCCAAATGCCAAAAGAGGTCCAAAAACCAATAAGAATACCTTGAAAAGCAGAATTGGCCAAATGGAAAAGAAGGTCCAAAAGCTCACTGATGAAAAAATAATGCTTTAAAAATTATAATGGAGCAAATGGAAGCCACTGGCTTTATGAGAAATCAAAAAATTATAAAACAAAACCAAAAGAATTAAAAAAAAAAGGAAGACAATGGGAAATATCTCACTGGAAAAACAACTGACCTGTAAAACAGATCCAGGAAAGATAATGTAAAAATTACTGGACTACCTGAAAACCATGATCAAAAAAAGTGCCTAGAAATCATCTTTCAAGGAATTACCAACAAAAACTGCCCTGATATTCTAGAACCAGTTTGTAAAATAGAAATGCAAAGAATCCACTGACCACCTCCGGAAAGAGATCACAAAAGGAAAACTCCTAGGAATATTGTCAACAAATTCCAGAGTTCCCAGGTCAAGAAGAAAATATTACAAGAGGCCAGAAAGAAACAATTTGAGTATTGTGGAAATACAATCAGGATAATACAAGATTTAGCAGCTTCTACACAAAGGGATCAGAGAGCTTTGAATATGATATTCCATAGGTCAAAGGAAATAGGATTAAAACCAAGGATCACTTAGCAATATTTCATGGGAAAAAATGGAATTTCAAGGAAATAGAGGACTTCCAAACATTCTTGTTGAAAAGACAAGAGCTGAACAGGAAATTTGTCTTTTAAATACAAGAATCAAGATCAACATGAAAAGGTAAACAGGAAAGAGAAGCCATAGATCTTTACTCAAAATCCAGTACTACAACAGAGTAGATATTGATCTTGGATCTTGTTACCATTTACATTCCTACATGGGAAGATATTTGTAACTCAGGAGATCTTTCTCAGTATTAGGGTAGTTAGAAGGAATATACGTGTGTATGTATGCATACACGTGTGTGTACATGTGTAATGGTAATTAGGATGCTTAAGTCACAGGATGGCCTAAGTCACATGGGTTAGAGTAGCATGGTTGTGATGCTCTTTGACCACGAAGAAGTGGATACAAACTCACAGGTTGGCATTTTGCCTTTAGGGGCACACTCACTGTAAGAGTGCTGGTGACCAGACTCTGGGAAAACCACTGACGCATTTTTAGAAAACCCAGATATTGGTGCTTCTCTGGTAAATATGTATATTGTGATTTTGTCACATGGAAATCTGTCTGTTGATTTGTTTATATTGTCTCTGTAATTTCTGTTAATATTTGCTCTGAAGTTCAAGGTGCTGGCTTTTCCCCCAGAACTAAGTGAATGGTATGTTTAACTAAAGAAAGATTAACCCCTTAAAGTTACTTTCCTTCGAAAAGCAGATCAAAGGACCTAAGCTAGCAGCCCTCCTGTGTGCTCTTGTTGTTGGTCTTACACAGCCACAGTAGCGGCAAGCAGCATTGTTGTTACAATGTGTGTATGTGTATGCGCGTGCATGTGTGTGTGTAGACAGAGGGCATAGGGTAAGCTGAATATGCAGGGATGATAACTAAAAAACATTATTAAGTGTTGAGAGGAATGTACTGGGAGAAACATAAAGGCTTGAGAGGTAGAACGTGGTAAATCATCTCACATAAAAAGAGGCAAGAAAAAGCTTTTACAATGGAAGAGAAGAGGAGAGAGGTGAGAGGCAATGTGAGCCTTACTCTCATCAGATTTGGCTTGAAGAGGTAATAACATATACACTCAATTAGGTATAGAAATCGACCTTACCCTACAAGAAAGCACAGGGGAAAGGGAGAAGAGAGGAGATACAATAGAAGGGATGGCAGATCGGGGGAAGGGGCAATCAGAAGAAACCACTTTTGTAGAGGGACAGGTGAAGGGAAGGAATAGAATGGAAAGCAAGACAGGATAGAGGGTAACATAATTAGTCTTTCACAATATGACTGTTATCAAGGTCTTTTGCATGACTACACAAGTATATCCTATATCGAAATGCTTGCTTTCTCAATTGAGGGTGGATGGGGAGGGAGGAACATGGAATTCAAGGTTTTAAAAATGGATGTTAAAAATTGTTTTTATACGCTATTGAGAAATGAGATATATGGGAAATGGGGTATAGAAATCTATCTTGCCCTAAAAGAAAATAGAAGGGAAGGGGATAAGTAAAAGGGGTTAGGTGTAATAGAAGGGAGGGTAGATTGGAGGAAGGGGTAATCAAAATTCATGCTGTCCTGGGGTGGGGGTGTGGGGGGCGGGGAAGAGAGGGGGAGAAAAATTGGAATTTAGAATCTTGTGGAAGTGAATGTTGAAAACTGAAAAAAAAAAGTTACAAAAACAAAAAAAAAATTGTGAAACGAACTACTAAAGATAGCAAGATTGTTTTAAAAACATTAAGAACAGTTGCCAGACCATAAGGTGGGAGGGACAGGGGGCCAGAGGAGTGGAGGTCCTGGGATCCTGGAGTGGGAAACACCACCAGCACCGCTGCAGAGGAGCAGGGTAGCCCTGGAGGTTGCCCCTTGGACACAGGTCCAGTTATCCTATATCCTTTCTCCTCCCTCCTTGGTTCCTGGAGCCATGAGTAGTTTGAGGTAGTGCTTCTAGAGGTTCGTGGAGCAGAAAAACATTGTCACCCATGTCCTGGGGAAGCTGGAAGAGGTCTCTGGTGTCAAAAATTACTACCTGGCTATAGGTTCCATTGCTTTCTTGGCGCTCTATCTCATATTTGGCTATGGTCCCTCCCTGCTCTGCAATCTCACTGGATTTATCTACCCAGCATATGCCTCCATCAAGGTAATTGAAAGCCTCAACAAAGATGATACCATCTGGCTCACCTAATGAGTGGTATACAGCATATTTGGCCTGGCTGAGTTTTTCTCTGACATCTTCCTTTTCTGATTCCCCTTCTACTATGAAAGGAAGTGTGCCTTCTTGCTATGGTGCATGCCTCCAGTGGTCTGCAATGGTGCCCAGATCCTGTACCATTGCCTGATCTGCCCCATCTTCTTGAGGCACAAGGCTTCCACAGCCAGCCTGGTGACTGACTTGCATGGGGGGACCTCTGCACATTTAGGATCCACCAGTACCTGCTAAGGGCCCTGCTGGCACTCAGACTATTTTATGCCATTAACCACCTGCCTCTGGCCCCTCCACCCACCGCTCGCCTCACACAGGACTCTTGATGTGTCCTGGACATTCCAACAGCCCATGTATTAAAAAAGTCCTACACAGGCCAAAACATAAAAATAAAAATAGTCAATGAAATACATTTTCTTTTAAACTAGCCTCCTGAAGGGAAAGACTTCTTCTGGCTTACTATTTATGACTACCTAAACATTCTAAAGTGCTACAGAAATAGGTCTCTGAAATTCTTTTTCTTTAAGGTTTTTTAAAGTGCCCCCCTTGTATTTGACCTGGTCTTAAAACAATGAAATCTCCACGCATCCCCCAAGTACTGTCACCAACCTCAATATACTCTTGAGGAGACTGTAAAATTCTCCTTTATAACTGGGATTGGGGCAGGGAATGAATTTAGGGGACTGTTCCTTTAGGTTCTGACAATTAAAAAGGACAAGTACAAAGGCAGAAGATACAAAGGTCCCCCCCCCCCCCAGGTTTACATGTAAAACAATACTGGCAACTCTCCAGCCCCATCCTCTTCTCCCTGCCCTGGATTTATGGACACTTGCCAAAATCTGCATGTTTGCCACTATTATAGCAGAGGGATTCCCTATAAAGTAGATTTCCTTATAGAAGGATTTCTACCAGAATGTGAGTCTCTTGCTTTCTCTATTTCCCCAGTATTTGGGCACAGTGCCAGACATATCGGAAAATCTTCATGTTTGTTGGTTTGCTTTGAGGGTACTGTCCTCTGGGCACTCCCATCTGTGGATGATATTGTGTAATCTGATTGCATCCTTCTCTGCCCCACCTCCAACCAATGAAAAAGTGAAAATTGCAGGGTCTTCTCAGTAAGACCCATAATTATTTTTTTTTAAAAAAGAGCTTGGATTAACAATTGATACTAGAAAAAAAGAAATGGAAAAAAACTTTCTGTTGTCCAGACTATGATATGTACAGCTACATGGTTAGTGTATTGAATTACTCCATTTGCTCCATTGCTGGAACAGTAACTAGCTGATAATGACGTGGGCTCAGAACTGAACAGAGGCCAGGGCAGATAAACAAATGTGGGAAAATTTGCATTATTACTGACACCGTGCAGTTTGCTAAGCAGTCAACATAAATGCTTTTTGCAAGGATGACTTAGTGTTACACATACTGGAATACCATCATCTCCAAAGAAACAAAGCTGCAGATGACCTAAAGGAAATGGAAAGCGGGTCCAAGTAAGTTGTAATACACTTTCGGTGCAGAGCTAGGCTCAAGCAGTGGTATAAGGGGTATCAGCGAGGAAACATATGGCCAGAAACTGGGGATGGGGCAGGGTGGAGCTCACATGGTGAAAGTGAAAGATAACCGATGGACACTCCATAGGAACTTATAAAATGTGAAAAATTAAAGGAAAGCCTCCAAATGCACTAGGTGGGTTCTCTGGGTGTGATAGGCTGGCAACTCTATGGGTTGACATAAATGAAAATTACCAACTATGAGGAGGTGTGAATGGGCAGCAATTCAGACTGATGGAAGGAATACTTCTGCCAGTGAGACCACAGGTTCACTAAAAGGAGTAAAGTAAAAGTGAGAATGAGAATTTACCCACAGCCAGAGTGACTTTCTGTTCTCAGGTTCTGACATCTGTTGAGGATTAAACCATAACTGAATGTCTTCTCACTTTCCCTGTATTTGTAGGACTTCTCATGAGATAAACTCTTTGGTACCAGGTAAGCTTTTCCCACATTGATACTGAGTTTTCTGATGACTTCAACAAGTTTTTTTCCACCAAAAAAAAATTTGATAGTATCAGCTTTAGTAAAAGCCCAGTTACATTTATTATATTTCCCAGCTTCTTTCCCATGTGTTTTCTGATGCTAAACAAGAAACATGCTTTGGTTGAAGGTTCTGTCACACTGATTACATTTGTAGGGTTTCTTGCCAGTATGGATACTTTGATATCACATACGATTCATATTCTGGCTGAAAGATTTTCCATACTCATTACAGTGACATGGTTTCTTGCCAGTATGAGTTCTCTGTTAATTAAGAGTCATACTATGAGTAAAGGCTTTCCTGCATTCATTATAATTTTAGAGTTTCTCTCCAGTATGAATTCATGTTGAGTAAGAGATGAGCCATTACTGAAAGCTTTTCCACATTCATTAGCAATTTTTTTCCCCAATGTAAATTTTTTGATGTCCTGTAAGGTTCATACTCTGTGCGAAGGCTTTTCCACATTCATCACATTTACAGGACCTCTCTCCAGTATGAATCCTCTGATGTTTAGTGAGACTTCCCTGCTGACTGAAGGCTTGTCCACAGACAGCATACGCAGAGTTTCTCTCCAGTATGAATTTTCTGATGATGAAAAAGGCTTGTGCTCCAGCTGAAGGCTTTTTCACACCCCTTCAATTTATAGAATTTCTCTCCAGTTTAAATTCCATGATGTTGAATAAGAGTTTTATACTTCAGGGAGCAAATTCTGGGAAGATAGCAGGGTAGGTCAGAAAATTCTAAGCGCTCAAGATTTTCGCCCACAAAAGAGTTAAAATAGCACCTCAGGGCAAAGTGTGGGTGGGGGGAAAGAACAGGGGCACAACCAGGGTTTTCCTGGGACAATTTGAGATCAGAAGAAAAATCCCAGAATGAGATTTGGTCCCTATGAAGACCTATGAAAACCTCTAGGCTAGGTTCCATTTCAACCACAATCAGCAAGCTGTTTAAATAACAAGCAGCAAATCCTGGGTTTACTTGGTTTGAGAGGCTGCCTTGGCCCCAGACATAGGAACTTTTCAACCTGGGATAGTGAGGGGGGTTAGGTGTTTGAGCCCAGGAATGAGGAACCAGACTCAGCTGTGATGCAAAGTGGTGGTGGGTGAGAAGGAACCAGCACATGCTGGATGAGTGCAGATGCAGTGGAGCAGAAAGCCCCTGGCTGTTGGCACTTACAGGAGGTTGGAGGTTTGGCTTTGGTTCCAGGCTACAGGAGAAAACTGAAGATCTGGGGCAAGAGGTACCATTTCCTACACCCCAGGGCTAGAGGTGATTACAAAAACCAAGCTATTACCACAAAAAATGCAGAGGCAAAGGAGAAAGAACCCAACCATATAAGGGCAATAGAGATGACCAGGGTTCATCTTCAGAGGAGGATATTGAAGTAAACAAACCCCCAAACAGTAACATCAAATGGTCACCTGACCCAAAAGAATTTATAGAAGATCTTTAAAAAGACTTTAAAGATCAAATGACAGATGGAGGAAAAACTAAAAAAAAAAAAAATCTAAGAAAAACAAGGTCATGAAAGTCAACCAATTAGAAAAGGAGATGCAGAATCTTAAGAAAACGACACTTTGAAAATCAGAATTGGGCAAAGTGAAGCCAGTGTACATGTGTATGTATATATCTATGGCTATAGAGAAACATATCTAAATCATATTGTAGCCTTGGAGGGGGGGGAGGAGAGGGGGAAAAAAGTGCATATCAGAGAACGAGAAAACTCACAAGGAAGCAAAGATGGACAATTCTCAACATAACATGTGTTATTTATCATACAGACTTTCTTGACATGAAAATTTATTGTTACACCTTTTAAATCTACTTATGTTCTGCTATGGACATAACATGCTTTTTTCCTTGCTTTCTTTGTATTTAAGTTTATGATATGTTTTGTATCTTTTCCCTATTCTGTATTTGTGTTCTGCCAATTAAGTCCAAAATAATTTTTTTTAAATGTTACAAAAAAAAAAAAGTTTTATACAGGCTGAAGGTTTTGCCACATTTGTTACATTCATAAAGTTTCTCTCCATTATAAATCCTATAATGCAGAATAAGTGTGAAGCTACTGCTGAAGGCTTTACCACTTTCATTGCATTTGTAAATTTTCTCCCCAGTATGAAGTCTCTGATGTTGAGTAAGGTATATGTCTTGGCTAAAGGCTTTTCCACATTTTTTACATTTAAAAGGGCTTCTCTCCAGTGTGAATTCTTTTATGTTGGATAAAACTTCTCTGATGACTAAAGGCTTGTCCACAATCCCTACATCCATAGGGGTTCTCTCCAGTATGAATTCTCTGGCATGTACTGTAAGATGAACTGTTGCTGGAAGTCCTGCCTCATTCATGATTTTTAAAGAATTTTTCTCCAGTACGAACTCTGATTTGAGATCAGATTTATGCACTGCCTGACGACTTTTCCACATTGACTATATTTATAAGGATTTTCTCCTGTGTCAGTTCTCTGATGTCTAATAAGGTTTGTGTTCACATTTATTACATTCGTAAAGTTTCTCTCCAGTATGAATCCTATTATGTAGAATAAGTGTGGAGCTATTGCTGAAGACTTTACCACATTCATTGCATTTATAAATTTTCTCCCTAGTATGAAGCCTGTGATGTTGAGTAAGTTGTATGTTTTGGCTGAAGGCTTTTGGACATTTTTTACACTTAAAGGGCATCTCTCCAGTGTGAATTCTTTGATGCTGGATAAAGGTTCCCTGTTGACTAATGGCTTGTCCACAATCACCACACTCATAGGGTTTCTCTCCAGCATAAACTCTGGTATATACTGCAAAATGTTTCTGAAGGTCTTTCCACATTCACTACATGTATAAGGTTTTTTACCTATATGAATTCTCTGATGAATAATAAGGCTTGTGTACTGACTGATCTCACACTCAGGACACTTACAAGATTCCTCTCCAATGTGAATTCTCTGCTGTGGAGGAAGAGATGAGTTGTCACTCAAGGCTTTCCTACATACATCGCAATCACATAGCTTCTCTCCAGTATGACTTCTCTGGTGTAGAGTAAGAGTCAAGTCACCACTGAAGATTTTCCCACATTCATTATATATGTGGTGGTTCTTGCCAAAATGACCTTGTACAAGGTCTCTATGGTCAAAAGTTTTCCCAAAATTCGTAACATGCATAGGGTTTCTCTTCTTTAAGTATTCTATGACACTGAACAAGGTCTGAGGGGAAACTTCAGCAATTATCGCATTGCCCAGGCCTTTTCCCTGAGGTGACCCTATCAAGTTGAATTAGGTCAGAATGTTGTTCAGAGCAAAGCTGATGAAAGGGAGACTTTATGGCATTCTGTTGGGTCATAAGAATTGGGTCTACACAAAAACTTCTCTAAGTTGTTGCATTAGTGACTTCTTGGTTCATCAGTTTTCTTGCAGACAATTGATAATTGCTGAAGTCTCTTTACTGGCCTCCCTACTTCCTCTTAAACTGGTCACTACACTCCCAGGATTTTCCCCAGCACTTTATTCACTGAGCCACTGTCTTCCTGCTCTGAAGGGAATTTAGGTAGAATAACTTATCTTCCAAGAGTATTCTCTATAGGGTAGTAGGGGTAGAAACCAGATCATGGCACTTAAGAGAACAGAATGGGAACAAAGGATGTGGAGAAAGGGGACAGAGCTTCACTGGAAGATGCCAGCAAGTGAAGACAGGACAAAACTGGAAGGAGCTGAGAGAAGACAGAAGGATTTCACTTATTTATTGTAAGTACAGGGCAGACTAGGGATCCTGGCAGGTGGAAGAAAAGGAATGAGGATGTAAGACACCAGTGAGACTAACAGGAAATAATCCTGGGAACAGTGCCCTTCAAGGGAGGGAGAATAGAGGTGTGCGGGGAATTGCTGAGCACAAGGGGAAGCTTTACAAATAAGGAAGCACAAGAGTTTCTCAGAGATGAGAGGGAAGTATAATGGCCAAAAAGCCAGGAAGATAACTCAGGTAAAGAATAAATTAGGCAATAAACATCTATTAAGCACCTACAGAGGTAATGTGATTTGTCTGGCTTTATTCGGAAGAAAGTTTCTGAGTCCAGATTTGAACTGAAGTCTTCCTGACCACAAGCCCAGTACTCTGTTCACTGAGCCACCTACCTGCCTCAGGGTGGAATATCACTCTCTACTATACAGGAAACTTCCAAAAGGGGAGACAGAGAGGTAAGAGATTTCTAAGATAATGTTACAGCCAGGCATCTGGGATTTGTATGGAGGGAAGACAAGGTGGAGGGAGGAGTGGCGATCAGGCCATGTGAAGTACAGATGACTAGTGTTGATCCTATTCCCCTCCCAACCTCCTTTTTCTTTCTAAGGATCAAAGCCAAAGAGGATATGATGGAGAGAACACAATTATCCTAACAGAATATGCTTGGGATGAATTCACCCATAAAATGGCAGAATATACTAGGAAGCAGAACCTGACGACATGCTGTGTATAAGAAAAACCCTTGACAAGAAAATGTACACAGAATTAAAATGAAAGGATGGAAGTTTATAATACAAATTTGGAACTATGCCCCCAAACTCACTCAGCTACAAGTCCTCTGATACAGTGATAACCACAAGACCTCTAAACTGAACAGCTCACAAGAAAAGGATAAAGACCCAAATACAAAACACAAAAAGATAGTGGTTTGTTGTTGCAAACATCTGACATCAAAGATGGTGCCCATATATTGGGAAGTGATTGAACAAATGATGGTCTGAAAATATAATGGAAGATAATTGAGCCATAAGAAGTAACAACAGGCACAGTGTCAGAGAAGCCTGGGAAAGGTTGATTGAAATGATATAGAGAAGTTAGCAGAACCAGGAGAATAGTTTAGAGTCTGTAGTAACACAGACCAATGCAATGAACAACCCTGAGTCCAGAGTGCTGGTTCCCCAAATATTTTGTTCTCAGAAGTCCTTAAAAGAACAACAAAAAGTTTGTTGTGAAGCTCTGCAAATTTTTAATCTACTACTCATATTCTTTTAAATTTATGCACGAAAGGCTTATAATAATGACCTAGATCAGTTGTCGCCTCCAAAACCTCAAATCGATCATTTCATTCCTCTGTGTAATTATAAAATATAAAATTGTATTCTATCTTAAATTCTGAAAACTTACTGTGGGGCTTTCTGTGAGTATTTTTCCTACTCTAGCAAGATCTCATGTTTACTATTATGTACAAGACTTCAACTTAAATTTATTTCATAGATTTTGCTGAGCAATGAGACTTACAAAATTTTTTATTTATATATATGTTTAGTTTCAGTTTTCAACATTCACTTCTATAAGATTTTGAGTTCCATATTCTCTACCCGTCTCCCCTTTTCCCCCTCCCCAAGATGATGAGCAATCCAATATCCTCCCCACTTACCCAGGTTCCTTTCTGCCCAAAAAATAATGAATTCAAATGTTTCACATTTATACTCCACATTAGGTTTCTCAATCAGCTTTTAACAAAACACCTTCACTTCACACCTGGACTATTACAATAGCTACTAGGGAGGGGTATGCCTGCCTCAAGTCTCTCCCCATTCAGTTCCAACTCCAAAGTCATTTTACTAAAATGCATGTCTGACCATGTTACCTCCCTCCTTCACTCAATATTCTCCAGTTGTTGCCTAATGTTTCCAGGTGGAAATGCAAAATGCCCCACTTGGCATTCAAAGTCCTGCATAACTTGGCCTTCTCCCACCTTTCCAGTCTTCTTACACCTTTCTCCCCCACAACCTTTTTGATCCAATGACACTGGCCTCCTGGAAGTTTCACTCACAAGACTCTCCCATGTTTCAGCTCCCAACATTTTCTCTGGCTGTCCCCCACACTTGGAATACTGTCCATCCTCTGCTCTGACCACTAACCTTCTTTTAAGTCCCAGCTAAAATCCTTCTTTTGGCAGCAAATCTTCTCTAACCCTGCTTAATTCTAGTGTCTTTACTCTGCTAATCACTTCTTATTTATCCTGTCTATGGGTTGGTATGTACATATGCTTAAGCTGTCTCCTCTTAGACTATAAGTACCCTGAGGGCAGAGACCATTGTTTGTCACTTATTGTATCTCCAGCATTTAGCAGTGTCTGGCACATGGTGATTGCTCTGGAGTTGACTCCAGTCTGACACTTCCAAGGAACATTTGCCAGAAGCTTCGTTTGGTATCTTGGTTTGATGACCTTGCTGACATCCTCTGACATATGGAAATATCTGATTAAACAAGGCCACCCCCTCCACTGACTTTAGTAGTTCAGTAGTTACCTTCATATGATAATCATTTATCTTTGATCAGTTCCCCATTTCCTTCTTAAAGAGACCCCCACTTCCTTAAAAAATAACAATATATCTCAAATAAAACAGCATGTATCTCGACATACACTGCAATTGTTTAAAGGAAATGGGTTTCCTCTGTGGTACTAAGAAATGCAAGCAAATTTCCCTTGGGTGAGATCTGGGACTCTATGTCTCTCTGACAATCAATTTCTATTTCTGTCTGTCTCTCTCTTTCTCAGTTGAGCTATCCATGTGTTTTAGCCAACTGACTTCACTATGAGACTAATGATCCAAGGAATGATAGTCATAAAAATAACCAGTCTTTCCATAGTGATTTAATGTTTGCAAAGCATTTAACAAATGTCGTTTAAATAAATCCTCACATCATTCTGGGAGGTAGATGCCCTTATTATCCCCATTCTATAGATAGGAAAACTCAGGCAGGATTAGGTGACATGATTTGCCCAGGAACATACAAGTAGGAAGTGCCAGAGACTGAACTAGAATTCAGGCCTTGTGGTTCCAAGGATAATACTTCATGCACCATGTCACCTAGCCCCTTAAAGAAAGCATTGCAGAAATTAATGTCCAACAGGTACCAAAACATTGAAGGAAGGAATTTTTCTGCCAGCAAACAATAGGAAACAAAGTGAGTACCATATAATGGGGGAATGGCTGAAGAACTGAAGTTGATGAAAGCCATGAAACGTTGAGGACGGATGAGAAACATTGGGATTTCATTGAAAAATCCTTACATATATGGTGTTTTATGTACAGGATGAAATATGGGGATGTTTAATGAGGTCTCTTGTTGGGAGGACGAATGAAGTCTGTGCTGCAGCAGGAGGCCTTCCCTTGGTAATTAGATCCCAATGTCTCCAGCACGATTTCTCCAAAGTATAGTCAAGGAGGACCTGTAGGGGAAGTCCTTCCCACATTCCATTGCCTTAAAACACCTTCATTCCAGTATGAACAAGGTTGTCTCCTGATCAGCCTCCTCCAGAGAAAAGCACAGCCCCCAAGAGCCCATTTGTGAGGCTTCTCTCCACAGTGAATCCTCTGATAGAAAGTAAGAGATGATCTCTAGCTGAAAGCCTTCCAATATGGAGTTCAGAGGGAACTGCTCCTCAGAATGGTTTCTCTAATCCTGAAAAAGCTGTGAACTCCATCTGAATGCCTTTCCTTCTTCTTGACAATGATCAGATTTCTATCTCACATGACTTCTGAGATGGGAAATAGTAGATGATTGTTGCCTCATTCTCCTAAGTATGGAACCTCTTCTGTTAAATATGCTAAGAGTGGTAATTAAAACACTGTCATGCTGATCACACTCATGAGGTTTGTCTCCCGTATGGATTCTCTGCAAAATCTGAGCTCAGTGTGAAATCACTCCACGTTGATTATTCATAAGACTTCTCTTCAGTATCAATTTTTTGATGTCTAACAATACTGGAGCTCTGTGTGAAAGTCTTTCCACATAAACCAGATTCTTAGTGTTTCTCCTCAGTGTGAATTTTATGATGTAAAATAAGTCGGCACCTCTGTCTGAAAGTCTTTCCACAGTGATCACATAAAAAAGGCTTCTCGCCTGTGTGGATTCTCTGATGTGCAGCAAGATACTGCCTCATTATGAAAGCCTTTCCACAGTGGTTACATTCAAATGGTTTCTCTCCACTGTGGATTCTCTGATGTGCATCAAAAGTAGTCCTCTGTGTGAAACCCTTTCCACAATGATTACATTCAAAAGGTTTCTCCCCACTGTGGATTCTCCGATGGGTAGCAAGACTGGAGCTCTTTCTCAAAGCCTTTCCACACTGATTACATT
Organism: Phalanger gymnotis; assembly: GCA_028646595.1. Lineage (NCBI taxonomy): Eukaryota > Metazoa > Chordata > Mammalia > Diprotodontia > Phalangeridae > Phalanger > Phalanger gymnotis. The sequence continues at coordinate 816,468,994 of CM053622.1, forward strand.
CGTAAGGCTTCTCTCCAGTGTGGATACCCTGATGTGTAGCAAGACCACCCCTGTTTGTGAAAGCCTTTCCACATCGATTACATTCATAAGGCTTCTCTCCAGTGTGGATTCTATGATGTGCAGCAAGATTGGTCCTGTTTGTGAAAGCCTTTCCACACTGATTACACTCATAAGGCTTCTCTCCAGTGTGGATTCTCTGATGGGCAGCAAGACTGGAGCTTTGTGTGAAAGCCTTTCCACACTGATTACATTCATAAGGCTTCTTTCCAGTGTGGATTCTCTGATGTGCAGCAAGATTGCCCCTGTCTGTGAAAGGCTTTCCACAATGATTACATTTATAAGGCTTCTCTCCAGTGTGCACTCTTTGATGTGCAGCAAGACTGCCTCTGTTTTTGAAAGCCTTTCCACACTGATTACAGTCATAAGGCTTCTCTCCAGTGTGGACTCTCTGATGGGCAGTAAGATTGGAGCTCTGTGTGAAAGTTTTTCCACATTGATTACATTCATAAGGCCTTTCTCCAGTATGGATTCTCTGATGTGCTGTAAGATTGGAGTTGTATGTGAAAGCCTTTCCACACTGATCACATTCAAAAGGTTTCTCTCCACTGGAGATTCTCTGATGTGAAGCAACACTGTGCCTCTGTGTGAAAGTCTTTCCACACTGATTATATTCATAAGGTTTCTCTTCATTGTGGATTCTCTGAAAGCCAATAAGGAGTGATTTGTAGCAGAATGCCTTCCCACATTCACGACATTCATACAACTTCTCCTCAGTATGGATCTCATGAGATCTGTCAAGATCTGAGTCCCAACCTAAGGCCTTCCCACACTGAGGACAGGCATATGTTTTCACTACAGGGTGAAATCCAGGCTGGCAAGGAAGAGATGAATGAGGGGTTGAGGCTGTTTCATATTCACTATATTCATCAGGCTCCTCTCTAATGGGAATTTGCTGATAAGTGATGAGTCTATAGTTCTGACTCAAGGCCTTCTCACCTTGATTACCCACACAAAGCATTTCTCCAGCATCACTTTTCTGATGTCTAATGAGGTCTGAACTCCAGCTCAAGGCCATTTCCCATTGACTACCTGGATACACTGGCATTTCAAGAGGCTTCTCATTGGAATGAAAAAGATCTACCTCTTCAGCAAAGCATTTGCTATATTCGATATCTGGAAGATAGTCATTCCCTGAGGTCACCTTCTTACAGTGATTTAGTATTGAAGATTGTCTGAATCTCTTTCCAATTTCATCAAATTCACAGTCACTCTTTGGATTTCTTTCTACCTTGATATCCGAGTCATGCAGTTCTCTCAACTTGAAGTCCAATGGATCATCACTCAGGAATCTTTGCAGATCATGTTTTTCCAAAAACATTCCAAAATTTCTAGTCACCTCATTTACTTCAAACCTGGTCTCTACATCTGAAGAAAACAATCAAACATACATATATATGCATATATATGTACACTAAAAGATATGCACACATAAGTATATGCAACAGCACTGGTTATTGAAACTTATGGGGTTGATGACCTTCTTATCACCAATCTAAATGCAACAAAACTTTGGATACTCTCAGAGCAAATATTGGCATCAAATAGACTCTATCAGTGTAAAGAGAAGAGACAGGCTGTGAGAGGGACAAAGGAGGTATATACACCACTGAGTGCTGGACCCATCAAGGACTTAATCACTCCAAGCTAAACTTTCACATTCAATAAAAGCAGCAGCCATAAGGCAAAATGGCTACCAGACCTAATGCCATCAAATTAGAGTGATTCTCCATGGGAGAACAGTTTGTTGCTAACTTGGAGAGAAAACTGAGCCAACACAGGGTTTGCAGTATTCCAGCAGAAAAAAGGGAGGGGCTTTCAGAGATTTGTTGTACAGCATCACATTTACTCATACTTGTAAACATCCAAACGAGTTTGGTGAAAATGATGGGGAAATGCAAAACCTAATAAATAAGTAATGAAAACTCTAAAGAGCCTATCAGTAAGTTAGCTCACCCATATCTAAGAAGACAGCCTTTAACTCCACTAGAAGTTATGTACCAACAAAGCTTCAAGAGATACAATGATGAAATTCAGTTTTATGCTGGTAGGCACAATCCAAAGAACTTGTATAATGCCCTTAATTCTATTGATGGGCCAAAACCCATGGTGCACCTCAACTACTCGGTGCTTGATAGAGCCACACTGACTAGTGAAAATCATGAAACCTGTAAAAATGGGTTGAATACTTCCATAGGATTCACAACAGACTGTCCTCAACCACTGCTGAAGTCACTGACCATTTACCTCAGGTTGTACTCAATCCCTCTCTAGCCATCCCCCATTGATGAGCATCCCTGTAATTTCCAGTTCTTTGTCACTAAAAAGAGAGAGGCTAGAAATATTTTAAAACATGGAAGTTCATTTCCTCTTCCCTAATCATCTTGGGAGTAGTAATCCTGGGTCATAATTTGTGCATAATTCCAGAGTGCTCTCCGAAATAGTTGAATCAGTTCATGATTCAACCAACAATGAATTTGTGTCTACATTTTTCCATATCACCTCCAACATTTGTCATTTCTTCTTTTAAATTATTTTAACCAATATGATGGGTTTAAAATAATACCCCAAGGTTGTCTGAATTTGAATTTCTCTGTTGGACTTCCCTATTTGGAATTCTTGACTGAAAACTAGTGTTCATGTCCTTTGAACACTTAGCAATTGGAGAATGGCTCACGTTCTTATAGATTTTGCAAAGATCTTTGTACATTTGATCTGAGACCTTTATCTGAGAACATTTATAAATTTTCCCCCAATTTTCTGCTGTCTGATCATGGCTATGTTGTTTTATTTGCACAAAACCTTTTTTAATTGAAATCATCAAAATTGTTTATTTCATACCTCATTTTCCTCTATATCTCGTTTATTCAGAAATTGTTCACTTATAGATAAGAAAAGTAATGTGTTCCCTGTTCTTCGTTTTCTTGTAGTATCTCTCTTCAGGTCTAGGTCATGCATCCATTTTGACCTGGTCTTGATAAATGGTCTAAGATATTGGTCTTTACCCAATTCTTGCCATACTTCCTTCTAGTTTTCTGAACAATTTTTACTGAGTAATGTATTCTTACCCCAAAATCTTAAGTCTTTCCAATTGTCAAAAAGGAAGTTTCTGTATTTTTCTCCTACTGTAAATTGAATGTCTTCTCTGTTCCACTGACCTATATTTTTATTTGTTAGCCAGGACCACACAGTTTTGAAAATAAGAGCCTTATAACAGAGTTTAAGATCTCGTTTCACTAAACCTCTTTCCTCTTCATTATTTCTCATTAGTTCCTTTCACATTCTTGACCATTTGTTCTTCCAGAGCAGTTTGTTATTGCTTATTTCTAACCTGATAAAATAAGTTTTTGGTAATTTAATTGGGTTGGCACTGATGAAATTAATTAGTTTAGGTAAAACTGTCATTCTTATTACATTGCCCCCACCTATGCAGGAACAATGAATATCTCTCCAATTATTTAAATCTGATTTCATTTCTATGAAATGCTAGGAATTTTATACCATATAGTTATTTTAAATGGGGTATCTCTTACTATCTATTCCTGCACGATTTTGTTGGTGATATACAGGAATATTTATGATTCATGTGGGTTTAAATTATACCTTGTTAAATAATTTGTTAAAATTATTAAATGTCCTAATAAACTTTTTGATTGAGGCTTTGGGAGTTTTTTCAAGGTGATCATCATATCATCTTCCAAAAAACATTAGTTTTATTACCTCATTCCCTGTTGTGATTACTTCTATTTCTTCTCTTATTGTTATTGTTAGTATTCTCAATACTAACACAAGACATTTCCATAATACAGTACAATAAAAAAGATGATCATACATGAAACTGCAAATCTACTATGGACAACTTCTTCTTCCTTTCATATTTATGATAAAATTATCTTGTACATTTCTTTCTTTACACTTGTCAAATACAAGGTAATTATGTTTATTGGATGATCTATCTATACACTGTTCCACTGATCTGTCTTTCTATTTCTTACCCAATAACAGAGTTTTGATAATGACCTTATAATACAGCATAAGATGATACTGCTAAACTTCCTTCCATTGCATTTTTTTTCATTATTTCTTTTGATATTCTTGACTTTTTGTTTTCCCAAATGAATTTCCTTATTATTTTTTTCTAATTCAGTAAAAAAATAATTTTGGTAATTTAAGTAGAATAGTATTGAATATATAAATCAGTTTGGATAAAATTGTCATTTTCATCATATTGGCCCTCCCTAGTCATGAACAATTATTTAAATCTTATTTTATTTGTATATAAAGGCTTTTTACATTTGCTTTACATTCTTCCTGTTTTTGTTTTGGTAGATGCACTCCAAGGCATTTTATACTGTCTAGAGTTTGAGGCAATTTTGTTTTCTTCCTTTTAGGAGATTCTTGGAGAGCGAAGTATTTTGTCCTATTGAATCCCCTCACATTCTTTTTAGCATGACATTTTCAGTGAGGTTGTCAGACACCGTCAGGGAGGATGAATATGGTATCAAGGTCAGATTGGTGGTAAATTATTTAATTTGAAAAGGTGATAAGGGAAGTCCAAAGTAGATTGAGAGTTGGCATATGCAGAAGACTATGCACTCAATGCAGCTTCTGAGGCTGAGATGCACCAGAATATGGGCCCATTCTCTGCCATTTGTGCTAATTTTGCCTGACAATTAACACCAAGAAAAGAAAGGAAATGGTCCTTACACAGGGACAGCAGGTTCTGGACATTCTCCAGCATGACCTCCTTGTACAGCTCTTTCTGAGAATGGTCCAAGATGTCCCAATCCTCCTTAGTGAAGTCCACGACCACATCCTTCAATGTCACCAATTCCTAAATCATCCAAAGTCACATGATTTAGAGCTGAAAGAGAGACTCCAGAATTCGGTTAGTCCAAACCTCTTCAAATGGGAGAAAACTGAAGCAAACAGAAGGGATTTGCTAAAACTCATATAACCTTTATGAGTGTCACATCCAAAACTTGAAACCAGTCGCTAAGATCCCAATGGAATATGGAGAAAAGTATTTCACATTTGAAGTGAAAATCATGATGGAATAATAAAAGTTAGAAAAATGTCTTACTACACAAATCTTCTCCCAGTGGAATTAGGGAGTAGATACGTGCTCTATTAGTGATGCATGAAAATCTGTGGAGGAAAAAGGGAGGTCATGGGTGCCCTACTGTGGCCTAAGTGACATATTAATAATGTTCCATGAAGAGACTGTGAGAAGTTCATAATTACTGTGTATTCTGGGAGTAAAAAAAAAGTAACAGTCATACCTGAGGAGAGAACCAAGAAATTATCAAGTCAGTTTGTTAAAAGTCTATAATAAAGAATGAAGTAGAGAAAAGTATGAAAAGAATTCTAAAGAGAGATTACTTACGATCTGGCCTCAACTGAGTGCAATGAGACTGTTTCTCATACTGAGGGGCTGAGAAGACCCTGGGTATGATGGGTCATGGTCAAAACATCTTCTGTCTTTGCTTTTTGATTCTTTCTATTTTCATGGAATACATTCATTTATTTTAATATTTAATTATACAGAAATAAGAGTAACTATGTGGGGAAAGGAGGATTCCCTTACTAAAAATGTAAAATTTTATCATGTGGTGTTAGAAATTGAGCTAATGAATAGAAAGACGTTGACGCTTTATGAAAAATAAATAATTTCAATATGCTGCTAGAACTCTAGAATATTGGGGTTATGGTTAGAGTCAAAAGGCAGACTGATGGATATCATACAAAAAAGTGGCCACTTCTTAAAATCCTTAGAGGATTGAGAGGAATCATCTATTGTTCTAATATGCTACGTGAAAAATGTTTGGCCAAGACACTTAGCATTTGATGCTCATCCATTTGTAGCGGAATGGTGTGAGTCACTGTTTAAGAAGGTGCATTATTGTGGAGCAGTTCTCTTTCTTGCAGATGAAAATCTCTTCATTTTTTTTGCCATTTTGATTTTATTTAAAGTATGTGATTTATCTTGTATTTGTAATGCATATTTCACTTTTAGCTTTATTTCTATTATTGAACTTCTGAGCAACTGATGAATTTTAGTTTTTTTCCTGATTTTTTTTTAGATTCCCAATAACTGACAATTTTTTTTCTTTTCACTAGGTGTTCTGAGTCATGACTCTTCGTTGCGTTCTATTCATTTACAATGTGAACAATCACTATAGGAAGGCCATGCTCTTCTTCGTTGACAATACAGCTACTGAATCCCTAACTTGTCCTTATCAGAAGTACTTCCGTATCTCTTTCTCCATCTTCCCACATTCTCTCTTCCCTACCATTGGGTAAGCTCATGTACTCCAAACCTCCACGCAAAGAGAGGGTTAGCTCACACATCACATTTGCACCTGGCTGACTTACTTTGGAACTTCTAACTTTGCCACCGTGTCCCAGTGTCTTTTGCCCAAAATCTCTTCCGTTTGGTGTGCTGTCTTCCCCTTGAAAGTGTAACCTCTGTGGGGACAGGACAGTCTTTCTTCCTTTCTTTTCAAATCTACAGGCCTTAACACAGTGTATGGTAAACAGATGGTGCTTAATAAATGCTCGTTGACTAGTGACTTTGCAAACACTCTCATCTGAGCCTCTTGCTTTAACTTTTCCTTTAACAGCCCACCATGACTTAGGAATCACCTACTTTTTCAATCTTCTTTTACCTTACTTCCAGCCACCTTTTCTTTGATCCAATGCTACTGGCCTCCTTGACATGCCAGGAAGAACATCCTCCATCTGTAGGCTCTGGCCATTTTCTCTAGCTCTCCAGAATGTTCCACTGGAATTCTCTGCCTCCTCCTTTAGGCCTCCTGGGGTCCTTCAATTCTCAGCTAAAATCCCACCAACTATAGGGAGCCTTTCCAAGCTCCCCTTTATTCTAGAGCCTTCATTCTATTATTTCCCATTGATGTTTGTACATAATTCTGTGCATGTTGTCTCCCCATTAGACTGTGAGGGCCCTGAAGGCAGACACTGCTGTTTGTCTTTCTGCACCATCCCTACTGAGCACAGTGCCTGGCCCATAACAGGCACTTAATAAGTGTAGAGTGAATACCTGCCTGCATTCTCTCCTTCTCAGAACCTCTTCATGTGATCTTTCAGTGCCTTCTTTCCTCCATTCTCCTAGAAAGTGGGAACCTTGTCCTTGCAAAGCCTAACCACTTCCAAGATCCTTAGATCCCTGCCCCCATCTCACCCTCCCCACCAGTTAGCACATTCACTCATTCCCCATACCCAGTTCCCTCAAATTTGCAAACTTTCTCTGTCACCTGGCCCCCTTTCTGACTTCAAACCCATCTCACCACTCTTTAAGGAAGCCTTCCCTAAACCCTCACCACCTTTTGAACATTCATTCTATCTCACCTCCTTTTCTCAGTCAAACTCCTTGAAACATCCGGCTAAACTTCTTTCCTCTCTCACTCACTCCTTATCTGTTATTCAGTTGTTTCAATTGTGTCTGACTCTTCTAGATCCCATTTGAGATTTCTCTAAGCAAAGAAACTAGAGTAGTTTCCCATTTCCTGCTCAGGCTCAAAGGCAAACAAGAGTTAAGTGACTTAAGTGACTCAGGATCACACAGCCTGTAAGTGTCTGAGGCCAGATTTGAACTCATGCACATGATTCCTGATTCTAAGCCCAGTGCTCTATCCACTGGGCCATCTTCATGCCCTCTACTCACTCTTTAATCCTTTACACAACTTAGCGTTCTTCCTTCCTTTGCTGAAAGGGCTCTCAGAAAACTTGGCATTGATGCTTTAATTGCCAAATCTGACAAACTTGTTCTGTAAAATTTGGATTCAGTCAAAAGGCCGTGTTTATGGACCCAGAAGGTCACAGGTTCCCCACCCCTGCCCTACAATGACTGTGTTCAGATATCAGGATAGAGTCGTTTTGATGCAAAGATGTTCTTCATTCTTAACTTTATAATTTCTGGACGTACTGCCTCAATGCCAAATTTTAAGAGTATTTTTTTCAGGAAGGTATGACCCACTGATAGAGGGTAAAATATCACAAGTATCCATGTGACTTTATAGGAGACCACATCATATTTTACTTTAGGACTAACTCAGTTCCATTTGCTGCCAGGACCTCAAAATGTAGGGCTGAATCCCTTGGATTAGTCTATTGCCAGTTTTATTGTGGCAAGTCTTTCCACTCAGAAGAAGGGACTCAGTCCCCAAAAAGGATGAAGTAGAGAGAATGAGAGTTGATGGACAGATGAGGGAAGAAGAGCTCTCAGGGGGAACCAGTGTTTTGCATTTTGGCCCAGGTAGAATGTGAGTCTAGGAGTGGACTTGGGTGCACTAGGACAGGGTCAAGGTAGAGGAGGAGTCATTCTCACGGCCATGGCATTGCAGCTGACAGAGACCAGAAATAGCAGTAGAGAGGAAGACAGGGGTCTGAGTTTCTAGCCATGAGTGTGAATAGAGGAAGAGGATGATTCTAGGGCCGCAGGACTGAGGCAGAAATAGACTGGTGGACCCTCTCGGAAAGGCCTTGGGTCACTGAGGCCAATAGGGCCTTCTGCTTTCCATAAGGTCCGCATTTCTAGGCAACTTCTGCCTTGGACTCCTCCTCCTGGCAGACTCCCTGGCTGGAAGAAGCAGCCCTTTTCCTTGAGATAAAGATGTCTCCTAAAAATCCAGCACTGGGCTTGCAGTATCCAGATAGGTCTGAGTCAGGAGGTCAAAGAGGTCAGATGGCCTACCTGTACTCTGATTGACGAGCCTTCAAAGACCAAGAAGTGGTCTTTGATGCCACCATCGTGCCATGATTCCTGCTTCACTCAGCCCTCTAGAGCCCCCCAGAGGCCGTGCTCTCCTTCATGGGGAGACCTCTCAATGGGCCCAACCCTTCTTTCTGGCCATTTTTAGGCCACTCTCTCCCAATCTCTTTCCTCCTTTAACTCTGGGAAGCACAATCCCACCTTTGGCGCTCATATCCCCCAAATCTGACCACTGAGGCTTTCACACAGCAAGTAGGTGATGGTTTTTAAAAGAGAATTTTTGAGAAAATAGGACTGACCCCTATTGATGCTATACTGGATGTCGTGAGATCAATGTCCTCAGGGCTCCCTTCAGCACCTCCCTCCCCCACTCTCTTTGAGAAAACTCATGGGACTCACTTCCTGTCACTGTCTAAGAAGGCACAAAGGGCTTGGCAAATGCTGATTAACTACCTGTCCATAATCAACCAGCTGCCCATTTCTCCGGACGGGTGTAAGCAGCTGTGCTGAGGACCTTTGTAACAGACCTTTCTAACTCCAAAGTCACATTTGATTTCCTTTTCCCTCTCTCTATCCTCTAACCTGATCTTACCCCAAAATGCTTTGTAAGCCTGCCCAGACGACCTCAGGGATCCTACCCAAAGGACAGGTCATGTAGCTCAGGAGGAGAGCCTGTCTCTATGTCCTCAGTGGAACTGAGAGACACATGTCCATCAGGGAGTGTGTCACACTCCTGAGTGGATAAACCATAATACACTGTGTGTAATCTGTGCTCCCTTACTCAGCCTGTCCCTGGCAAGGACTCTGACAATTCTTATAACAGGATCAAAGGAGGTAATATTTATGTGGCTCCTGGCACCTAGCAGACACCACATAACCAGCCCCTCAACACTTTCCAGTCTTCTTACACCTTGGTCCTCTTCTCTTCTCTGACCCAGGGACACTGGCCTCCTGACTGAACCTTAACCAAGACCCTCCATCCACTGACCCTGTGCCTTCCCAATGGCTGTCTCTCATGCTTAGAATGTCCTCCCCCTCACCTGAGTCTCTGACTTCCTTCACATCTCAGCTAAAATCTCATCATTTGAAAACAAGATGTTTCTGGTCCCTTCCCTCTCATAGAACCTCCCATCCATAATGTACAGAGGTTGTTTGGACACAGATGCTGACATGTTTTCTCCTAATTAGACTGTGAGCTCATGGAGAACAGAGATTGTTATTTTTTTAAACTTTCTTTGCACAACCAATATGTTAGCGCAGTGCTAGGCACAGAGGAGCCACTTTCTAAATGCTTACTGACTTGACCTAAAAAATGGAAAATGAGAAGGATTCAGAGAGACCTGGGAAGGCTTGTGTGGCCTGAGGCAGAAGGACAGGAGCAGAACCAGGAGGACAACTTCTGCTCCCCTGACAGCACTGCAAAGGACAAGCTAAGTCTAGCAGGATAAAGCTCCCTTGGCTCTCTGTGATTCCACCTTTGCTGATGCTGGTCAGGTCTGTGGATGGACTGCACTCACCTAGTACTTTTGGGACATGACAGGCAGCCTGGGCAAGTAGCTGATGCAACCCCCAGAGCCAGGCCTTGGATGGAAGCCCATTCCTGGCAAACCTGGTGGACAGTCACCAACAGGTCAGAAGGGGAAGATGAGGCCCACTGGAAAAGTCAGCCAGCAGAAGTGGAGTATGGCGAGGAGCCCTTGTGCAGACCTGCCTGGAAGCTGCATGTGCAGAGCTGGCTCTCAGAAGGCAGAGAGATCTCAGCTTCGAGGGAAGATGTCAGAGAGATCTTGCTTCCAAAGGAAGAAGACAGAGAGATTTCAGCTCCAGGGGTTCCTGCTTCCTGCCAAACAAACCTGGGCGGGTCTTTCCAATCCCTAGGGTCCTGCCATCCTCTGCCCTGCCCTTTCAGAAGGGAATTATGATCTGCCAATCTGTGCCTCATGATGAAATTAATTTGTCAGCTACTAGATTAATGGCACTGTGTTTCTGGCCAGCTGTTGTTCTCAGGGTAGAGACTGGATCAGTAAAATCCTGCCAACATCTCTACCTTCTGCTAAGACCCCTCTGCCCACCTGCCCTCCACCCCACCTAAAAATGGATGTCCTTCAAGGACAGAGGCATTATTTCTCTACCTGCACAGATGGTTTGTGCTTTACCTCAGCACACACACTCACGTCCAAGTAACATATGCATGGGTGGGAGACACCATGGAGCAATAGGAAGCAAACCCACTGTCCACTGGCCTTAGAGTGCTGAGTCCTGGCTTCAGATCCTGTCCCTGCCACTTATTACCTGTCACTGGAAGGAAGTCACTCTCCCTGCCTGGGCCTCAGCTGGGCTGGCCAGGAAGGCCCTTCTAGGACCCCAAGCGTGTGACCAGCTTTGCTAATTTAACATTCCTTCCCTAAGGTTTCATTCACATTCACTGTTGGCCAGGCCCTGGGGCCCCAGCAAGACTGGATTCAAGATCACAGGGCCTTCATCTGAATCCCTGGAAGGGGAATGTGGATGGAAGCGGGAAGACCTGAGGTCCAATCGGACCTCAGACATTGGTTGGCTGTGTGACCCTGGTCAAGTCACTTCACCTCTGGCTGCTTTAGTTTCCCCTTCTGTAAAAGGGGATAAAGCTTCTTTGGCTCTCTTGGATTCTACCTTTGCTGATGCTGGTCAGGTCTATAGATGGACTGCACTCACCTGGAATGAGGGTCTCTGGCTCCCAAGGGCCATTCTCCTTGGTTCTAGGCTCTCTCCTAGGAATAGGCTTTGATCCTCAGCAAGCAGGGCCTGGGGAGAGAGAAGAATCTCAGGGTGGGAGAGACACTGACTTTGCCTTCTCTTCCTAGGGCGGTTGCTGGAGTGACAGAAGGTGAGCCCTATAAAGGTCTGGCCCTGCCCTGCCCTTAGATGCGAGACTCTATTACAGGAGGAAGGAAGGACGGAGGGTCACCGTAGGAAATTAACTTCTTCTAAACAGGAACAGAACTTGCCACCCTCCAGAACTCCTTCTGCTTAGCCTCATGCCCCTCCCCTATCCTACCTACAGGTAACCAAGAGGCAGAAGGGGGCTGGGATCCCAGATGGGATGAGACCAGTCAGACCCTCAATGGCTCCAGACCCAGAACTCTGCTTCCATCTGATACTGTGGGTGAGATATGTGGGTCAGTCAACTGTGATCCAATGGTAAAACTGGAGATGGCACCTGCCAACAGGATTGTACCGTACAGGTCTCTAACCTGGGCATGGCCAGAGGCAAAACTCAGCAGGTGAGAGGCAGTTGTGCAGCAATCAAGGAGGGGTTTAATTAATTCATTTCAGAGGCAGGGGGGAGGTTTGCAAACCTGAAGGCCTCTTTTGGGGAGGGCTTCCCCTGCTGTGGGATAGGCAAAGTTTATACTCATGCAAATCACAATTGGGCTGGACCAGGACAATCATTCTTAGGTCTTAGTTGCCATTTCCAGGGCAGCCTCATGCAGGGCATTCCTGGGTCCTGAGGGAAACAGTTCTTAAGTTGATTGTCTCAAGTCTTGAGGGTCGTGGTTACTTTGTGGGGCACAGAGCCAGTGTTCTGGGGGAGGAACAGGTTTCACAGTCTCTGACTCACTTCACTGAACTCAGAGAAGCACAGGAACACGTCCAAGTCGTCAAAAGTTGATCAATCACTTCAAGCTGCTGTGAGTCTGACTCCCAGGCCAGAATTCCCTGGGAAAATCGTAGTTCTGATAAACCTAGGTAGTTAGCACATTCATTACATATATCATATTGATTAATATGAGAATCATAAACCCCTTTAAACACCCTAGGACCTTTGGGATGTGACAGGGAGCCGGGACAAGAAGCAGGACAATCCCCAGAACCAGGGCTTGGAGGGAGACCCAGTCCTGGCAAGCCTGGACTCACCAAGAGGTCAGAGGGGGAAGATGAGGCCCAAAAGAAAGGACAGCCAAAAGAAATGAGGTGTGGGGAGGGGCCCTTGTTCAGACCTTCCTGGCACCTGCATGTGCAGAGGTGGCTCCCAGAATCAGAGAGATCTCTGCTCTTAGGGAAGAAGACAAAGATATATCACCAACAAGGGAAAAGGCAGAGATCTGAACTCCAAGGGAAGAAGTCAGAGAGATCTCAGCTCCAAAAGAAGAATGCAGAGAGATCTCTGCTCTGAGGGAAGACAGAGAGATTTCAGCTTCCAAAGTAAAAGGCAAAGAGATTTCACCACCAAGGGAAGAGGACAGAGAGAGATCTCAACTCCAAGGGAAAAGATCAGAGAGATCTCAGGTTCCAAAGTAAAAAGGCACAGAGATCTCACCATCAAGGGAAGAGGGCAGAGAGATGTCAGCTTTCAAAAGTGAAAGGCAGAGTGACTGACCTGAGCTCCAAACGTAGAAGGAAAGCAGAGACCTTAGACCCAAACAAGGCAGAGAGATCTCTGTTCTGAGGGAAAAATGCAGAGGATTTCTGCTCTGACGGAAGAAGGTGGGGAGATCTCAGATTCCAAAGGAAAAAGACAAAGAGATCTCACCACCAAGGGAAGAAGACAGAGAGATCAACTCCTGGCGGGAAAGGCAGAAAGAGATCTCAGCTTCAGAGAACACAGAGCAAACTTTCTTCTGAGAGAAAAATGCAGAGACCTTAGTTCCAAAGGAAGAAGGCAAAAAGACCTTAGATCTCATGGGTTTAGATGGTGGGAGCCCCCTCGAATTCTCCTTGAATCTTCCCACTAGATGAGGCACTTGCCTGAGGCCATAACACTTTCATTATTGCTAAACCCAAATCTCTAGGCTAGGTTACTCTTCACTTAGCCTACCCCTCCATATTCTGGCTAGTTTCCACCCTTGATCCTATCAAAGTGTCTATGCCCAAATCTGTTACCCTCAAACTAGCCTAGCACCCCTAAAAACATATGGTTCCCTGACCAGGAAACACTGCTAATGCCCAAAACACCAACATGCCAGGTCATGATTGAATGAATTTGACTCAAGCCTTCTCATAGCTAAAGAAAAAACAAAGTTTATTACAGATTCATCATATTGGGTTGTCTTAAGAAATCTCACCATTTGTGATGTTCCTTTTCACAAAGGGGCCAGATTCCATCTGATGTAGATGGAATCTGAACACCTTCATGTAGGCAAGATGAAACTTACATACACAAAGATTGTGGGAGGGATCTAGGGTGGTCCTGGCATGATGGGAGGAAGGGTTTAGGGAGCGTAGACTGGGGTGAGGTCAGACTCCAGGAACCAAAAGAGTGGGATTAAGGGTGAGAAGTAGTGGCAGGCTACCTGGAGATAACAGACATTGTAGGGCTAGGCTAGTTTAAGGGTAACAGATTTGGGCATAGACACTTTGATAGGATCAAGGGTAGAAACCAGCCAGAAGAAGGGCTAGGCTAGGTTAAGATTAACCTAGCCTAAAGATTTGGGTTTAGCAATAATGAAAGTCTTATGGCCTCAGGCAAGTACCTCATCTAGTGGGAAGATTCAAGGAGAGTTCAAGGGGGCTCCCACAGTCTAAACCCCATCAGATCCCACAGAAGAAGGCAGAGAGACTTTAGCTCCTATCTGTTCCCAGACAACCTGCTCTGGCTAGGTCTTCCTAATCCCAAGACTCCTGCCCAACCCTGCTGTCTAACTTCTAGAGTAACTTCTTTCCTCCCCAGTCCTCCCAGGTTTCCAAACCACCCCAGGGAGAGAATTCCACAAGGGCTGCCACCCACCAGGGTGACCATCTCAGAGAGCTCCCTCCCCCACTGCTCTCCCACCTCTCTCCCTCCCTCAGTTACCCTTCTCTGGGTCTCTAAACCTCCTCAACAGAATCATTTCTACATATTACTAACGAAACTCAGTAGCAAGAGATAGAAAGAAAATTCTTTGGAAATAGAAGTTCTTAGAGGAAACACAGTTAAAGTAACTGTAGACAACACAATTATAAAATATTTGGGAGTTTATCAGCCAAGACAAACCCAGAAACTAGATGAACAGTTATACCAGTAGCTCATGGGTAGGCTGAGCTAATATAATAACAATGTCAATTCTACCTAAATTAATTTGCTTATTCGGGGCCATGCCAATCAGACTACCAAAAACTATTTTAGAACCCCAGAAAAAATTCATCTGGAAGAACAAAGTTCTTATATGAGTCCTTTCTTTTGGACTCATGGTTTATCAAAAGAAAGTATTGATCAGAGTTCTGAAGTCTTTCAAGTGCTGTCCCTGTTTTGCCCTTATCTCGATATACAATGTAAGATCTTCTGGACCTTTTGTTCAAATGTGACCTCAGACACTTGACACACTAGTTGTGTGACCTTGGGCAAGTCACTTAACCCAAATTGCCCTGCCTGCCCCCCTCAAAAAAAAAAAAATCTGGGGATGGCGGCTGGGAAGCAGGGACTGGCGTGAGTTCCCCACCAAGTCCCTCCAAAAACCTATAAAAAAATGGCTCTGAACCAATTCTAGAGCTGCAGAACCCACAAAGTGGCAGAGGGAAGCAGGGCTCCAGCCCAGGACAGCCTGGATGGTCTCTGGGTAAGGTCTGTCCCACACGGAGCTCCCAGCCCCCAGCTGAGGGGAGCGGAGCTGAGCCCAGCCTGCGGAGCGAACAGACCAGACACGGACCTACCAGACCAGGAGACGAGCTGAGAGTGCCCTGGCATCCTGAATTACTGAGCTGTGGCATCCACCAGACCTCTCAACCCACAAAGAGCAAAGACATCAGAGAAGGTTAGTGGGAAAAGCTGCAGGACTGAGTTTGTGGTTCGGCTACCGCCCCTGGGGCAGTGGAGGTGGGGCAGCTTTAGAACTAGGGCTGCAGTTGCTTCTGGCCACAGGCCCACA
>CM053622.1:816485105-816496930 GCA_028646595.1 Phalanger gymnotis
GGGGTAAATTATCTCACATAAAAGTGGCAAGAAAAAGCAGTTCTGTAGGAAGAGATGGCAGGTGTGGGGGAATGAGTGAATCTTGCTCTCATCAGATTTGGTCAAATTACTCAATTGGGTATCTTACCCCACAGGAAAAAAGGAAGAAGATAAAAAAAAAAAAGGGGGATGATAGAAGGGAGGGCAGATGGGGGTGGAGGTAATCAAAAACAAACACTTTCAAAAGAGGACAGGGTCAAAGGGGAAAATTCAATAAAGGGGGATTGGTTAGGAAGAAGCAAAATATCTTTCACAACATGAGTATTGTGGAAGGGTTATACATAATGATACACATGTGGCCCATGTTGAATTGCTTGACTTCTTAGGGAGGGAGGCTGGGTGGGAAGGGAAGAGGGGAGAGAATTTGGAACTCAAAGTTTTAAAAACAGATGTTCAAAAACAAAACAAAAAAAAGTTTCTGCAAGCAATTAGAAAATAAGATACACAGGCAATGGGGCGTAGAAATTTATCTTGCCCTACAAGAAAGGAAGGGAAAAGGGGATGGGAGGAGAGTGGGGTGACAGAAGGGAAGGCAGACTGGAGAACCAGGCAACCAGAATACACGCCTTCTTGGAGTGGGGGTGAGGGTAAAAATGGGGAGAAAATTTGTAATTCAAACTCTTGTGAAAATCAATGCTGAAAACTAAATATATTAAGTTTAAAAAAAAGAGGGGAAAAAAATAGAAATGAGGAGCAGCTGGACTTCATAAGAACCTGGAGAGTCTTATATGATCTGATGACAAGTGCAGGGGGCAGAACCAGAACACTGCATACAACCACAGACACAATGCTTCTGTGATGACTACCTCTGATAGCCACGGCTCTTCTCAACAATGTTCTAAGACAACTCCAAAAGACTCATGATGGAAAAGGCTATCCACATCCAGAGAAGGAATTATAGAATTTGAATGCAGATTGAAGCAAACTATTTGCTCTCTTTTTTTAAATTTTATTTTATTTTTGGTTTTCTTACATCTTTCTCATGGTTCATGTCATTGTTTATAATTCCTCCCTACAATTTGATTATTGGGAAAAGAATTTTAATGTCAAGGTATATGTAGAACCTATACCAGATCACATGGCTGTCTTGGGCAGTGAGAGGAGAGGAGAAGATGTGGGAGAAAATTTGGAACTCAAAAACTTATGGAACTGAATGTTCTAAACTAAAAAACATTAATTAAAAGAAACATAAAATAGCAATTATGCTATCTTTAGCAGTCCATTTCATAAGATATTAACATTACTTTTCCCAAATGACAATTTAGTCCATTCCAAAGTAACTTTGCCTGAAGCAGAGTTATAAAATATAAATCACAACTCCTTTTATTAACATAGAAGAATTTAAGGCAAAAGACACTTCATTAGTTTTTTAAAGATGTTTATCACATTCATTTAAAAAACTCAATTGGGAATTGGCCCCTGTAACATTTTGCAGCATCTAAAAAAAATTTCACATAACACTATGTTTTTAAAAGCATCTTCTTCCAAAGAAAAGGCATCACATTTCTAAGCATGTCTAATATTCTTCCCAAATTCCACAAGAAAATTACTCGTCTAAAGAATATCATGTCTGTTTGTTTTTAAACACGGTGCCAAAACTTCTCAAGTCAAATTTCACCTATTAGAAAAAATCTTGTCATCCTTAGAAAATCATTCACATGATCTTAGATAACAGCATTTACTGCAAAGTCCAGTAACAACAGTCAACATTTGTGCTGTGCTCACTACCTCAAGCAGTTTAGAATTATTTAATTCCTCCAACAACCCTGGGAAATAGGTGCTATCATCACCATCATTATTATCCCCCTGTACATTCCAAGATTGGTCAAATTCTCTAATATTGTAGAGTTACTATGTAGCTTCTAAACACAATTTTCTATCAAATCAATGTTCGATTTTTAATAACAAGTGGCAATAACTAAACTTTTTCACGTGGGTCTCATACTTTTAGGGGGCCCATTTTCAAAAAATCCTTGCTGATGCTCCCAGCATCCATAACCATGTCCTTATTACTTTGGGTCACCTAAAGACTCAAATGAAACCTATTTATTTTTCAGATTTAACCTTATCAATGTACCTTCAGGCATTTCTCAAAAAAAAAAAACCCCTAATTTTTTTAAATGGGATCAAAACTGAGTTTAAATGAACAGATTCCCGGTTTACACTTGCTGAACTGTGAATTCACCTCAGTGAAATACAGATGTGTAGTTACTAATGGTAATGATTTTAAAATTTCAACTTGCACCAGAGCCGTGAGCTGCTAATATTTCAAATTGCAGGACCCAATATTATCAATGTGCTTATGCTTTATTCTACACACACACACACATTAAATTTTACTTAGTTTTTAGTTGCTTCATAGTTTTGCAACAAGGTTTTCTCTCTCTGGCCAGCTTGGTCTCTAGAAGCAGGAATTCATTTTGCGCTTTTCTGACTTTCATTCCTTGGGTGACTAAAGGTCCCCTGTACAACCTGTTCCCCAAAGTGACACTACTTGCCCCATCATTTCTGCACTCACCTGTATGTGCTGGTAAGCCGCAGCACAGCTAGGTGTGGCCGCCCCCGCCCCCGCTCCCGCCGCCCCGCCCGGTCTGGCCCCGCCCCCGCTCCCCCCGCACCGCCCGGTCTGGCCCCGCCCCCGCTCCCGCCGCCCCTCCCGGTCCGGCCCCGCCCCCGCTCCCGCCGCACCGCCCGGTCTGGCCCCGCCGCCCCCGCCGCCGCCCCCGCCCCCTCTCCCGCCGCACCGCCCGGTCTGGCCCCGCCCCCGCTCCCCCCGCACCGCCCGGTCTGGCGTTCCTCGTCAGCGGAGGTTCCCTAGATCTGCCCCGGCTCGGACACCAGCTCCCCTCACTCTCCCTGGGGTAAAAGTTCCCGGGGCTGGGGCCCAGGCAGCCTCTGAAAGCCACTAAGCCCAGGCCTTGCCGCTAGTAGTTACAGGGGACCCAAGCCTGGCGGTGTTTACTCTTCGCCGGGAGGAAACCTCACCTGGGACTTTTCTTCAGGTCTGCTCCGACTGTCCCAAGGGGGCCCTGGGGCTCTAATGTTCGCCCTAAGGTGCTATTTTATCCCTTTTGTGGAAAAAAGTCTTCAGAGCTTGAAATTCTCAGACCTACTCCGCCATCTTCCCAGAATCCTCTGCGGAAAAATGACCTCCCACAGAATCTCTTTAGAAGAGAGAAGCCAAAGTAGATCCCAGAAAAGTATTCATGCCTTAAGAAATACAGAGAACGAAGAAGGATTAACTCAGCGTAAGCGTCATGAATGCAAAAAGAAAAGGGCCGAATAGTCAGAACGACAAAAGAAAGGGGAGAAACGGAAAGTATTTTCAAGGGAAAGGCCCAGGAAATGAAATTCAAAAAAAGAAAATTTGAAGGGGAAAACAGGAAAGAGGATTCTATTGCACAATAACCGAGGGCAAGAGGAATAGGAAGAATTAAACACTTAGATAAGAGTAAAAAATTAAAAGGGATGAATAAGCAAAAACTGTTTAATGTGAGAGGATGGGAGATATAAACCTAATTCATAACGTTAAGTGAAAGTTAAAAAAAAAACCCACCAATGTGTGATATATAAGAAAACCAAACCCTATGTCTCTTCTTTACATGAAACGCATTTAAAATAACTTAAAAAGATACAGAATAAAACTAATGGTCTGATCCAAAGTGTACTACTTCTTAGGTGAAACCACAAAAGCAGGATTCCAATCTGGCTATCGGACTCAGCAAAAACAGTCACTAAAAACATGGAAAGAGATAAGCAAGGAAAAGACATCATTCTGAAGGATCCACAGACAGCCAAGCAATAGCAACACTAAAATGCCAGGCTCCCAATGCCTTAACATTTCCATTTACAAAGAATGCAGGAACTGAAGCATAAGAAGACCCAATACCATAAAAGTGACAATAATAGTCCTATCAGTCCTGGATTTAGTCTCACATAAAGACAAGAAAAACAAAGTAGCCCTAAGCAGGTGCCAGAGAGACTAAAGCAGAAAGAGTTAAGGTGTCTTCTGAATGGGAATTGCTCAATATACATCTTTCTCAACACCACATAGAACTTCTACAAATATATTTTGGGGACACAGAATAGAGGAATGTTGCCCTTCCTTATACATGTTTGCAATGGGAGTTTTGTTTTGTTTTCTTTCTCCATTTGAGGTGGGTGGGAGAGGCAGGTAAAATTTTTCCTGACAAAAAAATATTATTTAAAAATAGAAGTAAGCACTCAGGTAATTTCACAACTGTGGCTAGCAGAATTCTAGATGTAAGATCTCTGTAAAAAAAGTATATAAAATTCTAACCACATAAAACTTAAATGTTTTAATAAAATAAATGCAGACCAAATTAGAAGAGAAAATGTAGTATGCAGGATATATGAAATATTACATTATAAATGACACCAAAAAGTAATTTCTATCCATGATAGAGAGAGAACTGACATCCATGTGTACCAAGGAACCAATGGCAATATATGAACGCTGAAAGGAACAGGAAGTTTTCCAAAGTCCTGACAGCCAGAAATGACACACGGAAACATGCTCCAAAGCACCGATTAAAAGAGAAAGTCATGTGACAATAATTTTATCATTTCTTGTCATTCCTCCAAAACTGCAGAAAATGACAAACAGGAAACCATCACTATTCGATTTTTTCTAATTTTGAAAATCACAAACATGAAATCAAATGAACATTTTTATGTACACCATAAACTAGAAAAAGAGGATGAATGAGACAAATGTGGTTAGCTTAGATTTCTTTTTTTAGTAAGAAAGAATTCAAAATAATACTTTTAGAGCATTCCTTCTGTTCTTTTGCATGCGTTATTACATCAATTTCTTTCCTTAGTATTTTGGGGTGTGGAGGATCAGGAGCAGGACAATCCTATTGCTAGTACCCCTCCCACTGCCATCCTTTCTACCCAAAATTGGAAAAAAAAAATAATCCACAAAGTATCTGTAATGGAAGCATATAGTCAAGGAACGCAAACTGCCACATTGTCCATTTCTAATGTGCTTTTTATTCCACATCTTCTATCTATCACCTCTTGGTAAGGAGACAGGTTGCACAGATCTTGATATATCTCTGACATGCTGGTTAACCATTACAATTGTAAGAGGTGGGACTTCTTGCCAAGTTGTTGGCCTTCATATGTATTATGTTAGCAAATACTCCCTGTAGTCTCTATTAGCCCACCCAGCTGTTCCAGGTTTCAGTGAAATTGCTTGTGTTTCATGCCATGTTATTATTCCACAACATTCATATACCAGAATTTGTTCAGTCTTTGCCTCATTGTTTGACATCACATCTTGCTTTCTAGAGCTTGAACATACCAAAAGGAGCAGATATCAATATGTTTGTACACTTCGGATCCTTTCTTGTCTTGAAGGTATATGCCCTCTAGTGGTATCACTGAGTCAATGATTTTGTGATTTGGGGGAGAACACAGCTTCAACTGGAAATGGATGTTACCTGTTTTCTCTTCCTACACTTCTAGTATCTTTGCTTTTCATGTTTTCACTTGGATGGGGGTTAAGAGCCCATTTTGATTGCCAACATAATCACTCTCAGCCTTTGGCTTTCCAGAAGAATCTGTCTCTACCAAAGCCTGGGTAGAACACAAGGGGCTTCTCTACATTAGATTAAATTATTTACAAGCCTGGTGGGGGGAGTAGGTGGGAGGTGGGGGTGGGAAAGAACCCCCCTGCTGCCTAGGATAACAATTGCTTTATCAGTAATATACTTCCCAAAAAAACCTGAACTTACAGTCAGGACTTTGGAAGAATTGGGGGGAGGGTAGTGGAGGACTCTGAAGCAACAAAATATTGGTTATTAATCGTCACTTTTCACATCTCCTAGCTGCCTTTCTGAATAAAAGACCTGAGTTCAAATTCTACCAAGACACTGTTACATTCATTCGGGAAAAGTTCCTAGACACTCCTGTACAATAATTTGGCCTTTTTCACAGAAGCCAAATCTTTTAAAAACCATATGCCCAACATAAATGGGATATTATGGCATCTAATCTGACCCCCTAATGCTACAAATTGGAAAGTGAGGTGATAAGATCAAATACAAGGGTGCTGTAGACCTCGCAATTCTTCTTAGATTATGCCCCCTTCCAGGCACAGGCTCCACTCACAGGTCTTTCTGCTCCATCCTCACCCTCCAACAAACAGACAACAATCCCCAAGCTCTGCTCCCTCCAGCCTGGAAGGCTCTTCCCTTCTCCCATGGGCCTTAGTGTCCTCCAAGATGGCGCTCAAATCTGATGGGGTGCTTAGCGGCTTGTGGTTGGACCCTAATTCTAACAGCCTCTGCTTGGGTGCCTGTGCCTGAATCCCAATTCCAAAACCACATGCAGCTCTAAAATCACATCTCTCCCTAGCTTCAAAATACTCTCTCAGGCAGTTTCTCTCCCTAATCCCACCCCAAAACACCTAATTGATATGTTTTACCCCCCAAATCTATTATAAAACCTTTACCTGCATCCCTGTAAGGTTGCAGGTTCCCCTAGAACTCTTGCCCGCTGTAAAGCATAACAATAAACTTTTGCCAACTTGACTTAAAGATTGCTTGGGTCGGTGAATTCATTCCAGACGACCTTGCCCTGGGGACTTTAGTTTGGGATTCCTGAATCACTGGGTTTTTTCACCCTCGACATTTCTGGTGTCCAACGTGGTTGGAACAGTCTGAGGTCTCAAGCCTTCTCTGACTCAAGGTAAGCCTCCCCTTTCCTTGCCCTGTAGATGGGTTTTCTCCCCTCAAGTACCCTAGGCACTGCATGAAGGGAGGTTGGTTTGAGCCTTCAACAGGCTTGGGGTCGGCCTTCAACAGGTCTCGGTGTAATTCCCTCATCTGAAGAGGGACGCCGTGTTTTGGGAGACACATTGTATCTCGCTCCCCTTTCAGTACGCTGATCGCGGTGAGGTACGACTACTGGAGCTAAAGGTACCCTTTTTGTTTTTAGGGCTTACGGGCAATAAGCATAGGTCAACCTCCTTTCGTCCCCCGAGATTCGCCCCTAGGATGTCGCTTAAAAAACCGGTCTTCAGGACCTCAAAAAGAAGCGTCTTGTGTTCTTTTGCAACACTGCCCAGCCCCGGCACCTCTGGAGGACCCGGACACATGGCCTGCATTGCGCCACCATCCCACGGCTGGATCTATTCTGCCGCTGGGAAGGGATCTTCACACACGTTCCCTACGTCCAGGCTTTCATGCGCCTTTCCCAGGACCCAGAAGTGAGGGAGCTGTGTAGGGAGCCCCTCGTTAAACTGACTCCAGCAAATGGGAAACAGAACGAACCTGACCTACCTGAGGATCCCCTTCTTTCAGGTCCACGAGCTTCGGCTCCGGGAGCCCCTACACTGTCTCCCGTCTCTATCGCTCCTCCATCAGCCCCTTCGGCAAGGCACGGACCTTAGCAGGAAGCTAGGAGGCCTCTAAAGGATGTCCTGCCTCCTTACCCGCTGGCCTCACCCTCACATTGGACCCCTAAACCCACTTCCGGACTTCATTTCCCAGCAGGCATTGAACCTACCTGCTCCGCCTGCTCATTGGTCTCCTAGACCTCCGCAGCCGGACTCGGTTTCCCAGAATCCCCTGCTCCTTAGTCTTTCCCTTAAAAGAGGCAGCAGCTCCCTATCTCCCTCCATCCGTCCGTTCTCTCTAACCTACTCCCTTTGCGGGAAGTAGCAGATTGCAAGGGAGGAATAATTGGGGTACATGCCCCTTTTTCTTTTTTTTTCCTTTTTTTTTAGGAAGGGAGGGAGGAATGAATGGATTTTTTTTTTGAGGGGGGAAGGCAGGGCAGTTGGGGTTAAGTGACTTGCCCAAGGTCACACAGCTACTGTGTCAAGTGTCTGAGGCCGGATTTGAACCCAGGTCCTCCTGACTCCAGGGCCGGTGCTCTACTCGCTGCGCCACCTAGCTGCCCCTATGTCCCTTTTTCAATCTCTGATCTTGGTCAGGTTAAGGAAAAACTTGGCCGTTTTATTCAGAAAATCCCACCCAGTTTGTAGAGGGTTTTAAAGTGATTCCCCCTCCAGTTTGAACTATTGTGGGGAGACATTAATATCATCCCGTCCTCCTGTTGCACCATTGAGGAAAAAACAAGGATCTGGGATTTAGCCCAAAAGTCTGGGGATGATCTGGCTGTGTCCTCGCCCACCAGGTACCCCTAGGGAGCTGTTGCTGTCCCGAGTGCTGATCCTGGATGAAAGTGTCAAAGGGATGCAGACAGGGAGAAGAGAGGTTATATGTTGTTATGCCTAACAGAGGGGATTTAAACAGGCTGTGAATTATGATGGCCTCAGGGAAATCACTCAAGGAGCTGTTAAAAACCCAGCCCTTTTCCTGGGCAGGTTAGTTGAAGCCTTAAAAAGATTCACTAACCTGGATCCCAATTCCCCTGAGGGAGCAACCATCCTTGGCATGCATTTTATTGGTCAGTCTGCCCCAGACATTTGCAGGCGGGAAGACAACTACTTAGTTAAACTGGGAAATTCTGTAGGCAGATGGGGAGGCCAAGACTGCTTGGGTATGTCACCCTCATCCACAGAACAAAACTCACCTTTGCCCAGAGGCAATTTTTGCAAAAGCCCCTCTCCACGATGGGACCTCCTCAGAGGTTTTTGCCACCCCTGTAGTACTAGCTACTTTGCTATGGGCAAATTTATCCAGTTCCACACCCTGTTTGCCAATGGGGAATTACTCTCAGACTTGGAAGATAAACTCTAGAGCCACCAGACCTGTAAAGACCTCTGTTAAGGGAGGGCTTGTAAATGTCTTTCCCGGTCCTGTGAGGATGTTTATAGTGATAAGTTCTCTTGTAGGAGGGAACATTCCCTACTTGCACCTAAAACCGTTTTCCTCCTACCTCTCTCCTTGTAAGTTCTCCTTATCTGGCTTTCACTTCTCAGCCAATACACAATGCTAAGGCCTCCTTGAGCTAGAACACTCTTCTTGACCTTCTGCAAGTATCTCTTTCACCTGGAGCACTGACCTGTAACCTTGCTGATCCACGGGGCACTCACACTCAGAACCTTTTGAGAACAGGCCCCATCTATCCCCCCAGGGATATCCCTTCCTTTGTGGGATGAGTGAGCCAGGTGGTAATACTATTGGGGGAGAGGTAAAGCCAAATGCCTCTTGACAGGACCCAAGGCCTGCTGTTCTGACCACCCAATGCCTAACACGAAGGATTTTGGTGTGGTGCACCTTTGCCTTTTTAGCGGCACCTCCTTCCCCCCCCCCCCCCAAATGACCATTTTCAATACCACTAAACCCAGTACTCCTTCCTTGACACGAATGAAGCACGGTTTCTGGAACAATATTCTCTGGTACTTTCAGAAGGGAACAGAGTACCTCAAGCCTGGGTATTGCATGGGACAGAATTTTTAAATAATAGGAGAGACATCCTTAGGAGGAACAAAGTAAATTTATTTCACAAACCGTGCAAGATTTGGGCGCACCTCTATAATGGAGGAGGTGAGGTAAAAGGGAACCTGTCCTAATTTGTACTCTTAATGAAAAAGATTCCCACCCACCTCTATCCCTTCTCACCATTGGCTGGGAGGTGGGCTTACAGTCTAGGCGCGAAAACTACACAGAGGACCAAGATTGATCCGGTCCATTCAGGTTTTTCCCTATCAGAACTCAACTGCCCAGGTGGCGTCTGAAAGTCTAGGGGAAGGACAGACCTTCCTAGAGCAAAGAACAAATAGCTCACAGGAAATTCATTATCTTCTAACATCTGAGAGAGAGGGGGAAGGGCATGCCTTCCAAAATTACAAGGCTAAATCCCCAAACCTCTCCATTAGACATACTCTGTGAAGTCTTCACAATTATCCATCTCATTCAGTCCCCCCTCTTTTTATACTAATCTGAAGACTTCACACATCATTGCTGATATAAATTGCATCTCCATTACCCTTTTCTAAGGTTTCCATTCCTCAAAATCTCTGATGCACTGATAAATCAAAGGGGGCAGTCTCCTTTATAAATACAGATACAGAGACTCAAAGGAAAACGATGATGCAGTTGTCCCTTTAAGATTCAAAAAGTCTTTTCCTGTATGGCTGTCCAGCAGGGAGCACCAAAAGTCTTCTGGTCCTTGGCATTTGCTCTCAGCACAGCATCCCAGCCCCTTCCTCTTGTCTTCTTATAGGAACCAGCTTGCTGTCCATTCTCCTGCAAAAGTCACCTTAGCACAATCTTAAGTTACTATTTCTAATCCTTATAACCCTGATCATTTTACAAATTCAAAATTGGAACCTTGACCAATTGTTCTGTTTAAGAAATTCACATCAGGACCCAGTTTCTTATATTTAACATTCACTCATTATTAATTTCCTCACCAGGAGGATATCTAACTTAAGGAATTAACAGGCTCCAGTACATACATAAACACATTAAATAGCCAATTTTTATCACAGTACATACAATATCACAAAATTTTGTCATGCCATGTTTCTTTGATGGCATTTACATGATAATACCCAAGCCATTCTTCTTTTAACATTATTAATTGTAGCAAAACCCTAGACAAGCTTGATATTAACCAAATAGCAAAATAATATTCTCACAAGCCCTTGACTTAATTATCTCCACACCATTACAGAGAAAAACCTAACTTATATACAGACCTATACAAAAACACTACTCCCAGTCCTATAGTAATCTAAGGTGTTCCATAATCAATAGATTTTTTACTGTACTTACAAAACCTTCTGATTATAGAAATTTGCCACCAAGAGAATAGGGACTCAGAGTAAGGGGACCATATTTTCCCCAGCTTCCTATCAACTCCAAGCAGAAGTTACGTCAAACTGTAAGCTGCATTAAGCCAGGCCTAGTCTGCCAGACTTCAGTTAAGAGGGTCCCACCTCAGCACATGCTGAACAGTTGCCCCCCTCAACTTTGCCAAGAAATCATACCTGAAGCTCATGCCTGCCATCCCACAGGGCTGCTGGCATCTTGGGTCAGCTTTCCTGGATACTCACAACTGGAGTTAGGCTCAGAAAAACTGTCAGTTAACAGTCCCATCAAGTCTTTGAACGGCAAGACTGAATGAATATAATCTCACATTGCTTCAGGAACATCTCTAAAGCTAGATCTAAATAGCTTGTATGAATTTCCTCCCTTATTCATAAAATCTTCCCATTAAGATCATAAGTTATTGCTCTAACACATTTGCATCAGTTTCTCCTCTACTTTCCTATTCTTCTCTAATTATGCCTAATCTGAAAGAATTGAACCATAACTTTATCTTTATATTTTAGATGATGGAATGAATTCAAATCCACCTCTAACTTTCCCATCAATACAGAAATATTCTACAACTTATCTCTCCTAAAGAGACTTACATTGAAATTCTTTTCCCTAAACTGAAGATGTCTCTAATTTAGTTCCAGTGATTAATTACACCATTTATATTAATACCTAATTGCTCTTATCACTTTAAAACATCTAAGAACTCTATCTCACATAGATACAATATAACTTTAAAATCCCAGCCTTAGTCTATGGGATAATGATTCAACCTTACATTTGTAAACAATATTATCTCATAAAACTTTTTATCCCTTTTTCCAAATTATTCCCATCAATACTTTAGAAACCATATTATCTTTCATTTGGCTATATAAAAGTACCAATGTAACTAGTCATTTGATTAAAAACAACAAGATTTCACATATTTGCATTTATTCAATTTTCCATTTTTCCCCATAAAACCAACTTCTTTCACAATGGTAACAGATTCTGGCAGATAACTTCCCTTTTGTCACT